>CM068952.1:100751796-100767747 GCA_035128595.1 Eptatretus atami
AAAGAGGTTTTGCAACTCCTCTGCATGGGGAATAAGAAAGTGATTTGACTATGACTCATCGGTGAAGTGTATCTCGGTGAAAATATGACATGTATGATACGCTGCATCCCCAGTATGGAATTTCTGTGGTTGCATCTCTGGGAAAGATGTGAACGCAGAAAAAACTTATGAGTCACTGTCATGTGGTGCAGCCAATTTTTTGTTGCTTCTTTAAAGTAAAAAAATTTCTTTCCAGAACCCTTACAGATCGAAGTGTAAACGCAACCCAAATGATCGAAACGCCATTAGAAATAAGTTTGAATAAACCGACGACAAAGGTCACCATGGTCTGGCAGCCATCTTGTATGACCTAAACCTTTCAAAACATCTTCTCCATGAACAGTCTGGATACGACAGTCACCATGATTGAGGATACTGGGGTGAATAAAGAATAATCTTGATTACGTGTTCGGTGGCCTATTGGATTGCAAGACAAAATATAAATAATGCTTTCTCTGGAACGTTTATCCGATCAAATTGAAATTATCAAGTATCATAAATAACAAAACACTGCATAGTGTGAAAAGCATGATGTCAATAGGTCACATGGTGTGGCAGCCATATTGGATAGAAAAATGAACCTTACCGAATCAAAACGAAAACTTCACAAACGTAATTCCTCACCAATATGGGCAAAGTCCATTTTTCATCCATAGGGCAGGTTGGTAGCTATGTTCATTTGAAAAAACGAAATTAAAAAACATTTTCTCCAAAACGCTTAACAATCAATATGAAACATACAGGTTACATTGGCAAGGGCATGGATCACCAACTGCAAAGATCGCATCAATCACCATACGTTTCCGAAATATACTTTCTTAATATTTTCCTTGAACCCCATATTAATATTTTCTCCGAACCTCTCTGAAAATCCTTTTCTCTTGCTATGATTCCACCCTCTGCCGTACATCAGTCATCGCTGCAGACGGCATAGAGCAGCTTCTTCGCTCACCTGCAGATCTGGTAAATCAAAAACTGTCCAACACGTGGAACATGTCTTTCAATCTGGACAAAATTTCACACTCTCACTAGTCTCTCGAAAGGACCATTAAGAACCCCCCCCCCCCCCCATCCACTTTCTCAAAATCCTCTGGAAGAAGTCCTTTCTTTCAAGCTTCTGGACTCACTATCTGCCATGATCTTTCCTGGAAAGCAACATTTCCAACCTGGCCTCCAAAGCCAGCTCGCCGACTGGAATCCTCATCATGCAAAGGTCCTTCCCTCGCCACCTGAGGCTCCTGACCACTTAAAAGCTTCGCCACAATCTGTTGGAGTAACAGGCTGGTGCTCCTGCTCCTTTCTCGGCTTCACGCTTGGAAACCAAGGCATTTCGGGATCATGGCACCTCCCGCGAAGGCTGAGTCTTTGGGCCTCTCACTCTCTCACCGCAGGCAGGTCGGTGGTCTTTCCGTCTTTACTACGTCTCTTCTCCAAGTCTCGCCCCCCCCCTGCTCTGTCTGCATTTGTCGCACATATTTCCGCAGGGCGCTCAAGGTCACCAACAACCCCCTTCTGGTAAAACTACCAAAATCACGAATCACTGCTCACCTCACTCTTTCATTCCCTTTTTCCCCGCCTTTGGAATAAACCCCCTCACTCTATCAATCCCATTCTTCCCTCCAGCCTTCAAAACAGCCTGTTCACACGCCCTTCATATACCCAATCCAAATACTCGATCTTTTCCACCCCCGTTAATCCACCCAACCCACCTCCTTCAAATTCCTGCCTTTCCTTCCTGAAAGTCCCTGTAAGTCCATCTTTGTATTCTCCACTCCCCCCCCATCCCTCTCTCTTCCACAGATCTCTAATGTCTCTGTTTCCCACTGTTTGTCTTCCCACTCCCCCCTCTTGTTCATGCCCCTTACTGTGCGCTGTGTGTTAGCTCTCATACGAGTCCTCGACAAGTACAAAAAAAACAAAAAAAACAAGTGGCCTGCCAAACCACATGACTGATGATGTCATTTAAAGTCAAATGTATGCAACAAGCACAGTGGATCATAATGCAAAGTATAAGATATGATTGTGAAATGGTTCAGCGAAATAATTGTTTATTATTCCGTAAAACCAATGTGGCTGCCAACATGTGACTGATAAGGTCATTGTTAAAAATATATTTGCAGCAACAGTAGTGGATCATCACTGGAACCTCCCATCAAAAGGTAAGGGTTTCCGAAAGTAATTGTTCTTTTTAATATGATCAACTCGGCATGGGGAATACTTGTTGAAAATTTCAACAATCGTACATGGTCGCAACCATATTGGACAAAAACCTTTCCGTTAACGTGAAACTCCAAAGACGTGATCGGCCACCCCTTCTGAATTTGATTTGATAAAGAGGACATCGTGGGTCAGCTGTAACGATCAAAGCGGGTTGTATCGAATTGGGTGGCATGGTTTTGTTTTCACCACATAAATATCACAGAAATTTTCACCACAGATCATCCATCCATCCATTGGGACCATACTCTGTGCAGAAGCGTTGGTGCTGCTCAGCAGTCTCCTGGTATTGGTAATATGGATGGGTCGCCACCCGACACAGGATATCAGCAAGCTGCACTCTTTTGCCGACCTCGGAAGGATGACAGGCAGAGTCACCCCACCTGGTATGGAAATCAACAGCCAAGGAGATTGAACTCAGGATCTAGGATCCCAAGTCACCACCCTAAACATTAAGCCACACCAGGCATACGCAATCCCGCACAGCACATGCCACACACACACAAACACATAACCTGGTCCTGACAATATATGGTCGGACCCTGCATCACGGAGATACGTTCCTGAAAAATACCACGAATGTCTAATCCGTGAATGTTCGGCACATTGTTTCAATGTAAAAGACAGGATAGGTTCCTTGCGGTTTCTTGATTAATGAGGAAAGTCAAACCGTGAAACACATGAATAACGCACAAAAACACGAGAAAAGCGAAAATGAGAAGAAAGGAAAAAAAAAAACCCCATGAATACGCAAAGCTCGGGCTGGAATGTCGAAGCAGGTTTCATTTATATAAACAGCAAATACACGGGTCCGACAATATCAACATAAAAGACCTTTCTACCACTGACTGAGTGACTGACTCACTGACATATTAAAGATGGTATGTTCCGGTGGCAGAGAAAGCTGAAATTTTGCGTGCCGATGGACATAAGTCAATACACCAGGAAAAAAAATCCCAGAACCGTCAGAAAACAGCGTAAATTCAAATATAAATAATATAAAATAAAAAAAATAAAATAAAATAAATAAATGAAACAAATGCAGGTGAGCGACCTGAGACAATGGGGAAGCACGTTCGTTTGCTTACACAATGGCAGCCATATAATTGTTGCGGAAATGGCCCTTAGTATGCTACTAAATATAGGATTAGCTCAGATCCCCCATTAAATGCATGTTTAGCCAGGCTGTTCGGTAAAATGGACGTTACATGTGTGTTGGGAGTGTCACAGGCTGTTATTTGTTTGTGCCAGTGGTGGATCGAGAGCTTCCTCTCTTCCTTCCTCTCTCCGGCAATAGTCCCGCCCAGCGCTGAGAGGGGGAGTGGCCAAAAAAGAGGAAGTGAAACTAAGGGGAGAGCCAGTGGCTTCGAAGCGAGCGAACGAAGGAAAGACAGTGGTGATTCTGCCGGAGAGAAAGCTGAGCCTGAGGTCGAGTCTGCCTTCTGTGGCCTGGAGCAGCGAGCCAGGGCCGAAGGAAAGGCAGGGAAAGGACTGCAGGAGGTCTGTCTGCCCTCGGCGGATAAAGACGACTGGTGGGTATCGTGATCTGCTGTGTAGGGGACGCTGTGTCTGTCCTGCGATCTGCTTGTGAGGAGGCCTGGTGAACAGGCCAGGCCTGGACTTGTATGCTGAACTGTGAGAAACCAGCTGAAACCCATCGTCGATCTGATGGCTTGTGCCTCGACCTCGCGGGGTCTGAACGCGCGAGAGTGCGTGCGTGAAGTCTGCAACAAAAGGAGACGAGCTCTATTTTGCCACGTGGCGTGCTCGAGCTTGGGGGCTCGATCGCTGGACATGGCTTGTTACGAGCGACATTCGCGCTTTTGACACTTTCCTCTCGTCCATGAAACATCACCAAGTACTCTGTTGCCGCATGCTGTCTATGTCTGTCTGCATGTTGTTTAAGGTATATCTCGGTAGGGACCCCTTCGAAACCCGTAACGTAGTTCCCTAGTTAAGAACGGCTATAAGATTGATAAAAACTTGTCGGAATATTTTGCTTGTGTTGTGTTTCCCGATGTAACCAAAAAAATCTGCTGATTCGTATGAATTGCCATTGGATAATTTGTGTAGCGTCGAGGAACGATCCGTTCGATTGGTAAATGATATATAAACCAAAATGGTTACAGACTGGCAGAAAACGCTCGCATCTGACAAAACCAGTCTGTAACGGGTCATATTCCCAACTGGTAAAGTCCAGGGGTACGTTGGTATCGCGATTGAAGACGCGTGACCCGAGGCCTGTGCCGAGCAAGCCGGCGTTATAACCCCGGAGACGGCGGTGGTGAGGGTGGCGCCGAACTGTAACGTTTGGCTAGCTAGAGTCGGTTGCGAATCCACCACCCCGGATCCGCAACAATATACATGAGCCTTTCCACAGTAATGGGTAACCATTGTGTTACATACATAGTCCACATTAAGTGTGTCCAGTTTTCTTGCAAATGAGGGGAAATAAAAGACTGACCCCTCCACGACTGGAATCCAACAGTAAGAAGATAATCTAACCCAGCACAATTTATGATAGCGTAGGCTCTCGTAGTGATGATTATTAAACGACCTCTGACTGGCTCAAAGCCTTCTGTAACAAACGTGACTTTGGACCGCAATCGGAAAGCCAGATTTTGTACAGCTTTACGGCGATATGGACTTACCACTAATGTTATCCTTTGTACAACATTTGTCATTAAGGTTAAGTTATGTAATCACAAAATAACAACCGTATTTTAAAGGTTGTGCGCTTGAGCATTTTGTTTCTTTCATGACGAATTGACAGATAGCATAACGTTTGTTACTCTGTTTTCAACCCCCCACATTCACATAAAGTATATTTTTGGCAAATTCAGGGTGTGGGATATCATAAGTAAAGTCTTTTTACACATATAATCTAAACCAGTCTCAATCAAAAACGTAGTGTTCATATAAAATCTTTGTAAATCTATTTAGTTTAATATAACACTTAAACAAAGATTTATTCCATACAGTGAATAAAATTTTATCTGCACGCTTTAATTTTAGGACAACAGCGGTTTTGCTATAAAAGTATATATCTACATTTATATACACCTAAAAACATGTTAGTGGTATTCTTGGATACTTAGGAATTCGTGATAGCTCCTGAAGATAAGACCCTTAAATGTAGCATATACTTGGAACAGCTCATATATATATATATTCTGTGGAAAAAATAAGAGACCACTGCAAAATTATCAGTTTTTGTGTTTACTATTTATAGTATAGTGTTTGAGTAAAATGAACATTTTTGTTTTATTCTATAAACTACTGAGAACATTTCTCCCAAATTCCGAATAAAAATATTGTCATTTAGAGCATTTATTTGCAGAAAATGACAACTGGTCAAATAACAACAAAGATCGTGTTTTCAGACCTCAAATAATACAAACAAAAACAAGCTGTTAGTTCTGTTGCTGTTAGACCTCAAACCCAAATGTTAGACAAACAAAACAAGCTGTTAGACCTCAAATGTTAGACAAACAAACAAGCTGTTAGACCTCAAATAATACAAACAAAACAAGTTCATATTCATTTTTAAACAACACAATACTAATGTATTAACTTAGGAAGAGTTCAAAATCAAATATTTTGTGAATAACCCTGATTTTCAACCACAGCTTTCATGCGTCTTTCACATTGCTGTTGGATGATTTATCCACTCCTGGTGCAAAAATTCAAGCAGCTCGGCTTTGTTTGATGGCTGTGACCATCCATCTTCCTCTTGATCACATTCCAGAGGTTTTCAATGGGGTTCAGGCTGGAGATTGGGCTGGCCATGACAGGGTCTTGATCTGATGGTCCCCCATCCACACCTTGATTGACCTGGCTGTGTGGCATGGAGCAGTGTCCTGCTGGAAAAACCAATCCTCAGAGTTGGGGAACATGTTCAGAGCAGAAGGAAGCAAGTGTTCTTCCGGGACAACCTTGTGCGTGCTTGATTCATGAGTCCTTCACAAAGACAAATCTGCCTGATTCCAGCCTTGCTGAAGCACCCCAGATCATCACCGATCCTCCACCAAATTTCACAGTGGGTCGAGACACTGTGGCTTGTAGGCCTCTCCAGGTCTCCGTCTAACCATTAGACGACCAGGTGTTGGGCAAAGCTGAAAATTGGACTCATCAGAGAAGATGACCTTACTCCAGTCCTCTATGGCCAATCCTTATGGTCTTTTGCAAACCTCAGCGTGGCTCTTCTTTGCTTCTCATTGATGAAGGGCTTTTTTCGAGCTTTGCAGACTTCAGCCTTGCCCCGAGGAGCCTGTTTCGAACCGTCCTCGCCGTGCACTTCACCCAGCTGCCGTTTGCCATTTTTTGTAGGTCACTTGATGTCATCCTACGGTTGTTGAGTGACATTCAAATGAGTTGCGGTCATCCCGGTCAGTGGAAAGTCGTTTTCGCCCTGCCCAGTCTGTAGCTTTGTTGTCCCCAATGTCTGCTGCTTGACCTTGTTCTTATGAACCGCCGTCTTTGAATTTTAAGGATGGAACAACGTGACGCTCATTGTATCCTCTGCCAGTAAAGCCAGAATTGAACCCTTCTTTTCCACTCACTTTTCTTTTCAACTCTTTTGCGCAGTCAGTTTTTTTTTGATTCCAATTACTTTTGAGGTACTATCAGCACTGTTTTTGCCATCCAGCTGGTCCTATTGCAAGAGGATAGTGATGACCACGCAGTGGTTTATATACTTTTCCTTGTTATAAGATCACTTCAGGTGATCACCTAATCAGTACCTCACCAAGTAGAATGAGGTGCCTGTGTTGGAATTCAACAGACACTGGAATGGAATGGCTGCCATACATGTAGAGATGCTGATTTAATTTTTGGAGTGGTCTCTTTTTTTTTTTCCAGAGCTGTATATAGACACACACACATACAGTGGGAGAACAGATTTTGATACACTGCCGATTTTGCAGGTTTTTCCCACTTACAAAGCACGTAGAGGTCTGTCATTTTTATCTTAGGTACACTTCAACTGTGAAAGAAAGGAAACAACACCGGAAAATCACATTGTATGATTTTTTAAATAATTAATTTTGCATTTTATTGCAATGAATAAGTATTTTGATACATCAGAAAAACAGAACTTAATATTTGGTACAGAAACCTTTTGTTTGCAATTACAGAGATCAGACGTTTCCTGTAGTTCTTAACAGGTTTGACAGACTGCAGCAGGGATTTTGGCCTCCACTCCTCATACAGATCTTCTCCAGATCCTCAAGGTTTCGGGGCTGTCGCTGGGAAACACAGACTTTCAGCTCCCTCAAAGATTTTCTATTGGTTCAGGTCTGAGACTGGCTTAGGCCACTCCAGGACCTTGAGATGCTTCTTACGGAGCCACTCCTTAGTTGCCTGGCTGTGTGTTTCGGATCGTTGTCATGCTGGAAGACCCGCCACGCCCATTTTCAATGCTCTTGTTGAGGGAAGGGAGGTTGTTGGCCAAGATCTCGCGATACACATGGCCCCATCCATCCTCCCTCAATACGGTGCAGTCGTCCTGTCCCCTTTGCAGAAAAGCATCCCCAAAGAATGACGTTTCCACCTCCATGTTCATGGTTGGGATGGTTTTCTTGGGGTTGTACTCATCCTTCTCCTTCTCCAAACACGGCGGTGGAGTTTAAACCAAAAGCTCTATTTTGGTTCATCAGACACATGACCTTCCCCATTCCTCTCTGGAATCATCCAGATGGTCATTGGCAAACTCAACGGGCCTGGACATGCGCTGGCTTGACAGAGGGACCTTGCGTGCGCTGCAGGATTTTAACCCATGATGGGCGTATGTGTACTTATGGTTTTCTTTGATACTGTGGTCCCAGCTCTCTTCAGGTCATTGACAGGTCCTGCGTGTAGTTCTGGGCTGATCCTCACCTTTCTCATGATCATTGAGGCTCCACGAGGTGAGATCTTGCATGGAGCCCCAGACGAGGGAGATTGATGTTGTACTGAACTTCTTCCATTTTCTAATAATTGCGCAACAGTTGTTCCTTCTCACAAAGCTGCTTGCCTATTGCCTGTAGCCATCCCAGCCTTGTGCAAGTCTACAATTTTGTCCCTGATGTCCTTAGACAGCTCTCTGGTCTTGCCCATTTGTGGAGAGGTTGGAGTCTGATTGATTGAGTGTGGACAGATGTCTTTTTATGCAGATAACGCAGTTCAAACAGGTGCAGTTAATACAGGTAATGAGTGGAGAATGGGAGGGCTTCTTAAAGACAAACTAACATGGTCTGTGAGAGCCGGAATTCTACTGGTTGGTAGTGATCAAATACTTATTTCATGCAATAAAATGCAAATTAACTCATTAAAAAATCATACAATGTGATTTTCAGGATTTTTGTTTTAGATTCCGTCTTTCACAGTTGAAGTGTACCTCTGATAAAAATTACAGACCTCTACGTGCTTTGTAAGTGGGAAAACCTGCAAAATCGGCAGTGTATCAAATACTTGTTCTCCCACTGTACACAGTGGACAAAAAATGGAAACACCTAGGTAAATGAGGGACACCAAGCAACAGCTTATACACAGATGTGGCGCATGTGATTATTAAGCAAATAACATCCCAACATGCTTCGGGTCATGCACAAAAATGCTGCATCGGACTGCTTGCCTATAATTATGGCAAGCACGGCTGCAAGAGGAGACCCCCCAATGCCCCCCTCCACAGAACACGCATGGTCGAGCACGACACTAATGTTATCCATATGTCATGGCCTTCTCAGTCATCAGATCTGAACCCAATCGAGCATTTAATGGGATATTCTGGAATGACACCTCAGAGAGCGTTTTACACCTCCATCAAACAGGTGTGAGTTGATTGACTTTCTCGTGAAAGGATGGTGCCGCATCCCTCCTGCAGAATTCCAGGTGCTGGTGGATTCTATGCCACGGCGCATACAGGTCGTACTGGCTGCGCATGGTGGGCCCAATGCCCCATTAAGTGACTTCACATTTGTGTTTCCATTTTTTGGTCCACTACCTGTACATATGCAGTCGTTTAGTTCCTGTAAACCTCCACGAATGGTGAATAGTTTATAAGACTATGTGATGCCCTGCCGACTCTCATCAGCTTCAAACTGCACTCAAACTCAATTGAACAGGACTACCACTGAAGCTAGACAGAAATGATCTCGGAGCGAGACCAGTACTCAAACAGAACTGCACTGCACTGCACTGGAAAGGAACTGAGACCAACTGCCAGGCTCAGCTGCATTTACTACCCTGGTAAACTTTGGCACCGCCATTTTGGGTGACGCATCCCTCTCATTGGCCTTCCACATTGCGAGCGTGCCATCATCTGAGCCATCCAAATAAATAAATAAAACATCTTACACCAGTTTGGGGCTCTGCAACCAATCTCGCAGCCATGGCCTGCGGTCCACTGGCCAAACAGTGCAACCAATACTGTCTCCTTTTAAAGCGCAATGCATCTTCCATGTGTCTAAATGCCCAAGTCCTCACCCTGTCGCAGCCCAAAACAGGAGGTTTTTAAAAAATAAAATAAAATAAGTTTTTATTTTTATTTTTTACACAGACAACCTTGTCCCTCGCGATACCATCTATAAACTAGAGGGGGAGCACTCGGTAGAGTGCAAAACCTCCGCTGCCAATACTGCTGGGTCACTTAAGTGAAGCTTGATAGTCCTAATCATGTGTAGGTCAAGAAGGATCCACTCTAATTGAACACGTTTGAATAACTAAACTAGATCGAGCGCATGTAGAAATGCCAAAAAAATCAAAATTTTTTTGAAAAAAAAGTTGCAAAATTTCTTTTTTTTTTTTCATAACAAATTTTTTTTTTTGGGTTGGAAATCACTTAAAATGTAGAAATGCAAAAACAAAATTCAAATATTTTTTTCAAAATGGCCGCCATAGCGGCCATATTGGACTTTGGACAAATATTGGCTTTAGACCAAATCTAATGGCATGATCCTTGGACCATACCTAATCCCCACCAGTTTCGGAAATCCGTCCAGGAGTTTTTCCGTAATACTGTTCACAACAACAAAACAGACAGGGGTGAAAACTAACCTCCGTCATCTTCGATGGCGGAGGTTAATTACATACACTGCTCCTCAGCATCACGTTCAACATGACGACCTACTCTGACATTTTCCGTGTTTACAAGAGAAAATCTTGCGTATGCGAATAACACAGGCCTGGTGTTGGCTTAATGGTTAAGGAGGCTGGCTTAAGATTTTGGGTGTTGGGTTTGAGTCCCTGTTCTCCATTTAAATAACACCAGGTGGGTTGACTCAGCTCGTCATCCTTCCGCGGTCGGCAAAGTGAATACCAGCTTACTGGGGTAATAAGCCATTCCAGCATCCTGTGTTGGAGTGGCGACCCATCCAGGATTGTACTCCTTAATCAAAAGAAACTGCCTCAGCAACCCGATGCAAAGTGATATGCCCATAGACTCAGCTTCATCACGAGAGATTCAAATAATCTTGAAAACCTTGGTTTCCGTGGCATCAAGCTGAGCAAGATGTGAGGCAGGGGAGCTAGCCCAGATGGGACAGCGTAATACTCCATCAAACTGCGGAGGAAAGCCTTGTAGGTGGATAGTTCAGATGTGCCAAGGAAGGACTTTGCATGACAGAAGATGCTCAGTCAGCATTTGGTTTTGGAGGCCAACTTTGAAATGTGGCTTGCCCAAGAGAGATCATGGCTGAGAGTGAAACACAATTGTTTGAGTGACTGAACCTCTTTGAGAGGGCTGTTTATAAAGTAGATGGGAGGGTTTGTCATACGGTCATTTTAGAAAAGGAGAGAGATAGAGATAGACAGAGAGACAGAGAGACAGAGAGACAGAGAGACAGAGAGACAGAGAGACAGAGAGACAGAGAGACAGAGGAAGAGAGAGAAAGAGAGAGAAAGAATTTCTCAGGTTTGAAAGACATATTACAAGTGTTTAATCAGTTTGTGAATTTGTCAAGGTGAGAGAAGAGCAGAGAGACTGCTGCCTGTCTGTCAGGAGGAGGAGAGATGTCACAGCAGAGAGTGGAGTCACCAGCCATCAGTAAAGAGATGGAGAGGATTTTCCAGAGTCAGTGAGATCATTGATGAAGATTAGAAATAATATTGGGCATAGAACACTGCCTTGTGGTACTCCAGTTTTGACAGGGAGAGGAGAAGAAAGGGTTTCGTTGAGAGCCACGTTTTCTATGAGAGTGGAGGAAGTCAGTAATCCAAGAGTGGAGTTGGCCTTGGATTCCATAGGGCAGACCGTTTGGAGAGCAAGGCAGAATGCCAGACTATCAAAAGCTCGAGAAAAGAGGTCCGTCTAAAAAGCAACGGGACTGAGCCTGCTGTGTGCTCCACTTACGCAACTTGAATGAACGGGTTGCGTCACAGTCTTTCGCAACATTCCAGCAACATATGTGATGGTTGACTGCGCTCATTGGCGATTTTCTACAGGTCGTGCTTTACACGTTGTCTAGTCTGAGCCGTCGCGCTATGAGTCGTGAGCAGAGAGCAAATCTGAAGTTTCTTGCCAAGCTTGGCAAAACACCTTCGAATCCTTGCAATGCTGCAGCAAGTCCACAGGGAAGAAACGATGTCACGTACACGTGCATTTGAATGGCACAAGAGGTTCAAAGAGGAGGTTGAAGATGATCCACGGTCTGGAAGACCATCAACGAGCAGAATGGCGGACAACATCGAGCGTGTGAAGCAGATGGCGCACGCAGATCGTCGACTCACGTGCGGATGATTGCTGAGGAACTTTCCATCAACAACGACACTGTCTGGAGCATCATCACTGAAAATCTCGAAATGCGCAAGGTGTGCGCAAAGATGGTCTCCAAACTGTTTCCGAGGACCAGAAACAGCAAAGAGTCACTGTCTGTCAAGACATTATCGAGCGCCTCGAGGACGATCCAGACCTGCTCGGGAGAGTCATTACTGGCGATGAATCGTGGATATTCGAATACGATCCCGAGACCAAACGGCAGAGTCGTCAGTGGAAAAGTCCGGCATCACCAAGACCAAAGAAAGGCCAAGGATGTCGAAGTCTAAGGTCAAGGTGATGCTCATCGCGTTTTTTGACATCAAGGGCATCATCCACTTCGAGTTTCTACCACAGTGTCAAACAGTGAATCAATACGTGTACAAGGAAATCCTCCGGCACCTCATGAGATCAGTCCGGGACAAGAGGAGGGATCTGTGGGAGAACAACGCCTGGGTGCTCCACCATGACAACGCCCCTGCTCACAGTGCCCTGAGCATCCGACAGTTTTTGGCGTAGAGGAACGTGCCAACTCTGGAGCAACCCCCGTATTCGCCAGACTTGGCCCCTTGTGATTTTTTCCTATTCCCCAAGCTCAAGGAGGTGATCAAGGGGACTCGATTTCCTGATGTGGAGGCCATCAAAATGGCTGTGACGACGGAGCTCCGGAGGATTCCAGAAGAAGCCTTTCGGGGGTGCATCGAAGTCTGGAAGAAGAGGATGGACAAGTGTGTGAGACTGGAGGGAAACTATTTTGAAGGGGACAAGCTGTGATTTAAATATATTTTTTGGAATAAAATTTTTGTGCAGTCAGTCCCGTTACTTTTTAGACGGACAATGTATGTCCAGAGAGGCAGTCCTGATCTCATGTCTGATACTGAGGGCCTCCAGCCATTGTTAGGACAGTGGAAGCAGTATGTGCAAAGTAGAGTGACCAGGTCTGAATCCGAATTGATGATCTGAGATGAGGCTATTGGAGAAAAGGAATGATTTTATATGAACTGTCACAATGGATTCCATGACCTTGCCGATGATTGGAAGTAAGCTAATTTAGCTGGAGTTAAGAGGATCCATTTTAGCACCTTTTAAGTAATGCTGTGATGTTGGCCGATTTCCAATTTCCCAGCTGTTTATAGGAGACCAGTCCTGAAGTGTTTTAAAAAAAAAATACACATACATGATTGTTGAAGTAGGTCATACTTTATGACCTACGAATACGCAGGGGTCCACCAATATGAGGTTTTTTTTCCCTCCACCTCAAAACCATTATTGTGGAATCTATGCAATTTTTACAGAGACTAAACACATCAAAACAAATAAACAGTTGTAATTGATGAAGAGAAAGAACCTTCAATACTTTTTGGTGTTGTAAGATGTAGCAGAAGCAGGAATAGTTTGTTGTTTAACAATATTGAGAAGTTTTGTCACTATTTCCAAATATTACACAACGAGAAAGCACATGCAAAAGTGTGCATGGCATTTGCTCGACTTTGCGAAGCTATTTTGAGAAAGTGTGAAAACAAACTATGATGCTCAGTGGATAGTTTTAGCCTCCTGGGAATTCCTCAAACACTAATCGGTGACCTGTCCTGGTGACTTTCACTGCTTCATATTCTGAGCATAGACATTCCTAGAATAACTTGTTCAAATTCAAATCTCTAGTATTTTTGAAGAAAGTATTTTAGGGGTGGTTATACGACAGACTCAAAATAATTAGTTGTGCACCAAAATATGTTCACCAAGTATGCAAGAATCGTTACAAGTCACTAATAAGAAAAAGAGCAATCAGAGATTGCAGACCCTCGCCAGGACTCGTTTTGTGTGGTGCGCCATGTGGTGTTTGTGTACTAGTGTGTTACATAATTAATAAGAGACATAATTAGAACTGCCACTATATAAATGCATGCAGTGAAGACTGGTTCAGCGATTTCAGAGGATTTTTTAAGGTTTTTAAAAATTTATTTATTTTTAAACAATGTGGCTGCCAAATCACGTGACCGATGATGTAATAAAATAAAAAAATTGTTGACCGTTTTATCCCGAGATGACCCTCAAAACTTTTCATACTGATCGGATGTGGCGTTCTACATATGCATTTATGACATCATAACAAAGGCACCTATGATGTCATAAAAAAATCACATTCCCCATGAGGAATACTTGATATGTGTGAAGTTTCAATTTTTTCCTTGGTGCGGTTTCAGAGATAGAGGTCCAATGTTTTTCCATTTTTCCAATATGGCTGCCACACCACGTGACCTTTGACATCATAATTATTATTGAAACATTCCACATGAGTAGTCGCACCAATGGTGAAAATTTTGTCTCAATCCAACAAGCAGTTGCAGAGAAAAACACGAAAGTTCTGTGCGGACAAACAAACAGACAAAAAACAGACAAACAGACCCAAATGCAATACCCTCTCCTTCGGCGAGGGTAAAAATTCAAACCCAACCAGAGTATGTATAGGTGTCAGAATACATTGCAACACATAGCCCAAAAATTCCAATGATAAAGGATAAAAGCTCACATTTGCATGAATAACAGGGCTGGATGGAGAGGGCAGGGGAGGGGATAGACAATGTTGTACATTTTAGCAAGTCCAAAAACTCCCTGCGTGGGGGCAGGGCAGGGGTGGGGTAAGAGATTCATAATTGTATTCATACCATGTCATTGTTTTAACAGCCTGCGATGTAAGATTCCACCTCCATCCCACACCCCATTTCCCTAGGTGACATTGATCGAACCTCATGTACCGCACCATCATGCTCATGCTGAAATAGCCCGCTCACCCCACCCCATTCATACATGCATGCACATCAAAGGATGAAACCTACAAAATAGCAACATCTAAATTACTGTCCAAGCAGGGAGAAACTGAGTAGTGGAGCTCTAGGTCAAAAAAATAATCATAGCACCCCAAAAATAGACGAGCAAAACACGCTTGCTTATTAAACTGCTTAAATTTGAGTTTCAGATTAAAATAATTTCAAGATTTGAAGCATCTGGGGATTATTTAGACTCGGTTGAAAACAAGGCAGCTGAATCATAATTGTTTGGATGCCCTGGCCTTCCTTCAAATTTTGTGAAGAATTTACAATATCTTTGCCACATATGCACATATATCACCAGAGAGCTGTCAAACCCTTGGAAAGAATGAGCTATTTATTAAGCAACTGCCAAACTGCTGAAGGCAGTCGACAAAAAAAATATATATATACATATAAATATATATATATATATTGTGCTTCACCACTTAAGAAGTGATTACGTATAAAGAATGCCTTTGATGCAATTGTTCAAAATTTGGATGAGACAACAAATAGAGTATATTGCGGCTAAACCCATAAGCTGTCCTCTGGACCGTGTACAAGTGATGATTCTTGCGTACTTGTGGGGGAAAAATCACATTGAGAGATTTCACAAAACAAGCAAATCGGTCCAAGGAGAAACACCTTGAACTGCCTGCCAGGAAAGGTTGACTTACTCTTATCGTAATTATGAGTCATTTCAACAAGAGTAACAACGTTGATTATCTCAAAGAATACACAATGGAAATAGCAATTGTGAAGAAAAAGATGCAAGGTGACAATGACTGCACAGTATTCCGTAGGACGGATGGAGTCACGGCTGAATGCATCTGCAAGGCAGAAACACATTCGGATGAGGTGTGTGTCGTTTGTGGGAGCTGGGAAAGATAGAAATGGTATGTGTATTTATTTATGTTTTTTCAGAAATAGAGAAGGTGGGGGTGGTGGGAGGAGGGAGAGGGGGAGGGTCTGCTCCCATGTCCTGATGACAAAGATACTTACAGCCCTGGCCAACACGTAAACATTAAAATTAATCTTGCTTGCAGTTTTTACTACGACGTGCGTTCAGATATGAAGATCTCTTTAATTCACAATTCCCAAATGGGTGAATGTGAATTGAATGACAACTGCATAAGTTAATGGACAATTCCCCAC
>CM068952.1:100767757-100801075 GCA_035128595.1 Eptatretus atami
AGACTGTCCAGTCATCATCTGACACGAGACAGCAGCGTAGATCATGTGGGCAGTGTTAGACACACACTGGAAACTGGCTGTTTTCAACTTGCATGAGCAACATGTTAACATCAAATTTTTGCATCCGAGTGGGTAAACTTGTAAACATTCATCGCCAGCTGCTTCCAGTATATGGAGTGTCAACCATAGGCATGAGAACGTTTGGACTGCAGTTGGGTGCGGATGTTTAAAGAGAGGTGTGAGGCAGCAACACCTTGCCTCATTCCAGATGACCCCAAACAAGTCGTTCACTGAACATTCAGCGTGTGGAATTGGTGATGAACAATCGCAGAATGCGGGGGAAAGAATTGCCATGACCACAGGCATACAAGATGGTTAGAACTGTGCATACGATTTTGCACACCGATCACAAAAGTTTGTCCCCTGGGTGGGGCAAATGCTTTCAGATGAACAAAAAAGCCGTAAATTCTCCAGGTTTCTGACCTTTAACAACCACACCTGGATGTACACAAACTTTTGCAGTAAGTCCCTCATCTTGGTTCAGTATGATGTTAAACGCTTGCATACTTATGATTGGATATTGAAAAAAAAATTGTGTATTGTTATATAGTATGACTGTGTAATGTTTTTTGAGGAGCCACATTCATTTTTAAACTCTACTCAACTCTAAAGTTGAGTAAAGTTTAAAAAAAAAAAAAAATGAAACGAGGGTGACTAATTAAAAATTGTAGTTGGACTTCAAGCTTTGTGGAAAGATTGCCGAGGTTTGAAGAGATTTCTCGTTGCTTCCGGATGTAGAATCATCCAGCAATTACGAGTCGCTTATCAAGGGAGGGGTTTTCATGAATGCTCTTGCTCCAGGATTATATAGATGGGGAAGCAGAGTAAAAAGGGGGAGAAATGGGGAGAAGAAACGTTAGCCGTCAGCTCCTTTGCTGTGCACAACACAGTGCCCGAGTGCTGCATGTGTTGCTAGCTTCTGAATGCCCTTGTTAAATAAACGCAAATTTAGACTACACCCACCTGCCAGTTGGACATCAATCGATAAAAGAGCCCTTGGGTTTTTCAACCTAATAACCCCATAACTTGAAGAAACATGCTCCATTTGTCCTTAAAACTGTCTACACCAGGAAAATGGAAGCTATCAGATTGTTCCTTTCGTCACATCTCAGTTGCTCATCATTTTATTTGTCAGAAAAATTAAAGGCCACTCAGGTAGGACTTTAAAGTCTTAATTGATATTGGTCACTGGGGGCCAAATCCAGACTGTAAGGAGTAGTCAAGCTGTTCAAAGCCACAGTCACAAATGGAGGTCCATGCAAAATGAGCCATGTGCACAAGCACTGTTGCGAAGAAGAAGCGCAGTTTAGTCAATATCCTTTGGCTTGTGATTGATGACCGAGAAATTTTTGCATGATGCTGTCAAAACATTTCCCTGAAATTGCAATTTTGTGAAAAAGTCCATCAGCAGAAATCTCTTGGTATTCAAAAGAAAATTGAGGCCATGATCTTCAAGCTGGGAGGTTGGACGCAAAAATAGATTTGATGGCAATGATTCTTTGCATTTCCATTGCATTGATTGCAATTATGTTTAAGGATACTCAGCAGTGAAACGACGATTTGTCACCAGTTATCAGATGAACAATAAAGTGAGCTGAATCACTGCTGAACTATTCAAGAAACTCATGGCATGATGCCAGCTGCTGCTGTCAATAATGAGTACTGAGGTTTTGAGGGTTACATCTTGCTGAGACTTTGGACAGGCTTGATTGTTCACAGATAATGGTGCAAATGCTGCGTTGATAAAATTCAGTGGATATTTTGGCAACATGAATGCGGTCATCCTCAATGATTAATGGCTTGACCTGCGCGATGGATTGTGGGTCAGTTGCATTTGCTGTCTGTCCTGACCTTGGGTCATCTTGAAAGACTCTCATCCAAAACCCTTTTCAAAGGTGATTACGTCTAAAATTTCAGTGTTGCTCTTTTCTTCATTCCTTAAGTGAGAGAAGTTCTCGATAAATATTTACAAACCAAATATTGTGTATTTGTGGGGCATTGTTTAGTTTAGAAGCACCCCCTCTTTCCCCTCCCCATTGTCCGCATGATCAGATCCTTATATATCTACATTGAAACAGGAGGTTATGGATAAGCAATATGGTATGGAGCCATTCTCAATAATCATTATTAATTGTGAGCAATGCACAATACAACACACCACTAACACCAATCCATCAAAGGCACCAAATTCGGAATGCCACCAATGAAAAGTAATGCCAGATTATGTTGGGAAGAACAGATGGAGAGCCAGAGATGATCGCAAAGATAAACCTTCAATGCAATCACTTTAGAATGTGCCAATTAAATTATACATGCAAAAACAAAGTAAAACATTTTTAGTACATCTTAGAATGCTCTGAGATTTAAAAAAAAACTTGCACCGAGTTTCGTAGCTTACAAAAAAGCCACCCCATTGTCTTGCAGGGCTCCACCAATGTACCCCAAGAGGTGCTGAACACGAGTAGACAGGTGCATCAATCAGTAGATTTGTTTTTTCAACTACTATAATTTGGCCGTTGTTACACCAATGGAGGCAATTTGCATGCTGGGAAACGGGAATGAGAAGCGCTGCCTCAAGGCAGCATCAATCGTAGTCACCATGGTGAGCAACTGCCACACACTGCTACAGCTACAGGTTTCACAAGCTCACATTTAATTCCAAGAAAACAGTTGTGCTGCTAAAACTTCACAAACAATGATTTTAATTGCAAAGAGGCTCAAACAGCATGAAAGAACAGTTGCTTGTTCTCAACAATGACATATTTTAAAAGTACAGAAATCTGAAAATAACTGAATGATGATTGAGGACATCACCAATCATTCGTCTCTCCAATGCAAAAGACGAACTCTTGTTGACAATAAACATATATTAATCTAAGACTTCACAGAACCAGATTCAAACTAGAAGAGTTTTTTTGAATAAGTGCTGAAGAGCTGGTCTTACAAAGTCAAAACTACAGGTTGGTGACAGCTTTGTTCATTGGCGCTTTGACATACAACATTGCACCTTGTCAAAATGATTGACGGGAGAGAGGAACACTGCATGTGCTTGTCACAAGCAGAGTATGTAAGGCTGCTTTGGCGAGTCGAGTCCAGCTGCAGAAGACATTAAAAAAAAACATGCTTATACTGGCCTCGGGACCTTCAATTTAACCTTCTGAGAGGAGAAAAAAAAAAGAAAAAAAAGAGAAAAGCATGAGCCACCTCAAAGTGAAATGTAAAGACTTTCAGCAATATGGAACTGTATGCAGCTGAAGGAATCCGTACTGTGATTGATGGCAAATCATTCATTGTGACCAAAGTTGACCTTTGATTTTTTTTTAAAAACCAAAATATGATGGATAAACTGCAATGGAAATTCAGCACAAGAACCAAAGCAAATTGCTGAACATAGATTTTCAATCTGTAATGAAATTGACTGACTTTTTGACGAGAAAGCCTCTTCCAGTTTCTGGTTCAACACGAGTAGAAGGCACACGCTTCACTCATAGTAAGGTTGGGGCCATCTTACTGGATACCTCCAATGCATTTGATCATCTTGCAATAACTCACAATTTCCATACAATGACATAAAGGTATCCATGCGAAACTTTCAGATTTCCTGCAAACTTGCAAGCATCAACAGCAGGTTGCTTTGGATGGGCTCCACCATACTCTTCTTCCTGAATGCATTCTGTGTGGTCATTGTTGTCCCGTTTTCCCTTTACCTCCATTTTGTATCAATTGACCCTTTGTTCAGTTATATTGCTCTCCCATGAGCCTCAATATCTTTATAATAAGCAAAAGAGAACCAATTGTACAAAAAAGTGGTAATATATAGAAACTTTTTAAGGAGCTGCACTCATAAAATGCATCAAGCTAAATATAATCTATGCTTATCATTCCAAAATGTTTTTTTTTTAATAACCAAATCAAAATGAATGGTCCTGGTGCTTAGAGCCACAGCACTTGGAACATTGGAACAAATAGAAGATCATGAACAACTGTGGCAGCCAAATGTTCCTATCACTTATGAGGGTTTAGAAGGTCCAACACCCAAATTATTTTCCTCTCCTGCTGCAATTTTACAAGGGCTTGCAAATATATATGTGTATATATATATATATATATATATATATATATATATATATATATATGCATCCCCAACCCTTCTACAATGGTATAAAGCAGGGATGGGCAATAATTTTCACGGGCAGGCCACATAAGAATTTCGGTATTTTGTCGCAGGTCGCATATCAGCTTTGTAATAAAATTACCTCACCATCGGAATAATTTTCAAATTCATGATGCGTGAACGGTTAATGCCATTAAAGTTTAATGCGTCAAGACATTTTCGCATGATAATCACGGAGAAGTGACTGGTGAGTTTGTGTTTGCCAGATTTTCCAAATGGCAGTGAAAGGAAAAGTTTTTAAAAATACTTATGGAATGTAGTCTGTCACACGAAGCGTGTGCGGGGTCCGGAAACAACCAGCGAGGAGACTGGGATGACATAATATGACAAAATGGAGAAAATAAACAAAAGCTTCACCCGATTCCCTCACGGGTTCACGGGCATGAACACAACAAACTGAAATAAATTAATTAATTAATAAATTAATAAACACTCTGTTCCCCACTGTTTTGTGTCTCTGTTCCCCACTGTTTTGTCCTTCCCACTCCCTCCCCTCCTGTCTCATGCCCCCCTTGATGTGCGTTGTGTGTTAGCTCTCATACGAGCCTCGACAAGGTATACAAAAAAAACAAAACACCAAACAAGAAACTAAATTTAATATCGCCATCTGGAAAACGAAATAAAAAGTAATTCATTTCAGGAACTTTGTGCTTTTTTTTTCTTCATTTAAGCAACCATTTCATGTGATTGACTAGCTTTCTCTTTGTCCGACATGTTCTTACATTTGGCTGCACGTTTGCTCTCAAAATATTGGTTCAAGTTGTATTCTTTGAATATGGTGACACTTGATTTGCAAACTAAGCACAAAGCTTCCCCCCTGCTACATCCATAGTATTAGAGAAGTATTTTAAAGTCCATTCCTTGTTGAACACTCAGCATTCAGCGTCTACTTTTCTCTTCTTCGAATAGCTCATGTTTGTATCCCTCGTCTGAGGTGTGACAAATGCGAATTCCTGCAAAAACTGAAAACTATATGGCTAATTTTTGCATGCCTCTCATGCTAAACAATTGGCTGCTGTGGTTAGCAATGTAATCATAGCAAACAATCATCGGCCTGTACCCTGCATGCAGACATGGCATTGTTTTCCTGCTGTACAACATTTGCCAATAGAGTAAATTAAAAGTCCCAAAAGGTTATTGTTTTGACTGTGTTTAAATAACCATTATTATCAAATCGCAACGATTTGGTTTTAGTTTTTATGGCGGAATAATATAGTCTGGTCTGGGAGTCATGGTGGGACGGACAAAAGTAATATAATGGCCGGATCCGGCACATGGGCCGTATTTTACCCACCTCTGGTATAGAGCATGACGCCAAGCAAAAACAACAACAACAACAACATCATTATAAAAACATTTTTTCCATTTTCTGACTCACCTAAGGAAAAAAAAAATTACTGATGAAAATTTTGCGAAGCTATAAAATATATCGATTTCACAAATCACCCTCGATTAGTGCATCGTCTTGTGCACACGTGGGTGGTGCAATTATAAACATGTGGGCAAGTGTGTTATTGTAAAATATAAATGAATGACGATCTATCATGTGGGTTATGGTAAGATGACGGTAAACTAGTACTAAAAGGAGAACCATCCATATGTCTGTCTTTTTGTGTGTCTATATCTGTGCATGCATATGTGTATGTGCGTATGGGCATATGTGCATGTGTTTGCATGTGTGTATGTTCGTGTGTATGTACATGTGTATGTACATGTGTGGGCGCACGTGCATGTGCGTGTATGTGTATGTACGTGCGTATGTGTATGCGTATGTGCATATTCATATGCGTGTGTGTGTGTATGTGCATGCGTATGTGTATGTGCATGTCTGTCCGTCTGTGTGCACGCGTGTGTCTGTGCACGCGCATATGTGTCTGTCTACGTATGTGCGTGCATGCATTTGTGGGTGTGTGTTCGTCTGTGTGCGTGTTTGTCTCTGTCTCTCTGTGGGTGCATGCTTCATGCTTTATTCCAAAGGGTTACTCCAGTCGTATAATAATAAAAATGGTACCGTTGGAAATCTAACAATAGATTTACTTGGAATAAAAATTCCTATCCATTTAATCACAAAAATGCCGGTTTTAAAAGACCGTCATTCTGGGGTGGAAGAAGAAGAAGCAGGAACAGCGCTTTAATGTAGCAATTCCAATGGTACGACAGCAGGAACCCTTTAGACTAAAGCCATGACGGACACGAAAGGAGGACAAAATTATGTATAGTCCGAGTAAAATACTTCTCGAAGCAATAGAAAATATATATTATAATAGTACACGGAAGGAGGGCATAAACAACTAGAGTTCATAGATCACGTTACCCCACACAGTGTTCGAATATATTCTTCAATGGAAATCAAATAATGATTTTAAAGTTCTTTTTAAAAAAATTCCAGAAGTTTACCAGTATTGAAGTCGTTTTATACACCACCCTCATTCAACATGTCCAAATAATGCAAAACTGGAGGTTATTCAAGGTGACAAGAAGGCAATTGGTGTTCTCCAGTGTTCAAGTAAATAATTAAATTGAAATAAAAAGAAAGATTGTAAAAGCCGTACAAAAAAATTAATTCCGGAAGTTTACTGCCGTTGCCACATTGTCTATTACACCACCCTATCTAACATGTGAAATTAGTTATTCGTGCCTGTTGTATGTCTCTTTTATGACATCTTGAAAAACCAAGTTTCCTGTTTGGAATGATTTTTCATTTTTTGACTGCCAAGCAAGCACAGAGTTGGAAAAAAAAAAAATCACACCCATGTCCGAAGGAAGCAGTGCAGTTTGGCATTTCCTTCTCGTGATGCTCGGCAACTAGAGCTCCCCCTTATGTCAATTCAGCATCTGCACAGCTGAAAAAAATTTGACGGACGTGCCAAATGCTTTAAAATTATCTCACTCCTCTCTGAGCACGTTATCGGGACAAATTCAGAGACAAAGCACGGTAAAACGGCAGATTTGTTTTCCGATTCATGTTCCGATTTGTGTTCAAAATATAACATTCAATTTTAATCATGTTCTTCCTCGATCATAAACTGACGTTTCTGGATGGACGGAGAGATGGACAGACATAAACCAATTGCTTAACCCCGCTTTTCGCTTCCGGTAGTACGAACAACCATAGCCACCAACACAACAGCACAAACAACTACGTGCTTTAAAATGTCCTTTTTTTCATGCGTTTCGCTTCACTTTACATCCTCATTGAGACCCACAGAAAGACGTGCAATATGTTTATGAAATGCAACATGGTGTATTTTGATTAAACCCACCAGCAGACCGGATAGTAATATGAAAAATAATTATAATAATAAATGAAAAAAAGCTTTGGATTACATTTCAAGTACCATCACATATGGTAAGGTACCGTGGATCTTGTAAATATATGTGTTTGGGTACAACAGTTCAATTAACTTTGGATTAGTATAGTTGAGGGGAATGACCTGCATAGTGGTGATATCAATTGCCAAACTCTAAATCATTCGCAAATAAAGCAATTTGCATCGGATTAGTGTGTGAAGGCAAAATGGATTGACAAAACAAGACTAACAGCAGATGGAATAGTTTTAGTGATGTTGTAAGTTTACAGATTTTTTTTTCCATATCACGTGATTTAAAAAAATACATAAAAATTAAAAACTAAAACAGGATATAACAGTTTTGATTTGAATTTCAACTGGAACAAACTACGGAATTAAAATTAAAAATATTTGTACCTACTGACCCAAACTGATTTGGTCCTTGAAAATGGAAGCAAAGGTTCCCTTTTCAAGGACCAAATTCATTTTAAAGGTAATCATGCACTCCATAAGTTTTAAAGTGTACAAAGAAATGAAAAAGAGTCAAAAAAAAAAATTAACTTCCCTGTTGCCAATTAAATAGCAAATAAGAAAATGTAAATAAATAAGAACCTCCACCACCACATGATCACAAAGAAGGTTACAGCCTACTATCTGTCCACATGATCAAGACAACCCATAACAACATACCTTGACTGTATTATCAGGTAAATGGTACGACGAAAGGCCACTTCGTTTGTCTCAGTTTCATCAATGATGGTCATCTTTTTCTGTTCTTTATCTGCACATACAGCACAAAGTAGGTATTGATCACCAGCTATTCAAACAAATCAAAATAGACCTCAACTTACTCAACATTGCAGATTGAACATAAAATAGGTCTCATTTTCAACAGAAGTAAAAACAATCATTTGCCTGTTAAAGCTCCCCTCTTTAGTGGATTCATTTCAGCAGATTGGTGAATACCTACAACCACACAAGCTTTCAGTTTGCCCTGGTTAGCACTGACATCTAAACGAGTGAGTCTGTGATCGCAGGTTCAATTTCCATGTACATTGTTTTTGTAGGTATTTGCCTACAAACATTAAAACTATCAAAGTCAAAGTTATAGTTTTCATTTATAAAAACACCAGTATCTTCTAATGTTATGATTGTGCCAATAATAGAAATACATACAAACAATCTCTACCATCAGCCTGAAATCATTGTTGTATTTTAAAAAGGCCAACCTCATTCTCATTGAAAAATTAATCATGTTTGGTCCTCTTTCCTGTACACACACGTCGTACAATAAGGACTACACATTCAAATCTCAAACTGTAGAATGCTTTTGTTTACCATATAATAAACTGTGTACAAATGCAGAAGCTCCTCCATGTTCATTTTCAATACCATATACAGAATTACAAGGTTGGTGGTCAAATTACCACAATGCAAAGTGGTCAAATATTAGCTCAAAGCAGCGCTTTAAAAAAAAAAATCAAGTTATACATTGCAGTATATATAGTAACTATTTTTATGCTCAATTAAACATTTCTCATAGCCACCGTTATCATTTAATCAGCCCAAATTAGACAATAAGCCGAAAGGTTTGGCAATCCATTTGAACCAATTTACTGCAGACATCTCATTACGATTTGCCCAATATATAATAAATGAGACTTGTTTCACATTTCTCACTTCCAATAAACCAGCTAATTAGTTAGACCAATTGAAAATGAGTATACAGTGTTTGTCAATGTTAAAGGTGATTTCAAAAATATCTAGCACTGTCTTTAAAAACAAAAAAAATCAAACCAAGAATGCATACACCCCAGATCTTTCTGACCAATGAGTGTTCAATTTAATCGTCATTTATAAAGTCAATTAAAAATGTAAGAATACAATACCAAACAATCTTTGAGGTTTGTGCAAATTAAGAGGCATGTCTCCGAAAAAAAAAAAAAAAAAGTAATGGATGGTGTGCTGGAGCTGGTGTGGGAGAGCATGCTCACAATAGAATGGTAAAGAACATTAACAAATATGCCACCTTCAGATTCATCCACTTCATCGTCGTCATCATCAGTGTCTTCATCATCATCATCATCATCATCATCATCAGCGTTATCAGCGTCATCGTCGTCATCTTCATCTTCATAATCATCTTCAGGTTTAAGCTTAAAATTTTTTAATAAATCTGCAGGGAAGAATTAACGAAGGAAAATGAAAGATACACTTTGAAGCTACAAGTAAAGTAAAACAATTTAAACATCTGCTTCGAGGACATGCAAATGCAGCCGTATATTTTTAAATACAGCCAAAAAAGCTGATTATGCTAATTATTGCAAAGATTGACTGGGGAACGAGATAAAATGGTACAGTAATCCAGGTAAACAAGTGCAAGCATAACTTCCAGTCCACTTCCTTTCCCACACCGGGAAATATTTAATGATTGTGCAAAGCAAAAAACATGACATGGCTGAATCATGAAAAACCCTCACACTGGTCTATTCCATTTCGAGCATTTTGTGAAATGCTCCAAATAACATGAAAACTGCAGCAATGCAAAATATGGAAGCATTTTCTCTCGTGTTATACAAATAGGGCTTTTGATTTGAGATTTTCAACAAAATAAGTGTTGTCGGTGACAAGGGAATAAAAACAAACAAAAATTTTTTTTGAGTGAATCGGCCCAAAACCCATAAAAAATTGGACATACGTTCCTTGATGGCAAGGTATCGATCTTCATTCTGCAAAAAATTGGCTTCCTCTTTGAAAATGTCTGCAAAAACAAACATTGATAAAATACATTATTCCTTCAATAAATCATAATCATTCATAGTCGTCAAACATTTTTATGATGCATAATTATTTGATAAATAGTCATCGCAAATTTTAAATAACACTCAGTGAATAAAAATTTGTGTTGAACTCTTATTTGGATTTATCAGTCACGAAAACAAAATCGCATGAATTTCAGAAGGGTCTCTGAGTATTCATAACTACTATACACTCCTGAACCACTGGATGGAATGAGTTAAAAACTGGCGATTGTACTTGGGGTGTTGTTTTTAGGTTTAAAAAACCCAAAAAACAGAATAGCATAGCCAGCGTGGTTCGAGGAACCCAATTCTCTCTATGTAAATGTGGATCATATAGTGACGCCCCATGATGTGTCGATATTACGAATCATACTGCAATGTGCCATTTCTGGGGAAATTAACCAATCTGGAATTCTGGGGGAATCGAACCCGTCTATTAGGACAAGTTCTTCAAAAACAACAATAATAGTAATATGATGCGAGTGCTTAACAATAAATAAAATAACAAGAAAATAAATAAATACTGATAAATGCAAAGTCTGAAAAATATTTCCAGAACCGAGAAACTTTGGTCCATGAAAATGAGAGCTGAAAGGAAAAATAAACACAAAAATTAATTCCACAAACGTGAAAAAGATTATACTGTGCAACCCCGACATTCGCGGACCCCTTGTATTCACGGTTTGTAAAATGTGACCTTCTACATTCATGCTTCACATATCCGCAGTTTACAAAATGTGACCTGCTTCTACATTCGTGCCTCACGTATTCGCGTTTTTGGGGGGGTTGTTCATTTACACTTGAAGGACTGGTCTCCGATATCCACCGCTGCTGATTAATTTGGCCTGGAAATTCTTGCACAGAAACCTGTCCAACCGATGGTAACCTCAGATCATTTCAGAGAGCCCACAACAAGTGTGTGTCTACTCTCAGGAGAGTCAGAAAACAACATCTGTCCAATCTCAAGAATGAGCTTTCAAACTTGTCTCCATCCTCTAAAACCTGGTGGCGCATTGTCAAGTCCATCTCTGGCGTATTGCTCTCCTTCCCTCACTCCAAATGGCACCACAAACAACTCCGCTCATGAAAAGGCTGAATGCCTCAATTCTGTGTTTGCTTCAAAATCTTGTGTACCTAATCCCTCCCTCTCTGTACCCATCCTTCCCAGTCACACCCAACTGCTCCTGAATTGTGTCTAATGCACCTGAAAAGGTGAAAGTTTCTGGCAACCCTCCACGCTGACTGCAATTGGACAGGAAGGCATCAGCTCACGTGTCCTAAAAACCTGCTCTGTTGCTCTTGTGCTTCCCCTCTCTGCCCTTTTCATGAACATTTACCATAATCTCATCTTCCACCTGCTTGGAAATTGGACATCACCACAATATTAAATAAAAAGGTGCAAAAACAGATCCCCACAACTACAGCCCAATTAGCTTACTTCCAATCATCAAGCAAGGTCATGGAATCATCATCGTAGTTTACATAAAATCATTCCTTTTCTCCAACAGCCTCATCTCAGATAAACAATTCGGATTCAGACCTGGTCACTCCACCTTGGACATGCTGCTTCTACTCTCCTAACAATGGATGGAGGCCCTCAACATCAGATTGAGACCAGGGCTGTCTCTCTGAACATATCTCGAGCTTTTGATACAGTCTGGCATCCTGCCCTGCTCTCCAAATTGTGTGCCGATGGAATCCAAGGCCAACTCCACTCTTGGATTACTGACTTCCTCCACTCTCGTAGCCAACATGTGGCTCTCAACGGAACGCTTTCATCTCCTCTCCCTGTCATGGCTGGAGTACCCCAAGGCAATGTTTTGGGCCCCATCTTATTCCTAATCTTTACCAATGATCTCTCTGAATCTTGAGAAAATCATCTATCTCTTCGCTGGTGACTCCACTCTCTGCCGTGACATCTCTTATCTTTCTGATAGATAGGCAGTAGCCTCTTCCCTCTCCTCAGTCATTGACAAAAATCACAAACTGGTTTGTTTGTTGTTTTTGGGTAGTCGATCTAGTCTACCCTTCTTATCAGTATTTCCGTCGATATGTTTGTCTGTCTGCTCTGTCGTGTATGTTTGTCTGTTCGGTCCAGTGCTCCGTTAATACAATGGTGATTTCGATGAAAAATTGGTTGGTAGGTTCATACCATGACCTAGTTGTGTGCAAATGAGAACCGTTGCTATGGACCCATCCGTTGCCTAGCAACGGACCTTTGAAATTTCAAAAAAATCTCAATTTTTTTTTTCAAAAATCAAAAATCGGGCCACGCGACTGTGGGCAGTACATTCAGCCATATTGTCAAAAATTTCCAGCTGGATCCTATGAAAACTGTCGGAGAAGATGACTTTGAATGAACCCTGGTCGAAAACAATAAAAAAACGAAGTTCGTTATATCTCAGAGACTATGAGTCAGATTATACTGAAACTGGTATGGTAGGTTCATGGATGTCCTAGTTATGTGTGAGAAAGAACCGTTGCTATGGACCCCTCCGTTGCCTAGCATCGGCCGAAAAACCTCTAAATGTGGGTATTTTAACGAAAAAACAATCTGCAGCATTAACCCTTGAAGCTAGAATCATGAATTTTCTTGTGCTTAATCCTCAGGTCATTCCCCATCGAGTCAGGTTCTATTGTGTAGTCGACTACCCATGTCCGCCTACCGGCTTGTCTTTTTGTGTGGTGTATGTGTATATCTAATATATATATATAATTATATTATATAATATATATATATATATAATATCTATACAAGCCGGTAGGCGACGAGGATTCGCTAGGATCGAAGCGATGGATACGATGCTTTCATTCTGACCGATCCACCGACGAGATTCATTGCCAAGACGTAGTGTTCACATACAATTGTTCCTCTGCTGGCAGAATTTTTCCTATTGCGTTATTGCCAACTGCACTCCTCATAAAAAATGACGGTAAATAGACACCTTATTTTTGAAGACTACCATTTGAAAAAATAATCGATTTGCTGGTTTGTGCTGTGGAGCCTTGCGTTGCAGACAGACACACACACACACACACACAACACACACACACACACACACACGGAAAACCCGATAAACTTATCTCAATGCTCTTGTTTGACCACACCTCCTGAGCCACACAATATTTTTCATAAGCCACGCCCACTTTCCATAAGCCACGCCCACTTCCTACGCACTCCCACTTTAAATAATAAATAATTGGAGGTGGTGTTGGGTCGTGGAATCGTTTTTGGTAAATAAATAAATAATTGAAGGGGTGTTGGATCATGAATCGTTTACGGAAAATAAATAAATAATTGAGGCGAGTTGGATCGTGGAATGTTTACATAAATGAAATATTAAAGTGTGGTTGGGGTCGTGGAATTGTTTACGGTAAATAAATAAATAATGGAGGTAGTGTGTGGGCGTGGAATCGTTTTCGGTAAATAAAAAATAATTAAAGTGTGTGTGGGGGTCGAGATCGTTTACGGTAAATAAATAAATAAATAAGGTGGTGGATGTGGATGGAATCGTTTCGGTAAATAAATAAATAGTAAAAGTGGGTGGGGTCATGGAATCGTTTACGGTAAATAAATAAATAAATAAGGTGGTGTGGGGAATCGTTTTCGGTAAATAAATAAATAATTAAATGTGTTGTGGGTCGGTGGAACGTTTACGGAATATAAATAAATAAATAAGGTGTGTGTGGGTTGTGGAATCGTTTTCGAAATAAAAATAAATTGGAGGCGGTGTGTGGGTGGGGAATCGTTTCGGTAATAAAAATAATAAAAAGGTGGTGTGTGGGTCGTGGAATCGTTTACGGTAAATTAATAAATAAATAAGTTGGTGTGTCGGTCGTGGAATCGTTTACGGTAAATAAATAAATAATTAGGTGGTGGTGTGTGGGTGGGAATCGTTTACGGTAAATAAATAAATAATTGGATGGTGTGGTGGAGGAGAATCCGAAATGGTAAATAATAAATAATTGGAGGTGTGTGTGGGTGGTGGAATCGTTTTCGGTAAATAAATAAATAATTAAAGGTGGTGTTGGATCGTGGAATCGTTTCGGTAAATAAATAATCGAGGTGTTGGTGGGTGGGAATTGTTTTCGGTAAAAAAATAAATAATTAAAGTGGGTGTGTGGTCGTGGAATCGTTTACGGTATATAAATAAATAAATAAGGTTGTTTGGGTCGTGGAATCGTTTTCGGTAAATAAATAAATAATGGAGCGTGTGTGGGTGGGGAATCGTTTTCGGTAAATAAATAAATAATTAAAGGTGTGTTGTGGTCGTGAATCGTTTACGGTAAATAAATAAATAAATAAGTTGTGTGTCGGTCGTGGAATCGTACGGTAAATAAATAAATAATTGGAGGTGTGTGTGTGTGGGGGGAAATCGTTTACGGTAAATAAATAAATAATTGGAGTGGTGTGTCGGAGGAGAATCCGAAATGGTAAATAAATAAATAATTGGAGTGTGTGTGGTGGTGGAATCGTTTTCGGTAAATAAATAAATAATTAAAGGTGGTGTGTGGATCGTGGAATCGTTTCGGTAAATAAATAATCGGAGGTGTGTGTGTGGTGGGGAATCGTTCGGTAAAAAAAAAAAATTAAAGGGGTGTGTGGTCGTGGAATCGTTTACGGTATATAAATAAATAAATAAGGTGGTGTGTGGGTCGTGGAATCGTTTTCGGTAAATAAATAATAATTGGAGGCGGTGTGTGGGTGGGAATCGTTTTCGGTAAATAAATAAATAATTAAAGGTGTGTGTGTGGGTTTGGAATCGTTTACGGTAAATAAATAAAAAATAAGGTGGGGTGTCGTGTGAATCATTTACGTAAATAAATAAATAATTGGAGTGTGTGTGGGTGGGGAATCGTTTACGGTAAATAAATAAATAATTGGAGGGTGTGTCGGAGAGAATCCGAAATGGTAAATAAATAAATAATTGGAGGTGGTGTGTGGGTGGTGGAATCGTTTTCGGTAAATAAATAAATAATTAAAGGTGGTGTGTGGATTGGAATCGTTTTCGGTAAATAAATAATCGGAGGTGTGTGTGGGTGGGGAATCGTTTTCGGTAAATAAATAAATAATTAAAGGTGTGTGGGTCGTGGAATCGTTTCGGTACATAAATATAATAATTGGAGTGGGTGTGGGTGGGAATCGTTTTCGTAAATAATAAATAATTGGAGGTGGGTGTGTGGTGGGGAATCGTTTTCGGTAAATAAATAAATTATCGGTTTGCGGTTTGTGCTATGGAGCCTCACGTTGCAGCACACACACACACACACAACACACCACACACACAACACACACGGAAAACCCGACAATAATGGATATCTAGCATATATAGCGAATCCAATATATATATATATTATATATTATATAATTATATATATATATATATGTTAATATAAATATAGATATATACGTGTCTATATACATATATATTATATATATGTAAATATAAAATATATATATATAATATATATATATATATATTAATATATATATTGTTACGAATCTGGAAACCATTTGCCTTCACACATACAGTTGACCCAAAGTTTATATTCGTTAAGTATGTGTGGGAGTTAGAATCTCTCCCCTATCGTGATGGGAATTTCATGTGTGTGCTGTGAGTTTTTGTAGTTAGTCTTCTGCATTAAATCCCCTCCACTCTTTCAGCACCATTACGCACGCGTTCGAGCCACGGACATAGGCGGGGGTGAGATCACCTCAGGGCCGACTCCACCCAGCAAGATGGAATGTTCCCCTCGTCCAATCGGGTGAGATCACCTCAGACCCGACCCCGCCCAGCCAGATGGAATGTTCCCCTCGTCCAATCGATGGAGATCACCTCAGAGCCGACCCCGCCCCAGCCAGATGGAATGTTCGCCTCGTCCAATGAGGGAGGACACCGATCGCCCGACGCCCCCCGACCAATCCGGAGGCGGGTTACCTCAGAACGGATCCCTCCACCCGCCCGGGGAGGATAAGAAGGGTGGCGAGCTGTCTCAGCAGCGGTCTTTTACGGGTTCCTTGGTGGTCGGTGTCGTGTTGGTGCTCGTGGGGTGGTGGTCGTGGCGGAGGTGTTCGTGTGCTCGTGTCGCCAATCGTCGTTTGTGGCAGCCAGGATCGTGGGCTCATTGGATTCTGGGTCGTGTGTTCGAGTCCACCGTGGTGGTGTGTTGGAGCACTCGAGCTAGGGATCCCGTTCCCGTCCACGGACTCCGAGCTCCACAAGTGCGGATCGGTAAAACCGCACGAGGCGGCCAGGTACCCGGCCAGACTCCAGCCCTCAGCTCGCCATCCATTCGAGTCTGGGAGACATAAGCCGAATAAGCCACGAGCCATTTCTTTTTGGATGTGTGTGTCTGTCTGTGGCCAGTCTAATAAGTAGAAATCGTTGAAGTGATTCCATTGTACATTTGCCTGCATTCATATTCGTGGTTAAGTCTGCTCTGTGTTTCCTCCTCTTACATGTAAATAAATAACTGCTAAATGTTCCAGTTCGTTGTCTGTGCTTTCTTTCATTGACCCAGTATGGTCGGGCTTGAGAATTAGGGAGCCGATTGTGCCGTAAATTGTCATTTGGCCGGCGGGCTTTAGTAATTCCGCTCGGTTACGCCGGATCCGAGTCGGTAACAGCGACTCAGTTCGGACAAAGCTGGCCGAGGGTGTGGTTTCCCGTAGCTAGACCCGCGGCTACTTAAGTAAATTGGAATCAACAAAAAGACCCAAACCGCACGGTCGAAATATTGGCGTCCACGTCCATTAGGCGACCCGTCAACTTCGGAGTTATCCGGAGTGACGACCTTCAATTCTGGTGTTTGGTGGAGACGGCCCAACCGCTCCGTCTAGCGGTCGTCCCACCACCAACCCGCACCACAACATACATAAAATAATTAAATATTTTAATTATATATCATAGACTCCTATAGAGAAGACTGGAACCTCACGATCGGGGTTGTAACTTGAGTCTGAGGTGATAACTTGAGTCCGGCTAAAATGACTTCTAGAGGCTAGAGAGATCGTCAACATTGAGTTAGCATTCCATAGGGTGCATTTTTGCGATACACGATCATTTATACAAATCTTCAAGGTCAAAAGGTCATATATGAAGGTCAAATTACTAATTTTGGTATTTTTTTGCCCGTTTTTGTGTCTAACTTTGTGTCTAACTAATAGAGGAACTAATAACTAATTTGTGTCTAAATAATAGAGGAAAACTTTTGTAAAGTCTATGACAAAACATGACATGTGCACTTACTGCACCTACTTGCTGATTTCTATCATCGTTAACTAATGTATGTTTGTTTGTTTCTCTTTCAGAAACTGTCCAGCTGTATACTCACAGGATCTTTGTTTGTTTCCTGCTTTGGTGACAATATGCCACGTCGTTGCAGCTGCTTTTGTGTAAAGGAAACTATGATGGGACGCCTTATGTAAAGGTCATATCCTTCCAAAAGATCCTGAGGAGAGGAGAGATGGATATTGGCAATGCCAAATGAGAAAGAAAGCTTGAGGTGCTTAAAGGAGATATATATTTGAGACACATTTCAATTGTGATTGGGTGTCAGTTAGGGGTGGCAAACGACCAAAAGAACCCCCATCAATATTTCCTGGAGTACCGAAATCAGCTTTGAAGCAGTGACCTCAGCCCCACGCCCAACATCATCTTCTACGTCAGAATCAAGAGCTAAGAAGATGCAGGCAGCTGATGAGGCTGCAGACAATATCCAAGATTTCGACCACTTCTGTGCTAAAATCAGCTCCTATTTTCCTGGCTTTAACGTCATAAAAGACCAGGAAAACCTTTACCTATCAAGAACTGATGCTACTGGACAAACTGTCAAGCAGTTCTTTCATTCCAACAAGTTCACTCACCTTTTGGATTTCTATTCTTGAATAGAGTTGAGAAAGATGGCATTGAGTGCCCAACCGACTTTTTCCTTTGCAGAAGAACGCCTGCTCTCAAAATGGTCCCAGATTAGATCCATAACTGACCAGGTAAACATCTATGAATGCACAAGCAAGGAAATTCTTCAGCTTGTAATAAGCCAGCTCTGTTGGATGACTGAGGCACACGAGCTTCCTCATTTCACCTTCCTTCTGTCGCAGCTGCATCTCATGTTCAAACCTCTTGATCGTCACCGATTTGATACTGATACTATGATTTCGCAATGCAGCTTCACAACATATCACCCAGTGCATACAAAATGATTCGTCGATCTGGCTTAATCATTCTACCATCAACAAAAAAGTAAAACAGATGCTTGCTAGTAGTCAGCAGGACTCCAACCTCCAAACCTTGTTCGACCAGCTTAAACCACAGCAGGGTTTGGTCAATTTAATGTTTGACGAGGTAAAGCTGGTCGAGACATTGCGATTTTCTGGAGGGCATGTTGTAGGATATGCTCAAAATGCAGCAGCGGGTGGTAACACGAAATGCTTGCTTCACATGCTATGGTTGTTGAAGTTGCCTGCCATTTCGGGGTCCACGCTATATTCTATGCATTTTGCCCTGCAAAAAACTACTGCCGATCAGCTGAAGGAACTCCTTATCGAAGCTGCATCAGCTGTATGTGTGCTGGCGGTACTGTGATTTCTTTGATATGTGACAATTGCAATACCAACCGCAGTGTTTATTCAAAACTTGGAGGACCAGGAAGTTGCCAAATGCTGTCAATTCAAGAGCAATCTATGTTCTTAGTGTACGACTACGTGCACATCTTCAAAAATGTTCGCAACAACTGGATTACTGTTGATGCAAACACTCTCATTTGTCGTAGATGGTAATGAGTACAAAGCTTACTGGAGTGATATTCAGAAGGTTTATGAGATCGACCGGGCTACTCCTATTCGCTTAACCAAGCTGACGCACACCGCTGTTTTCCCCAAGCCCCTTCAACGCCAGAGCGTACCATTGGTATGCCAAGTGTTCAATGACAAGACTGTCGCTGCTTTAAAGACCTTCAAGGATTCACTGGGCATCAGCGAAGGCACAATCATGCTCACCCAGATAATGAGTGAGTGTTCAAGATGATGAACGTGAAAGACCGTTTCTCAGCTATCCATCTGCGCGACGAATCCAGACAGCCTTGGACAGCAGACTGTACAAGTTTCACTAGGCTGGAGCAGGCCTGCCAAATTATATCTACCTGTGCATGGCAAGGAGGTGGTGGTCGTAAGCTGACGCTAACTCAGCAAACTGCTGAAGCCTTCATTTAGGCCATCAGCCGTAAGCTGTATCGTGCAATTTCTTCCACTCATCGGGGGGGGGGTGGGTAGACAAAACCTTGATAATATGATAGTATTTATTGAAATACATACGTATGCAAAAGTTCTCCACTCAAATAGCTGCAGTTATTGTGTATTTTCATCTTGAAAATCGATGCATTCGCCGCGTTCCTCATTTAACTCGGATCACGTGTGGCCACGTGACGCCTCGACAGCCAATAGATCGGCTGACATCGTATGCAAATTACGTCAGACTGTCACGTGACCAGCTAGGTTGTCCAAGGTGGAAGCTTCCTGCAGGGAGGAAATCACCGCAGCTGATCGGTAATTTTGATGAATATGGCGTTAGGACGCTCCCCGTGTTATATTCACCAGGACAATGGAGCGAACGAAGAAGTCAAACGTTTTACGGAAGGATGACAGGCTGAGTCAACCCCCCGGTGTATTAATTCAGTGGCCGACGGGCTCGAACTCAGGACCCTAGGATCCCAAGCCACCACCCTAACCACTACTCAGGACCCTAGGATCCCAAGCCACCACCCTAACCACTACTCAGACCTTAGGATCCCAAGCCACCACCCTAACCACTGAGCCAACACCAGGCTACGCACTCAGCCTGTCATCCTTCCGAGGTCGGTGAAATGAGTACCAGTTCCAGTGTGTGTACTGGTAGAGGGGCACTGCATCAGCGACACAGTCACGCTTCAAGAAATTAGAGCTACCCCGGCAGCTAAGCTGCCATACGACCACCACCACCACAACGAAATTGTGAATTTAAAATAAGCTGTTTTTATTGCCTTTCTTATACATTGATTTTATTGCGTTGTTTTCCATAATTGTAAATATAGTCTGAGTTGGTTAAAAGATATACCAGTATGTCATATTGTATCAACTATATCAAAGAAGGATTTCATAAAAATGTGGCAAAAACTATAAATGAGAAATACTGATTTCAATTAATAACAATATTAAAATAAAATCATTCATAATAAAATCAAAATTCATTGCAAACTCTTTAAAACTGTCAATGGTTTTTCCCTAATTCGTTTTGAATATCAATTAAATTACTATTTTTGTAAATAAACAACATAAATAAATGTTTTTGAGGGGGAGGGGGTAATCTGAAATCGTAGGGGTCGGATGAAATAGATTTCAAGCTACCCCCGGGGTAACTTGAAATCTTTACACCGGCACTCTCGGCTAAACGTCGTTCGTGACCGTCTAAGACGAGCCATTTGTTGACACTTTCTCTCCATTTATCCATCTTACAGACGTAAAACGTTTGACTTCTTCGTTCGCTCCATTGTCCTGGTGTAATAAACGGGGAGCGTCCTCACGCCATATTCATCAAAAATTACCGATCAGCTGCCGGTGATTTCTCCCTGCAGGAAGCTTCCACCTTGGACAACCTAGCTGGTCACGTGACAGTCTGACGTAATTTGCATACGATGTCAGCCGATCTATTGGCTGTCGAGGTGTCACGTGGCCCACACGTGATCCGAGTTCAAATGAGGAACGCGGCGAATGCATCGATTTTCAAGATGAAAATACACAATAACTGCAGCTATTTGAGTGGAGAACTTTTGCATACGTATATATTCGATATATACTATCATATTATCAATTTGTCTACCCCCCCCCCCCCCCCCCGATAAGTGGAACGAAACTTGATTTTCAAGCACTTTCTGAGCCATGGCTGATGGCCTAACTGTGTCCACACGTAATAATGTGGATGCTGCAAAATTGCTTCTGGCAGAGAAAGACTTTGACTACGTTCTTCCTGCTATATTTGCAGATGAAGCCTTGGAAAAGTTTTTCGCCAAGCCAGGCAAAGAAGCGGTGGTAACTTCTACATTGACGTCGTTGACATTATGGCTGCAGCTAAAATTGTAAATTTGCAAACACTCATTAAGCATGACATTATGCCCGATTCTAGTTCTCGTGTGATTGATTGCGACAAGAACTGGACAACTTCCATAAATCCAGATGAGCGAAGTGAACTCATTGACGAGATTACTCCTCAAGACACTCAGGATCTCTTGGGTCTGACGATGCCCTTAAGCATAAAGTAGATTATTTGCCGGACACCTTGTTCATAAATATGGCGATAGCACTAGTATGGAGGAGATCATTGATGATGAAGATGGTAACGAGGTGTCATCTGAGTTTCTAGATAATTTGAATAGAGGTGGATTGAGTGTGCCGACTATGTCAACCGTCTTTTTTACATAATGCCTATAATTTGTATGACAAGACTAAAATGCGTTGCCGATTTCATTTTGCTGAGCTGTTATCCTCTGTAGATGCACCTTTAGCTATAGTAATGCTGCATGTACTACTTAGCTAACATTCTATTGAAAGCTCATGTCCTCAATGTAAGTGACAAAGAAAAAGCTTTGGATGCCTCAGGAGGCAAGAAAAGCTCTCCAACTATGATAGACATAGACATAGTTGTAATAGGCATAGTGTTGTGACTGCATATAATGTTTATGTAATACGATATATGACAATAAATATCAGTGTTTGACAGCTCTACACACTTGCATCCTATTAAAATCAGCCATCTCTCACCATTTATGATTAGACACAAAAACGGGCAAAAAATACCAAAATTCAGTAATTTGACCTTGAAATATGACCTTTTGACCTTGAAGATGACCTCAGTGTGTGTTGAAAATGACACCTAACTTTCTTTCCCCACCCCCCTCCAACCATCCCCCCTAACTCCTCCCCCACTAACACCCCCTGTCAAACCCCCCTCTACCCCTTTACCCTTTCCACTCTTTACTTCCTTCTCCTTCTTCCTTTCACCCTTTCCCCCCCCTTTTTTCACAACCCTCCCACCCCACACCTTTCTGCTTTCACACCCCCACTCCACCCACCACCCTTCCTCCTCCTTCCCCCTCCAACCATCCCAATCCTTCCCTACACACCTTACACCCCTCTTCCCTCACCCCCACCAAACTCCTCAACCCACACTCGCCCCTATCTTTACTTACTCAACCCCACACTCTCCTTCCTCCCACCCTCCACCTTCCTACCCCACCTCCCAAAACTCTCTACCTTCCAAACCACTTCTTTCTTCCTTTCCCACTTTCCCCCTACTCCCCACAACCCAAACCCCCACAAACTTCCCCCAACCCCACTTCTCCCACCTTCTCCCCAACCACCAACTCCCCCACTACCCACCCCTCACTCCCCCCCCCCTTTTTTTCCCCCTCATCCCTACCCCCCCACCCCTCCCCCAACCCCCCTCCAACCCTTACCCCCCACCCCCCCCACCCCACCCCCGTTTACCAAACCCTCTTTCCACACCACTATCCCCACCCCTAAACCCACCCTCAACACCACAACCCCAACCCTTCCCCTCTCTCCCACAACCTTACTTTGCCCACCCCCCCACTTCCACCCGCTTTCCCCACCTCCACCCCTGACACCCCCTCACCCTTACCAACAAACCCATTCCACCCCACCCTTTCACCCCCAAACTTTTCCCCCACCTCTTCTTATTCTTTTACTCACCCACCTCCCCCTTACTCTCCACCTCCCCTTACACCCCCTCTATTCCCTTCCCTCCCTCCCTTACAACGCCCAACTCCTTTACCCCCCCTCCTACCTTCCTTCACTCTTTCTTACTTCCCCCACCCACAACACCCCCCCTTCCCCTTACCCCCCCACTCCCTCCTCCTCCCCCTCCTCTCCCCCCCTTTACCCCTTTTCCACTTCCTCTCCCCCTTCAACCTTCCCCTCCCCCTTCCCACCCTCCTTCCCCTTTTAACCCACTCCCTTTTCCTCCCACCCACCTCCGCAACTCCTACCTTTCCCCACCCACTTACAACACCCCACACCCTACTCACTTCACACCCCTTCCTCCTTCCACCTTTTTTACTTTTTTTCACCCCTCTCTCCCTCCCCTCCCCATTCCCCCCCCCTTATCTCCCTTTCTCTCCACCACCTCCCCCCACCCCTTGTCCTTCTCATACCACCCACTCAACCCTCACCTTTCACCTCTTCTCCCCCCCCAACCCCCCCCCACCCTTACACCCCTTCCCCTTACTTTCTACACCCACTCCCACCTTCTCCTCTTTACCTCCAACTCTTCCTCTCACCCCACCCCCACGCCCACCTTACCACCCCGCACCTTTAACCTAACACCCTTTCCCCCCCTCCTTCCTTTCCCCTCCCCAACCTACCCCCACCTCTCTTCCCCACACCACCCTTCCCCCCTTCCTCCCCACCTCCTCCCTTTCACACACCTTACCCCCCTCCCCTTTTCACCCTCCCTCTCTTCCTTTCTTCCAACCCACACCCCTTCCCTTTCCCCCACCTTCACCCTCTACTTACTCCCCCACCCCCTCTCCTTAAACCCTCTCCCCTCTCCTCACCTTTTTCCCCCACCCAACCACCACTCCCCTCACACACCTCCTCCCCTTCCACAACTCCCACCTCCACACCCCCTCACCCCCTTCCCTTCTCCCCCCCTTCCCCGCCTTTCCTACACCCCCCCCTCCCCACCACTTCCCTTACCCCCCTTGTCCCTTTTTTTATCCCCCCTTCCACTTTTCCCCGCAACACTACCCACCGTTCCCACTCGACTTCACACCTCTTCCCCTTCCTCCACACCCTCTTCCCAACTTTTTCACACCACTCACCCCCCTTTTTCTCCCTCCCCTCCCCTCCTCCTAACCACCCCTAACCTTTTTTTTTTTTTTTTTTTTTTTTTTAATTACCCTTCCTTTTTACCCCTTCCTCTCTCTTTCCCCATTCACCTCACCACCCCTCAACTTTTCCCCCTCTGCCCCTCCCACCCACCCACACCTTCCCTTTCCTTCCCCTTCCTTTGATTTTTCACCTCACCCCTTTTATCCCCACCAACCAACCCTCACTTTTACACCGCCTCTTCCCCCACCTCCCACTCCTCACCCCCTTTCCCCCTTTTTTTTCCCCCCCCCACCTTTCCCTTTCCAACTTATCCCCCCTCGTTCCCTAACCACCCAACCCCAACCCACCCCACAACCCCCCCCTCCTAACCTACCCCCCCCTTGCTCCCCCAACCCCTCCCACCCTTCCACCTCCCTTCTTCCTTCCAACCCTCCCTATTACCTCTCCCTAACTCTAACACACCCCCTTATTGAACCTCTCCGTCCTCAAAAAAAACCCCTATGAGATCCGAGATCGTGTCGCGTAGCCCTCTAGAATCATTTTAGCCCCGGGACTCAAGTAATCCTTCAGCTCAAGCTTACAAAACCCCGAGCATGAGGTTCCAGTCCTTCTCTATAGAGTCTATATATATATGTGTGTGTGGTGTGTGTGTGTGTTGTGTGTGTGGTGTGTGTTGTGTCGTGGTGTTGGTTGTATGTGCTGTGTGGTGTTGGCGTGTGTGTGTGTCGCATGGATTGGGTGAGTGAGGAGGAGAGTATCAATATGTTTATCACTTTTGTGCGCACGAAGAAGACGTTTATGCCCTATGCAGTGTGCAAATTAATTGCGCTTTGTTTGAGCTTGCGCTTGTATTCTACTTATTTCTTTCATGGGGGTGGCAGGGTTGGTATGGGATCCTCCGAGAGTTATCCAAATTTGGGGGAAAAAAAAGCTGTATAAAAAAAAAGATCTCAGAAGATAAGGATACAACTTTTGCAATCAAAGAAAAAAATCATGCCCCAGTTTCACGTCCAAATCAAAGACGTGCGCCGAGCCAACAAGGAGAAACGAGAAAAAGCAATCAAAGTTTGCAGCCCCTCGTCAGGTCTTTGGATTGTGTGTGGTTGTGTTCGGTTGTGTGCGGTTGTGTGCAGTTATGTGCGTGGGGTGTGTGGGTAGAGAATGGATTGACAATGTTGGTTTCTGTTCACACAGCGGACAAACAGACATTTTTGGTTTTATTGTATACTAGCATGGATCGGCTCACTACGCTCACCTCTCCACATATCATTGCAGAGATTGACATCACAAATTTGCTGTGTTGTCATGATTTACACAACTCATAACACAAACATTTCTTTTGGACAAATGTATTTGTAATATTGGTGACATTATATTTATTTGAAATAAATTTTTAATATAAAAAGGTCAAAGTGGTCAAAATGGTCAAGGGTCGAAGCTGTCTAATCTGCCTGTAGGGTGTAAGGAGTCTAAATAGTGTTCAGGTCTAAGGGGACGAAAGGGTCTTGGGTGTCTTTGGAGTCTTTTGGGTATTTGGGTCTTGTGGGTATTTTGGGTCTTCAGGGAGTTTGGGGTCTTTTTGGTCCTTGGGGACTTTTGAGCCATCAAGGTGTTTTTGGGTTTTTCAGGGTCTTCAACGGTCGAAGGGGTCTCAGCAGTCTAATGCGTCAAAAGCTACATTCCAATCGTACGTAATTAATCGACATAAGTGAGTGAAATCAGGTTGCAACTGATGCTTTGCTCAAACAGTACGTAATTAATAGACATATAGTCACACAGCTTCACTGTGAAAGAAACATTGGCTCATTCTAATTACTTAACCAACTCATCCACTTAGTTTTGTTATATCCACATCCACAGGAAACACTCAAATATCGCGGGTTCCAATATCGTGGGTTTCTACCAATCGTCGGCAACCTGTGTTCTGATTTCGTTATCATGGTATTTCATTTCAGCCAATTGTGGTTTTTGAGCTGAGATGAGTCATTGTTTGCAACCACGAGCACGATTACCGCTCTCATTACGAGGCTTTTGTTGTTTCTCGCGCACCGTTGATTGCAGTAATCAGGCCAGCATACAGGAACAAAACTAAGTTTAACTAGCATCCGTTGAAGACAAAGTCTTCGATATCCCCCGCCATAGTAAATGAGGATGAACAAACTTATATTCCCCTAAGCGTGTGCAATATGTATGTGAAGTTTCCCCTTGATCTGACCAGCCGTTCTGGAGAAGATGTTTGAAGGTTTTAGGGTAAATTCAATATGGCCGCCAAACCATGTGACCTATCAATTAGAAATTAACAAATTTCTGAAAGGATGTCTTGGGGAAAGTGTATGTGAAATTTTGCCTCAATCTGTCCAGCCGTTCTGGAGAAGAAGATTTTTAAAATTTATTAATTTTCAATCCAAGATCGCTGACGAACCATGTGACCTATGACATCATAAATTTACATTCTGCCTCCAATCCTCCAGTGGAATACGTGTGTGAAGTTTCGTGTTCATCAGATGAGGTGTGTTTTTCTATCCAAGATGGCCACCAAACCATGTGACTTGTGACATAATTTTTACTATGTATGCAGACATGACGTAAGATGATAGTTGCAAATTTTCGCTTCGTTAGGTTATGTGATTCCAGAGAAAACATTATTTATTTAATATTTTTCTTGAATCCAACATGGCTGCCAAACCATGTGACATCAATTAGAAAATATCAAAAGGCACCAGTTCACCACTTGCTTGATATGTGTACCAAATTTCGTAAATATATCTTGAGGGGATTTGTAGTTAAGCTCCGGAAACGAAATGTGACGGACGGACGGACGGACGGAACCCATTTCTATATCCCCCGCCAACTTCGTTGGTTGGCGGGGGATAATAATGAACAGTAATTGAACAGGAAATGACATATGGAGATCCTGTAATACCATATCGACACGATCTAGTCGACATACGACAGTTACTCATGGCGTGTAAGTTTAAAATGATGGACAAAATTAATCATGCCAAAAGGCCGGGAAAGGTTATGACATTGTGTGAAGAAATAAAGTTGTTAGCTATGTCAGCAAGAAGTGAAAGTGCGGCATGTGTGGGCCTCCATAACCAGATCAATGAATCAACTGTGTAAACGTGAGTCAAATATCCATGTAAGTGTTCCTGCCAGCAAAGCACAAAAGGCTCATTCCAATCCTGTGACCTTCATATTGAAAGCTGAGAAAAAGCGCTTAATGTTTGGATCGAGGTCCCAACAGAAAAAAATGCCTTTGAGTGGACCAGTGTGTGGGAGAAATCATTGTGGATTTACCAACGTTTTCACAATGCACCCGGGGACAAAAGCTCCAGTTCAACCATGGCTCATGGAACGAATCGAGGTGAAGGGATTTATGCTGGAGCAGGTTTTTAATACCAAAGAGACTGGATTATTTTGGAAAAGGATGCCATCTCATACCTTCCTGGCCAAGCAGGGAAGATCTGCTCCGGGTCACAGTGGAAAAGGATCGTTTTACCCTTCTTCGATGTGGCAATGCAGCAGGTGACCTTGTTGTGCTACCAATAATCCAAAAGCCATCCATCGCAAGTTCTACATCCACATCATTCAAACCTCCACCCACCCCACTATAACATCATCATCATCATCTCCGAGCTAAGTCTTGTGTTTTTTTATTTTTGGCAGAGTACAGTACGAACGAGTACGTAATACGTTTACTCTCACCCACCTCGCTGTTTTGGAATAAATTTAAAAGGTAAAAATCTTGTGCATTTGTTTACATATACAGTCGTGGCCAAAAATATTGGCACCCTTGCACTTTTTTCAAAAAACTCACAATTTTCTCTAAAAATAAGTTGAAATTGACAAAAGTATTTTGTCTCCACAATTCTTTATTTCACTGTTCACATGACAGAACCTTTGTTTTTGATTCAGAACTTAATATATCCTTTTAAATCTTAAAATAAAAGGAAATGCCATTGCAAAATTATTGACACCCGAGACTTAATATTTGGTATCGCAGCATTTGGATAAAATAACTGCAGTGGAGCGCTTCCTCGAGCCATGAATGAGCTTCCTACACCTCTCAACTGGCAGTTTGGCCCACTCTTCTTGTGCAAACTGCTCCAATTCTCCCAGATTTGAAGGGTGACTTCTCACAACTGCTGTTTTCAAATCTCCCCACAGGTGTTCAATGGGATTTAGATCTGGACTCATTGCTGGCCACTTCAGAACAGTCCAGTGTTTTGTCTTGAACCATTCCTGGGTGCTTTTTGAAGTCTGTTCGGGGTCATTGTCCTGCTGCAAGACCCATCACCTTCGATGGAGACCAAGCTTTCTCACACTGGGTTTAACATTGCGCTCCAAAATGCCTTGGTAATCTCCTGATTTCATGATGCCATGCACACATTCAAGGCACACAGTGCTAGAGGCAGCACAGGAACCTCCTCCATATTTGACTGTAGGGAAGGTGTTCTTTTCTTTGAAGGCTGTTTTCTGTAAGCAGAAATGATGTGCTTTCCCAAAAAGCTCTAATTTGGTCTCATCTGTCCACAGGACATTCTCCCAGAAGGATTTTGACTTGTTCATATGCGTTTTGGCAAACTCCAGTTGGGCTTTCTTATGTATGTCTCTGTCTCTGTCTCTGTCTCTCAGCAGTGGGGTCCTCCTGGGTCTCCTACCATAGAACCCCCTTTCATTCAGTTGGAGACAGATGGTGCAAGTTGAAACTGTCGTACCTTGTGTCTGCTCCAGCGTATGCTCCCACATGACCTGACCTGACCTGACCTTGTGTCTGAAGGTCAGCTTGAATCTGCTTGGCAGTTGATCGAGTTACTGTCTCGACCATTTGAGCAATCTTTCGCTCCCATCTTAGATTAAGTTTTCTCTTGCGGCCACGTCCAAGGAGGTTGACTGCAGTGCCATGGGCCTTAAACTTCCTGATAACATTGCGTACGGTGGACACAGGAACATCAAGGTCTCTGGAGATGGACTTGTAGCATTGAGATTGTCCATGCTTGACTACAGTCTTGTGTCTGACCTCCTCAGACAATTCTCTGGTTTTCTTTCTTTTCTCCATGCTCATTGTGGTACACACAGTGACACAAAACAGCAGACCGACTCCTTTTCTCCATTCAAACTGGTTGACCGAGTGATTTTTATTTTGCAAGCACCTGCAACTCAGCACAGGTGAGTTCAATTCCAAAGTAAAGGAGAATCACCTGCTTGAAATCTAATTATTTCCAACAACTCCTAAAAGGTGCCAATAATATTGTCTGGGCCATTTTAGGATTTCTGTATGGAATCAGCTAAGATTTAGTAATTTTTTCAGCTTTTTTGTTTTGTTTTGTTCCACTGCAAACCAAAGAAATACATATGTGGATACCAAAAGATTTTTTAGTTTCAACAATTTTCTGGAAGAAATTGTGCATTATTTGAAAAAAGTGCAAGGGTGCCAATATTTTTGGTCACGTGTGTGTGTGCGTGCGTGTGCGTGTGCGTGTGCGCGTTTTTCTGGCTGCCGTCAATCTTCCTCAATATTTTGTCGAAGTACAGGAACCGAACAGCCGCTTTCCCATTGTCCATTAGTTTCCACGATTGCGGTTTTAACTATCGCAGCATTTTCCAGGAATGTAACCCCCACGATATTGGAGGGTTTACTGTCCATAGTTTTTGGCCCTATCTCTCATTGGTGAAAAAAAAATTGCCAAGTAACAAACAAACAAACTGAACAGATCAACATACTTGGCAAAAAAAATTTGCCAAGTAACAAACAGATCCAAATGCAATCCCCTCTCCCCTGGCGAGGATAATAAAATTACTTTTATTTCTTGGTAGTTATACAACTACAGGCACAATGTCAATGCCAGTACTACAGACATGGTCAAAAAAACTAATTGTTGAAAATGTAGTCATAACATCAGCTTTTACTTACTCATCAGGTCTTCAGGATTGTAGTCATCCTCGAGGGTCAGCATGTGGGTAATCTTTTCTTTCTGTTTGACTTTGTTGAGGCCAGAAAAGATTATTGGGTGGTCCTTGAAGCCATCCTTGCGGACGGCAAACACCACTTCAATCATGTACTGCACACGCTTGTCGATCGCAGACTCATGAAGGATGTTGCGGAGACGTTCATAAATAGCTGGAAGGAAACATACAACGAGTGACGTAAAATGTTGCAATTAATAAAAATACATTTCCACATACAGTTTAAAAATAAAAATAATTTCTTTAAAGCAGTTTGAAAATAAATAATTCGTCAGCCAGGGACGTACCATTGAGACCCCGTGGGGAGACATCACTGAGCTTCAGACCACACTCTTTCAGGAAGCCCACGGCAACCTCTACACTATCATCTGTTGGCTGCTCAAGCAACAAGGTGAGGATCTCCAAGGCCAGCACCTCATGAGCCTAGAAAAGGAAGAGACTGCATCAAGTCTACTCTAGATGCAACACAAATGTCACATCTGTTTATATGCATATCATTCATGTTGCAATGAGAGCAAACGTGGAAAAATCTAACCACAACACCCACTTAAAAGTGTGGTACATCTCTGCAGCAGCACATGCTGTGGAAACCAAAAAGAAAATAGCAGAAATATTTTTACAAATCAGTGGTGCAACAACAATTAACATAAGGGAGGGCAATGCGAGTTGTAGAACTATGACAATGAACACAATTTCAGTTAAAATATATATTTTTTTAATTATTATTATTTATTGATTTTTAAACACGTGCAACATTGTTGTGTGCTCTTCTAAAGCCGCTCTTGCCGCTGGGCTTAGAAATGTTGTGTGCTTCACAAACTCTTCTTCAGCAACCTACACTGGCGGCTCTCTCTATCCGAACATTAACTAAGTTGGAACACACAAACTTAATCTACCAACACTCAAAATGGTCAAACAAGCTGTCTTTTTATCATATTTATGAACCTAGCAGTCTTCTGTTATTTATTAATTGTCAATCACTGACTCTTAAACATGCACAATATTTTTTTTAACTATTGCTTTACACTTAACTGTGTCCCGATCCGGCATGATAGCTTAGAGGTGGGCACACTTGCCTAGTCTGGGTTAAATATCTTGACCCAGCCACAAAACTGTTATCCTGGTGTTCCGCTTACACGGGGAATAGGGGACTGGGGTGGGGGAGCATCAATGTATGCTGCGCCATCCATCGGATAGACATTATACCAGAGGATTAGTCTGCCACCACTGGTTGTTGGTTGACGTCAACGATTCCTCCGTGCCTTTTGCATAAAGGCGGCGAGTTATCACTGACACCCTGATAAAAATTACAAATTACAGTATTTCTCAAACCCACAGGGGGCACTACATTCGTGGCACAGCTTCGCTTACAGAAATGCCACAAGTTAGCAGCCACATGCTGCATACAAATGAATGAATGCATGAATAAAAGAATGAACGAACTAGAGAGTTCAGAGAACACCTTACCTCCACACAGTGTGGAGAAAAAAAACAAGAAAAAGACATGGAATGGGTCTTTTTCAACTCTTGCTTTGTGTTTCCAAGCACGATCCACCATTTAGTCTGAATCTCAATATTCCACTTCCTGAGAGCCTGAGCGGTAAATTTGATTGGTCGAGGTAGCGGAAAACGGTGTAACGTTTTGCCCAAGTACTGTGAAACTGAATGTTTTTGGAAGTGCAACGAAGGTGATTTATCTTCTAGTGTTCAAGTATACCATTCAATTTAAGTGAAGTAAAAGTTGTAAAGGCTGCAGAAAAACAAAAACCCATTGAGAAGTTATCGTAGTAGGTTTATTCAACTGACCAAAAACAAACACAGGGAAAACAGAAATAGCTGAAAAATAGTACATCGTAATAATAGCACATTCTAATTAAATTGTGTACTCATTAACATGCAGAAAAAAATGGCATGATAACAAAGGACAGACAAATTCACAAATGGACTTGATCAATGCAAGAGTAAAAAAGCTAAACCATCTACATTACTCATGTGACGAATAAACAATTAAAGAAGAATGTGCATGAGAATGACCTGTCACTTACACATACTGAGAAAAGTACATGACAAGGAATGCAAACAATTTGCATTATAGAGCATAAAGTAACATGACCAGAAGGCAGGATAGACACTGAAGGAGGGTGAATATAGCAGAAAGCAAGGGAAGGATTCAAGAATCGGTGCAATAGCACATTACAAGGTGGAAACAGAGATGAGTTAAACGTGAGAAAAGGGGAAAACCAGGGTTAGTGGGATTAAAGAATGGAAGAAGGAAAACTCATCCTGGGAGCCAGGCCATGCAAGGTTCAAAGAAATAGAGATAAAAGGTACGAGATATCTGAAACCAAAAGGCAGGGACAGGGGAGTGCAAAATTAACATGAAACATAAAAAGACCACAGCATCTACACAATGTGTCAAACATCAAATGGAATCATAATCAACATTACCAATATGGTATTAAAAAGATAATGTAATTACTTTCAACTTGAAACAAATCTCATTTGAGTCTCTCTCAGCAACCGCTCGTTGGACACAAAGTCAGACCAGCGATAGCCAAGGATTCTCCGAAGAGACCTGGTACCAAAGGAATTAAATCTCCGTCTCAGATCCCTGGTCAGAGTCCAAGTCTCACATCCGTAGAGCAAGACTGGAAGCACCAAGGACCTGAAGACTCGGACTTTCGTCCTCCCGCACAGGTACCGGCAGCGCCACACCCCATGATCCAGTGAATCCTTGACTCCCCTGGCCTGACCCAGATGTCTGTTCACCTCTGACTCACAGCCAGCAGAGACATGAATATCACTGCCAAGGTAAGTGAATCTCTCCGTGACCTCAACATCCTCACCACATACAGGTAGCGACAGGATGGGCAGCATCCAAGATGTCATTGAAAGCTTGGATCTTAGTTTTGACCCAAGAAATCCATAATCCCAGTGGCTCGGACTCCTCATTCAGCACCTCGAGGCCCCCAAAAGGATATCAAGAGTCTCCGCAAAGATGACTGCATCATCTACGAATTCAAGGTCAGAGATTTTGACATTCCCAAACGATGCAGCCAGCGCAGCTTGATCTCTCCTACATCCTGCGCAGAATCCAGTCCATACAAGCGCTGAAAAGTGTGGGGGCCAGTACACACCCCT
>CM068952.1:100821923-100848649 GCA_035128595.1 Eptatretus atami
CACAAGAAGAAGCAGAAGAACAACAACGTGAGTAAGACTTAGAGATCCTCCACGAGGATCTAAAAATCCAAACGCTATTTATTCACCTTTCTATAATCGATGTGAGAAGAGATTGTAAGCAGCCGCTAACAACACACATGGCCGTCATGAACAGCACAAAGGTAAAACGAATGCGTCTTCCGTCTATCTTGGATGTGTGTTACAATTGCCTGCAGTATTCAGTACAGTAACATGCTGTGCAGGTTTGTAGCCTTGGAGCAATAGGCTATACAATATAGCCTAGGTGTGTAGTGGGCTATACCATCTAGGTTTGTGTAAGTACACTCCATGATGTTCGCACAATGACGACATCGCTTAACAACGCATTTCTCAGAACGTATCCCTGTCGTTAAGTGGCACTAGGCACTTAATTGTATAATTTGTTGGCGGATCCGGGTTGTGGCGGGAATCTGAACCCGGTCTAGGTGCCAGCCTCGCCACCGGGGGTGCCGTCTCCGGATGTCTACAACGCCGGCCGGCTCGGCAAAGGCCTCGGGTCACGAGTCTTCAAATCGCGATACAACGTAATCCTGTACCTTCCCAGTTGGGGGGATGAAACCCCTAGTTACAGACTGGCTTTGTCAGAGACCGAGCGGAGTCTGACCAGTCTGTAACCAAACTCTTTTGTTTTATATGCCAATCGAACGGATCGTTCCTCGATCGCGGCACGATTAATCCATAGCGGCAACTGCATACGAAATTAACTAGAATTTATTGGGGAACATCAGGGATCACAACACAAGCAATAAACACGACATGGTTTTTATTAACAAATCAAATCCCGTTCTAACTAGGGACGCACGGCTAAAGGTTTCGAGGGGATTCTACGAAATATCGCTTATAACAACAACGTTCAAACAAAAGCATGCATGCACACAGTAGTACTTGTGATGGCTTCATGACGAGAGGAAATGTCGCAAAAAAGCACGAATGGCGCTGTAGCAAAAAGCGGGTGTCCACGGGTTCGAACATCTCGCTCGGAACGTGCCCGCGGCGGCCAAGATGGCGGCGCAGCAACTCCCGTGGCCTCTTTTTAGTCACCGCGTGCGCACTTTCCGCGCGCTCTGACCTTCGCGTAAGGGTCGAAGATGAGGCCTCAGCTGATCTCTCTCATGGTCCAGCACAACAAATTCCGCGGCTTGGCCTGTTCTCCAGAGCAAGGCCCCAGTCGAGGTCTGAGTCCAAGGTGGATCACAACGTGTCGGCGTGAGGTGAGCAAGGACCGCCATAGGTCCGGCGTCTCCTCTCCTGGCCTTACCCGCCTCCAAAGCCCGACTCCCGCTTCGTCCTCTCAGTGGCCTCTCTCGGTCGAATCACCGCCGTGCAGGTCGGTTCAGTGTCTTCCGGCAGATTCACACGGTGCCTACTTCGTTCGCTGCCTGAAGCGACCCGAAGCACGCCTCCGATACACCCGGCCGTTCCTCAACACACAGCACTCCTTATGTTTCCCTTTTCTTTTCTCGCTTCTCTTCGGCGAAGCCCGTGTTCCAGAACTGAGATCCTTTTTGCTTTCGTTTCTTTTTCTTTGTTCCGCCTCGACACACGCCTGTCATGGCGACCACTCCAAAAAAAATCTCCGCCCTTCGCGTCACTTCCTTTCCAAGGCCACACCTCTCGCTCTATGGCAATCCCCTACCGTTCGTACAGGAGAGGAAAGAAGAATCATCTCTCGTTTCAACCCCGTGTGAAACATAAAACACAGTCTTTTACACCTCCCGACACACACATATCATCCCTTTAACCCAAAACAACCTATTAAAGGCATTCAATTGGGGAGTCTGAGCTAATCCTAATATTTAGTAATTCCCCATCAACGGCCATTTCCTGTAACAATACCCCCACTTTCTCCCGAGGCCTCTGAGCCCTCCATCTGGGGCAGCCCACGGGCAATGGCCCTGTCTAACGTACAGCACAGATCTCCATTACCTAAACCCACAAACATGGGAGCACTTAACTCCAGAATATCAAGTGTCACAAGTAAGATGGCACGTCCATATCCGAGTGTGTGGGGTCCCAATCTAACAAAACAAATTCATCAACTCTATGCACATTACTTACATTCTAATTATGGATTTGAACAGGCGGGCATTCAATTTTACCTTTTAACACCACATTTGCATAAGAGGCAGAACATTCAAAGGTCAAAGTTCTTTCACGTATTCACTCCTATCATGCCCTCCCTGGCAGTATTGTCCATTCACCCCTCAGGGTTTCCTCACTTGTGGGCCTTATTGCCTCTCACCAAGTGAGTCAGTCGCCCAGTGGACTAATCTCACAAGAGTTCTTCGGCCCACTGAGCCCACAAATGCATGAATCTTCGGCCGCAACGGCCCTCACAAAAAGCACTTTGGCCTCAATGGCCACAAAAATGGTTCGGCCATATGGCCTACTCAAACATAGCACAGCTGGCACAAGCCTCATTGACAGCAGGTGATACAGCATGGTGGCACGGTGATATCGATGGTAAGCAATTGCAGTTCGGAGGCGTTCTTAGGACGCAAATGGGTGTGATGACCTTAGACCAGCGTGAGATGGAGTGTACCCTTAACCTTCCTTGCCTGACTTTGTTTTGGGTTAAGTTCTCTTTTTTTCTCTCTTCTCTTTTTTTCTCCTTTTACAGACAGGATGGTGTGTTTTCTTACTCACACTGTGACTTTGTGGATGTGTGCTCATGAAATACTGGTGGCCTTCTGCACTGAGAGGTGACGCTAGCCTGGCCCTGTAACACAATTCCCATCAACACCTACTCATACCAGGTGTCTACACATGAAGGTGCGGAGGAGAGTCCATCGAACCTAACATTACTTTTTAGTTCTAGACATGCAACAAAACCGCATGGCCTGGAATGGTCCCTAATGACCCATTTTTTTCCACCGTCCTGGCACACTGTCCTTCTATTACCTGGGCAGGCCCTCTTTTGTCTTTTTCCATTTGGTGGTGCCAGGCATAACTCGCTGGCTGGGGAGTGGTGAACCTACTACTCGGCCTCTTGCCTGCTTCCAATCGGGGGTGGAGGACACTCAGCGGACCCTCTGGGTTCACCTGAGCGTGCTTCTGGCATTCCAACTAAGGGGTGGCTCTCTCTAGCCACATAACTGTGCTCGGTCATAGCAACCCAATACTGTGCTATCATAGCAACCTAACTGTGGGCCTCACATAGGCATCTACACTGTGCCTCCTGGACTGAACCCTACGGTGCCTCCTGGCACCTCTCACCACAGCCTTCACTCTGCCAGGAACCCCAAAGCCTTGCTCCCCTAATTTCCCTGACATCCACCAAACTTCCCATACCATGTCATACAACCAGTACCCCCATACCTTGGCCTGCACCTACCCCCTCGCAGTCCGCGTCTGCACAATGGAATCAGTGTCCCTAAGAATCCATGTCGAATCCTCTAGTCCCCCTAAACCTACATACTTGGTTAGGAGAACTCCTACCGACAGGGTACGTTGTTCGCACTCCCACTCTCCTCATTCGCACAATCATGCCAATTCACCCCAAACACGTTAGTCATTCATTCCCACAGTGGCACAACACCAGCACACAACACCATCCACACCGTTCACGTTTTGTGAAAACAATAACACAGACCAGTCCCTCGGATCCCACTTGTCAATCAATTTATACAGTACACTTTTTCATCAAAAACCCCAATTAATTCGTCACTACGTCCGCGCTGTTGGCCTCCCTCCATACTGCCTAATCGTTTTATTTCCCAAATGTTTAAAACCAGACATCAACATCTCTTTCACCAGTCCCATGAACCTCTGCATGGTTCTAACCAGGCATTTCATCCTTCCTCAAACAAGCCACTCTTTGTCATCCACTGCTTAGGTGCCGTTTTAATGCTCGCCTGTAATGTCTCCACACTTTCTTTTCAATAATGCACCCAAATCCACTCGTGCCACAATCATGCCTTCTGTCATCCGCAATTTGCAAATCACTTTTGGTACAACTCCCAATCAAAATTTCACATCCCCCATATAGCCTACTTCTTGGCTCATTGGAAAGGGGAGTGAGGGAACGAATCCCTCATTTTCCCATTAGCATGACCCCCGCTGGCCTTTACGCCACAGCTCAAGGGGTCACGTCTCAATGGGGGCGTGAATCTATACCCCTCCTTTTCTCCAGGGTTGCAGGAAGTCAGGAACCCCAAGTCGTGGAAGGCCTCCCCTCTTCTCCAGGGTTCACGGAAATCAGGTAAAACCCGACCTGTGGAACGGCTTCCCCCTCTTCTCCATAACTCCCTGAAGACAGAAAAACCCATTCAGCTAGCCAAACCACTGCGTGTGCTCAGAAAGGTTCGAAGACCAAGTGACCACACACCAGTTGCGCCTGCCACAACTCATCTGCCACTCCACTCCAAAAGTTCCTGTGAGGCCTGATAGAGAAATTAAAATCCAATTTCTAAATTGGATTTATAAAAGCCAATATAAAACTGCTCGCTGGATGCAGCACCTCCACTCTGTAAGAACCCCTGCGGAGCTGTCCATTAAATGGTCTCCGTCCCTTGCTCAAGTTCGTCCTGGTGCATTTCTATTCCCGCTTGCAACCTCAAAACCTATTCCTATGTCACCACCTCCATTCCATGCTCAGGACTCCACACACAGCAGGTTGCAACATTCCCACAGGTTATGTGTGGACATTCACACCTAAACCTGCCTGTGTACTGACCAACTGCCTCGACTCCAGGGCCACATTCTCAGACCGGCCAGGTTGAGTACCCACACACACTTCGGCCTCGCAACACAACCAGTGTGTAGTCTGGAACTGTGGGCTCACACGCATTTCGTTCACAGGCACTGCCACACCATTCAGGGGTCAACGCATTCGTGCACGCCCATCAGACAAGAGTCCTTCATTAACGTAAAATTCATATTTCTACGTTAAGCTCTCCTCGTCCCACCATGTATGCATGTACCCACGAACTGCTTCGTTCCAGAGTTTACCTCTGTCCGGTCGCTTCTCTCCAGCAGGTTGCTCATGCTTGATTCAGCCACACTCCTCCGGGGCTGTCAGCCTCCACACGCTGGACCTGCCTCAAATGTATTTCATTCGTCAACAAACCCCGCATGCTCACTCAGTGTCAATGTTCTCAATCACCAGGTTTGCTCTAAAGTGGGGTGGTGTCATCCCGCCGAGTGATGTCAATCAGTTCCGCCCACCCAACATTAACTCCTGTGGTTGATGACACACATTCCATTTGTTGTGCTTGTTCTACTTCCTGGCTCCATTTTCCTTCCCCATTTGAGTCGTTCTTTCCTCTCTGAGCTTTTTGAGTTGTTCGTTATCGTTCCGGATTTTTTCCATCTCCGTGGATTCGCAACTTTGCTCTTCTCCTTAGTTGTTCAATTTCAAAATCGTATTGTTTTTTGTTTCTACCTCCCACCGGTCTCTCATGTTCTTCATTCTCAAATCTCATCGTTTCTTTCATTGGCTTATTTCCTTTTCCGTTCCTTCCGCTTCTTTCACGATCTCCGCGTACTCAACCTTGCTTTCTCCTTTAGTTGTTCTGTCCTTCTTTTTTGTTTCATTCCTTGTTCTTTTTGTTCTATGTCCAGCGGTCATCGTCTTGTTCTTCCTTCTCCGAATCTTCGTCATTTCCTTCAATGGCCTGATTTCCTTTTCCCTGTTTCATCTCGTTGTTCTTTCAACCATCTCCTCGTACTCCAACCTTGCTTTCTCGCTTTAGCCGTTCAATTTCAATCCATGTTCCTTTTTGTTTCTACTCCACTGTCTCTCATGTTCCATCATTCTGCAATCTCGTCGTTTTTCCCTTCAATTTGTTGATCTCTCCTTCCTGCTTCATTCGTTGGTTTCTTCACACTATCCCTCGTACTCCACCTTGCTTTTTCCTTTAATTGTTCCAATTTCAAATCCATGTTCTTTTTGTTTCCCTAACTCCACTGTCTCTCATGTTCTTATTCTGCAATCTCATCGTTTCCTTCAATTGTTGATCTCTCCTCTGCTTCATTCGTTGTTCTTTCACTAATCTCCTCGTAACTCCAACCTTGCTTTTCCTTAATTGTTCAATTCAAATCCATGCTCTTTTTGTTTCCCTACTCCAACTGTCTCTCATGCTCCTCATTCTGGCAATCTCGTTGTTTCCTTCAATTGGCTGATTTCCTTTTCCTGTTTCATTCGTTGTTCTTTTGTTTCATATTCCATCTGTCTCTCGCTGTTCTCCTTCCTCACAATCTCATCATTCCTAAATTGGTTGATCTCCCTTTCCTGCTTCATTCCTTGTTCTTTTTGTTTCTTATCCACTGTTCTCTTGTTTCTTCCTTCCTCTAATCTCGTCAATTTCATCAATTGGTTGAATCTCCTTCCTGTTTCATTATCGTTGTTTCTCACTATCTCCTCATAACTCTAACCTTGCTTTCTCCTTTAACTGTCTTGTCCTTCTTTTTGTTTCCTCTCCCACTGTCTCTCATGTTCTCAATTCTGCAATCTCGTTTGTTCCTTCATTGGGTTGACCTCTTTTCCCTGTTTCATTCGTCGTTCTTTCACTAATCTCCGCGTACTTCAACCTTGCTTCTCCTTTTAGTTGTTCTTGTCCTCTTTTGTTTCCTCTTCCACTGTCTCTCATGTTCTCCTTCTCAATCCATCGTCCCTTCAATGGCCGATCTCCTTTTCCCGTTCCTCGTCGTTTCTTTCATCGACCTCCGCATACTTCAACATTGCCTTTCTCCTTTAGTTGTTCTGTCCTCTTTTTGGTTTCATTCCTTGTCTTTTTGGTTTCTTCGCCCCACTGTCTCTCTTGTTCTTCCTTTCCAAATCTCATCGCTTCCCTCAATTGGTTGATCTCTGCCTTCCTGTTTCCATTTCGTTGTTCTTTCAACTATCTCCTCGTACTCCAACTGCTTTCTCCTTAACCGTTCTTGTCCCTTTGTTTTCCTCTCCACCACTGTCCTCTCTGTTCTTCCTTCTCTAAATCTCGTCGTTTCCGTCAATTGGCTGACTCACCTACTCTCTGTTTCATTCGTTGTTCTTAAACCATCTTCTCGTACTCCAACCTTGCTTTTTCCTTTAATTGTTTCAATTTCAATCCATGTTCTTTTTTTTTCTATCGCACTGGTCTCCATGTCCTCATTCTCCCATCTCATTGTTTCCCTCAATTGGTTTGATCTACCCCTTTTCCTGCTTCATTCCTTGTTCTTTTTGTTTCTTAGCACACTGTCTCTCTTGTTCTTCCTTCTCCAATCTCATCGCTTTCCCTAATTGGTTCATCTCTCCTTCCTGTTTCATTCGTTGTCTTTCACTACTCTTTCTTGCATCTCATCTTTAGTCTTGCTTGGCTTCTCGCTGTTCGATCTGCACAGTGTGGGTTCCTTAACGTTCATTCTACCGTTCTCGTTATTTCCTCTCTTTACATCCTCAGTTTCGTTTTGTAATCCCTCTCTCTGCTTTGGTGTTTTGTAACTCAAGAGTTTTTTCCAATAAATCCTCTTTTCGGCCCCTTACCTCTTTTGCATTCTTGCTTCTCCATCGTGCCATTCTCTCTTACCGTGTCCCTTGCTAATTTCTAGTTCACCTTGGCCAGTCATTTCACCTGGACTTTAATCCCCGAAGCTGTTCGGACTTTTCCAACAATTCTTCTTCCTTTTCTCCCAGATTTTCCCTCCTCTTTTTATTCCTGCTCCAGCTTCTCCCTTATCTGATGCCTGAATCTTACCTCTTCCTTCAAGTAGTTCCAATTCCAAATTGTGTTTCCCGTTTTTCCTCTTCCAGCTTTGTTTCCCATCTTCTTCCAAGTTCTCCTATCCGGGAGTTAACTAATTTGCTCTCCTCTATATTTTTGTTCAAGTTTTGCTCTCTCTTGTTCCAACTTTGGGTACCCCTCTACTTTCTTGCCTCATTTTCTCCCGTAGTTCCTTGAACTGTCTTGACTTTTCCAAACATTCTTCCTTCCCTTTGCTCCAGGAGATTTCTCTCCTCTTTTATCTTCTGTTCTAGGCTTTATCTATCGATTCCTGATCTACCTCTCCTTCAGTTGTTCCAATTCCGATCGTGTTCACATTTTTTCCTTTTCTAACGTTTTTTTTTTCCATTCTTCCTCCAAGCTCTTCCTAATCCCGAAGAATTTCAATTTGGCTCCTCCTCTATCTTTGTTCAGTTCGCTCCCTCATTCCAACATAGCACTCTACTGTATTCTTGTTTCTTCACATAGCTTTTTCCCCCATTCTTCCTCCAAGTTCTTCTTCAATAATCCCGAGAAGTAATAATTTGCTCCTCCTCTTTTTTTTATTCAGTTCGCTCGCCTTTTGTAACAAAAACCCACGCAAACCAATCTACTGTGCGTCATTTCCCCATGTAGTTCCTTGGACTGTGCTGGCTAATTCCTCATTCAGACTCCCAAATTCCGTTCTCTGCATCGGCAATCTTGTGACTCCCCATGCACACAATCTCCTGAACCCGTCTCCGCGCCGCTATGCCTCGTCCAATTCAACTGCAATTCTTCTATATAGTTTATCAGCACACTCCCACTGGTCCCACAGGCATCCGAAAGCCGTACATGAGCTCATGAGTATGCGTTGGCGTCCATCAAATCCGTCTGCCCAGGCGTATACCGTGTCCCCACGCTGAACCGGTGGGCGGGAGCGTTTCCTCTCGTGCTTGGCCGTTCGTTGCGCTATACATTAGCCTCTCTCGCTTCGTGGTCGCGCCGAGATGGAGCCGAAGCCACCCTTTGCGACTCCATTCTCTTATAATTGCTAGCTTTTCCTCCGATCACGCTCAAGCATAAAATACTACCAATTGTTAACACAATTGTGTTCTGTAAATTGTACGGAGGTGGAAGCGGAGAGTTCGTCATCCCACTCCTGACACACCGATTGGTTGGCAGGTTCGGGGACGGAGGGATTCAAGCTGTGGTCGGCAATCACAGTCCTCAGCAGGTGTTTTTTTTTTTTTTAAACGAATCGGGCCGGATCTATCGGTGCGACACGAAGTGATTAAAGTGCAACTTCATACCCAAATCAAATCGGATTTTGGGGGGACATCAAGGGATCACAACAACAAGCAATACACGGCAATTGCTTTTTATTAACAATCAATCCTTCCTTAACTAGGGGGACCACGGCTAAAGGTTCGAGGGGATCACGAAATATGCCTTATTAAACACGTTCAAACAAACAGCAATGCAGCACACAGAGTACTTGTGGATGGCTAATGGACGAGAGGAAGCGTCCAAAAAGCACGAATGGCGCTTGTAGCAAACAAGCGGGTGTCCACGGGTTCGAACTCCCGCTCGATTACTGCCGCGCGGCAAGAATGGGCGGCGGCAGCAACCCGTTGCTCTTTTTAGTCACCGCGAGCGCACCTTTCCGACGCTCTGACCTCGCGTAGGGTCGAAGATGTGGCCTCAGCTGATCTCTCTCGACGGTCCAGCAGCTCAAATCCCGGCCTGGCCTGTTCCCAGACAAGGCCCCAGTCCGAGGTCCGAGTTCCACAGGCGGAAATCACACGTGTCCGAGCCGTGAAGGTGAGAGGACCGTCCGAAGGTCCGGCGTCTCCTCTCGGCCTTCGCGCCTCGAAACCCGACTCCCTCCGCTTCGTCCTCTCAGTGCCTCTCTCGGTCGAATCACCGACGTGCAGCGTCGGTTCAGCGTCTCTCCGGCAGATCCAATCACGGGGTGCCTCCTTCGTTCGTCTCGCTCAGAAGCGACTCCGAGCACGCCTCGAGAACCCGGGCCGTTCCTCACACACAGCACTCCTTACTGTTCCCGTTTTCCTTTCTCGCTTCTCTCGGCGGAGCCCGTTTCCAAACTGAGAATCCTTTTTTGCTTTAAGTTTCTTTTTCTTTATTCGCCTCGACACACGCCTGTCGTGGCGACTCACTCCAAAAAAGATCCGCGCCTTTGTGTCACTTCCTTTCCAGGCCACAACTCTCGTCTCGCCACGTCCCGTTTGTACGGAGAGAAAAAGAATTCCATCTCTCGTTTCACCACCGCGTGAACATAAAAACACATCAGTCTTTTACACCCTTCCCGGCACACACATACTCACCCTTAAATACCAAACAACCTTAAACAGGCATTTAATGGAGGATGAGTTAATCCTATATTTAGTTTCCCATCAAGGGCCATTTCCGAACATATACACAACATATATATATATTATATATATATATAATAATATATATAAATATATATATATAAATATATAATATATATATATTATATATATATATATATATTATTATTAATATATTATATATATATATATATATATATATATATATATATATTTATTATATATAATATATATATATAATATAATATATATAAATATATAATATATATAATATATAATATATATATATATATAATATATATATACTATATATATTATTATATATTACAAACATATATGAAAATACCAGGTAGAGATGATGATCGTGGGGGGGTGATGGGACTTTATGACCCACCTTCAAGAAAGTACAGTACATTTCTGCGTGTGTGAAAGTTGATTTTGGCGATCTCTTGTTTGGGTCCATGGTCACAGTCACAATTGAACCGTTGCAATTCCCACTGGGTTTTCCTGCAAATCTCACGGGATGTGAGTTGGACATTGGACCGTGATGGCCATTTAAAATCACTCTGGAGTGCCTAAACCTTTGTAGCTGTGTGAAAAGGTAATATTGAATGATACCTGACCCCATTCCCTTCGTGGATGGCAGGAAGTGTTTAATTCCCCCACAAAAAACATATACCCGCACAACGCCGGAGTACTCCTGCCTGGTGTTTTGGTAACACTCTTTCAGCAAGGCTGAACGAAAGCTTCATGAAACATAACAAAAAACAATGTTACATATGAAGCAATAATTGCAATTCCTATAGTATATGAGTAGTTCATACATCATGCATTCAGAAATAAATGTTAAAAGTCAGCGTTAATATCGAAACTTTGCGTCTGATTTAGCAAAATCACTCACTAAGCAGAAAGCTTCCATGATAACTCAATCAAATTGACAATGAAGCAACAGCCTTGCATCTGATTGCTACTTGTATATCGTAACCATGCTCTTCATCATACGCGTCTAGCAGAAGCTCATCAGCTCGAACGAGTAACGCAATTAAAAAGTGCACACCGAAAAAAGAAAAATAACCGCATTGTAAACAAAACTTACCTGTCGTGATTAGCAAGATGAGCAATGAATTGGCCGTGGTCAAACACAGCGTCTGTTTTTGAAAGAAAGCACAAAAATGAATCAGTAAAAGTTTTGGTAGTTATTCAACTATTTATAAAAATCTTTTTCAAAAAGTTTTGAAACCACAAATGTGCCTTTTTGCTGCACACATCACGCAGCATTAAAATCCAACTCAAAATGTTTGCGCATACCCTGAAAATCACATCGATTCCTGCAATATAAGGGTCCAGGTGGGGGAAGCTAATACTCAATAGCAATCAAAGTATTCCCTGATCAATATTGTTGTCTCTATAAACTCAATGGTCTCTCTGCCATTTTCCTTTGTAAATGTGATGCTGACTGGTCTCAAAACTTCCATACCAATTCCCCTTCCTCCATTTTACCGAGATATTCCATTAGCTACAAAGCACTACAACCAGCTGTGTTAAACTTGTGTGGATTCTTCTTTATAGAACAGAACAATACTACACAGATTCAAATATGTGAGTACAGTACTTTCATTCACAGCTTGATGGGAGTACTGCTCTCCCTTTCCGGCTGATGCCCCCTGCCCCACACCTTGCCCTTCTGATGCGGTGGGAAAGAAAGGGCATTAAAATTAATGGATCTCCAAGATGAAGCGAATGTCTAGGCTGTTACTTTACATGGCCAGACAAGTTGTGCCTTCTGGAGTCTATCACCTATTTTTGAATCTGGTGCCCTCTGCCCTCTCTTGGCTCTATCCATCCAAAGTTTCTGTGGGCACTGTCAAGGTTTGCAATAACCAATCTTGTTAAAGGCCTCCAATAATCCAGACTCCACTGCTCATCTCTCTCATTTGTGCTTTCTTTTCTCTCTCTCCTATGGAACAAATTTCAACATTCTGTTTGATCCAATTCTTCTCTCCATGGCTTCAAGAAACAACTTTAAAATTTTTACTGTGTATCTGCAAACAAAAACGACAGTGTTTCTGACCAACTTGGAGTGGCCCCAAGGCCAATGTTCTGGGCCAAGTCCTATTGCTGATCTTCATCAATGATTTCTCTAGAGTTCTGGAAAATCCTCTTTTTTGCAGATGACTTCAGCCCTCTCCACATCATCCTTCAAGATAGGCAGCCCATAACCTCTTCCTCTCCTTCAGACCTTGAAAAAAAAATACAAACTGGTCAAACATTTGGAATATGACTTCAATCATGACAAATCTCACACCTCACTATCTCTCCCCCCGAAAAGAAACCGTCTACCACCCACCAAACCTCCATCTACCTTAACAAAGCTCTTGAGGAAGTTCAGTAATTAAAAATCCTGGGTCTCACGATCAGCCACGATGTTTCTTGGGAAAACACCTTCAACGTTGGCCCCAAAGCCAGCATCCGACCTGAAAGCATCCTCCGTTATACAAAGTCCTTCTTGGCACACCTGAACTATCCACCGACAAGACCTTCATCGCAACCTTGATAGAGTACTACTCTATACCTGCAAGGCTGGCTCCCCCTGCATCACTCTTGCTCAGTTTTCGCTATAGAAACAGGCCTTCAGGATCATTGGCATCTCTCCCACGCTGAAGCCGAGTCGAGATGGCTTATCACTCAGCATCACAGACAGGTCGGGGTCTCTGTCTTTCTAGCACCTCCTTCTGATCTTGACACATCTGTGAGCAGTCTGTGCTTTGTCCCCCACCCCTGCAGGTTTCTGAAGTGCTCACATTGTCCACCAATCAACCCTCTCGGTGAACTAACCAAAATAAGGATCATTGTCACCTCCACTCATTTGTTCCCTATTTTCCCGCACCTGGAATCAGCTTCCACAATTCTCTGCAATCTCATTCTTCCCTCAGGTCTTCAAGGCAGTTGTTTACCACCACTCAGATACGTCCCCGATCCATAACCCATGATCCTTTTCTACCCTCATAACCCCACCCAATCCCTCCTCATAATTTTCTATTTTGCTGCAATACAAAAATGAAAAAAACTTGCTTTAATCATATCATTTTGGAGTTGCTTCAATGACGCCAAGGTGCAGGTTACTTCATATATATAAAGAGATGGGTGTGATTTTTCTGCAGTGGCATCAAAACAACATAATGGTGTTTTTTTCTTCTACCCAGCAAACCACAGTTATCCAAACTATTACTTGTCGCTTACTATGTCCTAGCCTTTGTCCACGGCTGACAGGATGGCCCTAGCTGTATGCACACCCTCATCTCTCAAACTGTCGAGCTGGGTTTGAATCTCGGCCAGCTATCATGCTGTCATCCCTGAAATTTTATAGGCTGGGTGAGTCACAATGTGTAGCTTCCCTTGGTATTAACATTAAAATGGGCATCCGTCTGCCAGCATACGGTGTTTGGTGGACATTGAAGATTGCACAGTCAGTGTCATTTGCGAAGAGTAGGCGAGCTACGCCGACACAACCAACAAATTAACAAATTCTGCCCTACTCCAGAGGGCATTACATCAGTGGCCATAGATGCACTCTCAGACCAATGAGGCTACCCCATAGCCTTGTACTGCAGATAAAAAAGAAAGAAGGCTTTGCTCTGTCTCTCTTCCATCTTTCAGTCTTTCCCTTGCTTGTCGTCTACATCTGTGGTCCACTGTCAATTATAATTCTAATTCATTTGACTTTACCCTGAGTTTAGTCAGCTCCTCCCCAAAGCTGAGATCTGTGTATGGAATTTAACAAATGAAATAATAATGGAGCTTGACAAGAAGAGACAGAAATCAAGTTTTATGTAGACTGCTAGCAGATAACAATGAACTTTGGAGGTGGGTTACAAATCACATGACACATGAAGCGCAGATTTGCCAAAGCATGAAATACCAATACAGTACCAGCATCCTCACAAAAACTCAATGATCAGCTGATAAAACACAAAGTTCATCATTGGCTAAACAAACAAAAAAGCACAGCATTACATCATACATTTCTTATGCGTGCTATGAACATTAAGATGCCCAAGCATTGAAACGCTATTGCGACGCTGACAGACTATTGCAAGGATGTTTTCTAAAATAATGCAATAAAGCATCGCATTGGCCTTAAGTCGCTTGAAGGGAGACACATGTGGTCTTACCCAAACCAACATTAAACAATGATTCTGATTGGTGCAACACACACAGCAGCGCAAAATGAACATCATTTCCAAAATTAATACAATAGCTGCTTGGCGATCTATCTAATTCTGCCCTTTTTTTTCCTCACCGAGCGTCTTGAACCCCGGGTCGTACCAGAGAACATGTGTATAAAGAAGGAATATTTTAACATATCTTCATTAACTTTGCCAATCAAGGATATTCGATGGGAAAAGAGCGAGGAAGAGGTGGCTTCACAACTCTCACCGTCCCGTTGAGAACACAATTCCTTCGACCCAAAGGCATTTGGAAATTTGATAAAAGCAGGCGTTAAAACATGCGTCAAAATCAGCTCACCAAAATGTAGGAAGTTGTCAGGTAATTGAATATCGAAATGAAAAAATAAAATAAAACCAGGCCAATCCAAGTGATAGCATTTTTGCACAACAACATGACTGATAGTACAGGTAACGAAGAAATGGCTTCTGATTTACAAGAGTAAACGCAGGTATCACCACCCAGGTAAAGGGTCAGAAGCAGAAACAATTTAAAATAAAATTAAAATGTAAATTATTATTATTCTCTCCATATCCGATGATTAATTTGGCAATTGATCACTGCTTTGACGCCAACACAAATTCTTATTCTTGACACCCCAGGCATCAAAAAAAGCAACATTTATCGAACAAAGTTTCAACATGGAGAACCTCACCAACCATTTGAGCATTTATTGCAATCAGATGTGGCAATAAACGGGAATGGTGCTCCCAGCTTGCCAGCTCATGACAAACATATATATATATATACATCTATATATAATATATAAGTGCCCACTTAACGCAGGGTAATACGTTCTGAGAAGCGTCTGTAAGCGATGTCGTCATTGTGCGAACATCATTTTTTCGAGTTTCGTCTTACGAACATCTAGTCTATAGCACAACACTAGCACCTAGGCTATATGTGTATAGCTATTGCCTCAGGTACAACCTGTACAGATGTTACTGGTACTGAATACTGCGCAATTTGTAAACACTCAAGGAAGACGGAAACACTATGTTTTACTTTGTGCGTCATAGACGGCCATCGGTGTTGTTAGCAGCGCTTACAATCTCTTCCATCGATATAGAAGGTGAATAATAGCGTTTGGATTTATAAATACGTAATCATCGTGCATCGATGTTATAATTTATAAATGAAGACGAGCTCCTGTCAATGTGAATATATATTTCGGACAGTGCGATTTGGCTTAACAACATGAAGCTTCACCAAAAAGAAAATTGTGTGTTTAATTTCGACTGTAAAAACGATTTATTCGCGGATTTTCAATTTAAAGGTATACTTGCTGGAAAGTGAACGTGCAAACATTGGTTCATTCGAAAGCCGATTTTCCTTGAATCCCGATTTAAGCACGGACCACTGCTTTTTTCACGATGACAATTTTATGGACCTTCACGATCGCATATAAACAGGGCACACTGTCCGTTTATTATGCATTATGAAGTATTATGTACTGTACAGCGTACATAATTGTATGTGCTATTTATACGACTGGCAGGCGCTACGTCGGCTAGCATCACTCCGGCGTAGGATTTTCAAGCTACATTTTTTTTTTTCAGAGCTGGCAGATCCGTCGTAATATGCACGTCGTTGCCCGGAATGCTTAAGGGCGCATGACTGTATATAATTATATAATATAAATATATATAAATATATATATATTATATTATAAAATATAATATATATACAGTGCTCAGCATAATGAATACACCCCCCCTTTGAAAAGTACATTTTAATCAATATCTCAAATGAACAACAAGAATAATTCCAATTTGAAAATTGGAGTTTTATAGAACATTTGTTTAACTCATAACATGAAAAGTAAGGTTAATAAATAAACTAGATACAAAATCTTCATTACTCGAAAATTAGTTGATGCCAAAAATGAATACACCCCACAACAAAAACTACTACATCTAGTATTTTGTATGACCTCCATGATTTTGAAAGACAAGCACCGAAGTCTTCTAGGCATGGAATGAACAAGTTGGCAACATATTGCAACATCTATCTTTTTCCTTCTTTCAAGAACGACTTTTTTTTTGAGCCTGGAGCTGGATGGAGAGTGATGCTCAACTTGTCTCTTCAGATTCCCCATAGGTGCTCGATTGGGTTCAGATCAGGAGACCTCTTGGCCAACTGAATCACTTTGACCCTGTTCTTCTTCAAAAATGCAACATGGCTTGATGTGTGTTTTGGATCATTGTCATGTTGGAAAAGTGCATGACGACCCAAGTGCACGGAGTGATGGTAAGCAAATCTTCTCTTTCAAAATATAGAGTAGTACATCTGTGAATCATGATACCGTCAATGAAATGCAGCTACCGACACCAGCAGCACTCATGAGCCCACAGGACACTGCCACCACCATGTTTCACTGTAGGCATCCCATGCATTTTTCTTTGTACTCCTCACCTTTGCGACACCAATACAGTTTGAAGCCATCAGTTTCCAAAAACTTTTCTTGGTCTCAATCACTCCAGAGTATAGAGTCCCCAGTAGTCCTTCATCCTTTTTAGCATGGTCCCTGGCAATACCTAGGAGGGCTTTTTGTGCATTGGGCTTTAGGAGAAGCTTCCCTTCGTGGACGACACCCAATGCATGCCAGTAGGTGTATACTGATTCTGGCCCACTTTCCCCATGTAAATGAATGGGGGATTTTCAAGCGATTCACATTTTTTTCCCTAAAATACACCCCTTTTTATCCCAAGGTAATATTGGTTGTCTCCCCTTTTAACCTAGGGGCATTTATTCAATAACCATATGGTGACAAGATAAAGATTGTTCAAGTAGCAACGTAGTAATGTGGGTTTTTGGTTTCAAGGTGATTCTGAAAGATATCTGAAACCTGTAAAGCCTAGGGGAACACTCATTTTCAAATAACCAATGTATATTGTTTAAGGCTCACTCATTGAACCTAACATGTCATTCTCATATTCCTTCAAGTTTAATTTTTTTGTACAATAATCCCCATCTAAAAATTTAAAAACAAAACATTTGAATTTATATTTCAAGTACCCCTTTTGTGCCATATGAAATGTATACCTTCTCTTAATGATTCTCATCTGACCACCTCCTGAGTTGCATATCATTTTGAGAATTGAAGTAAATTATTTTTCCATATGTTCAATTGATAACCATCGAAGTTTCAGTCCGTGCCGTGAAAATGAGGAAGGTGTTTTTGCCACACGCCGTAGCCGTAAAAATGAGGAACTGTTTTTGCACAGCCATGCTGTGAAAAAAACAGGAACTATTCTCGATCCAAGTCTCGAGCCCAGGCTCAATTTTAAACATTCTTTGCTGGCAAGGGTGCTGTACGTCCTTCAGTGGCATTAACGTTGTTTGCAGTTCGAATATTTGTAGGAACTAACTTACAACTTGATGTACTGGATTAATACCTATTATCTGTGAGGTAAAGATTTTATTTTCCTATTTCATTCCTTTAAAACATCGACTCATTTAATAATAACATAAACTTAATTAATACATTATTATTTTCTCTCATCAGGAAATTGTAATTGAAATGCACTATCAAAATATCGATTTGCCACAACTTGGGGCGCAATTGTGGCTTGGTTAAGACTATATGAGCGACCAAGACCCACAGAACAGAGCTCGTCCTGATGACCCAACCAAAAGAGTATACCGTGGAGACCTCATGAGCGCACCAAGACCACAGAACGAAGCTAGACCTTGATGGGAGACTTTGGGGTTCCTTGGATATCGACTATTGTATGGAACTAATTTCAAGCTGAATGAATTGGATTCAAACCTATTATCTGTTGAGGTAAGATTTAATTTCCTATTTTCAATTCCTTTTAAACATCGACTCATTTTAATAATTAAATAACTAATTAATACATTATTATTCTCTCACAGGAAATTTGTATCTGAAATGGGGCAATACAAAATACCGATTTGCCAAACAATTGGGGCGAAATTGTTGGCTGGTTGAAGACCTTATGAGCGACCAAGACCCACAAGAACGAGCTCGTCCCTTGACGACCCAACCAAAGAGTTATACCGTTGGAGACTCATGAGCGAACCAACCACAGAACGAGGCTGAGATCCTTGAGTGGGATGACTTTGGGTTCCTTGATATCGACTATTTGTATGGAAACTAAACCGACAACTTGATGTACTGGAATCAAACCTATTATCGTTGAGGTAAGATTTTTTATTTTCCTATTTTCAGTTCTTTTAACAATCGACCAATTTAATAATTAAATAACTTTATTAATACATTATTAATTTTCTCTCACAGGAATGGTAATCTGAATGCAATAATCAAAACCGATTTGCCACATTGGGCGAAATTAGATGGCTTGGTTGAAGACCTCATGACGACAAGACCCCACAGAACAAGCTCGATCTGATGACCCAACCGAAGAGTTTAACGTGTGACTCATAGCGACCAAGACCCACAGAAACGAGCTAGGCCTTGAATGGGATGAGCTGTTTGCAGTTCGAATATTTGTAAGGAACTAAACCTTCAAGTTGAAGAATTTGGATTCAAAACTCTTATCTGTTGAAGGTAAGATTTTATGTCCTATTTGCAGTTTCCTTTTTAGCATCGACTCTTAAAATTAAATTACTTAATCAATACATTATTATTTTCTCTCACAGGAATTGTATCTGAAATGCAATATGAAAAATACCGATTTTGCCAAACTTGGCGAAAATTGGGTTGGCTTGGTTGAAGACCTCATGAGTCGACCAAAAGACCCACAAACGAGTTCGTCACTTGATGACCCACCAAAAGAGTTATACCTTGGAGATCTTGGAAAGTTGGGTTTATTTTGGAGACTTGAAATGCAATCACTTCATGGGATCTAAACCTATCGATGTAGTTCTTTGTTGGATGGTGGCTTGTGGGAGCAGAATCAAAGAAAGTTCGGAAGAAAGTGCAGGCTTACCCCCCTTTCTACGTCATCAAACTGAAAGCCTTAAAAAGACAGAATTGGAAAAGAGAAAAAAAAAAACGTTAAAAAATATATATAGGTGGAAACTCATTTTGAAAAGACATTGTGTTGGGGGAGGATGAGTTGGGGTTGAGATTTGAATGTGAGGGTGGGACACACACACACACGACCACGCAACACACACCACACTACACAATGCATACACACACCGCACACAACACACGCACACACACACACACACACGCATAACACAACAACGCACACACATACACGCATACACACAGCGCACACACGCACACACTACGCACACACACAGCCAGAATAGCGTCCGCACGCACCAACACACGCACACACAACACACACGCATACACACACACGCACGCACCCACCACGCACGCACACACACACACGTTTCACCACACAACACGCATACACACACACGCAAACACACACACGCAACACACACACACACGCACACAACCACACACACGCACACGCACACGCACTTTCCACACACACACAACAAACAAAGTTAAGCCTTGAACTATTCAGTTGAAGGATCCTGGTGTTGGGGTTCACAGATCTAAGAAAGTCCCCCTGATCACATTATATTCTGTTATAACACCTCGAACTTGGCCCTCAGAGTGTCCACAATGGGTATAGCAGGAGGAGTGAAGCGCCAAACCCATTGCTCCCATTGCACACACATATATACTGTAATAATCTCGGACTGCCCTCGAGTGTCCACAATGTGTATAGGCAGAGGGAAGGAAGCGCCAACGATTGCTCCCATTGCAACATCATTATATACTGTATAACAATCTCAGGACTTGGCCTCGAGTGTCCACAAATGGTGTATAGCAGGAAGGGAGTGAAGCGCCAACCATTGCTTCCATTGCACACACATTATATACTGTTATAGCTCTCCGGACTTGCCTCGAGTGTCCACAATGGTGGTATAGGCAGGAGGGAGTGAAGCGCCAACCCATTCTCCCATTGCACACACACACACACACCCCCACGCACACCACACGCGCACACACATCTCGAACTCGATCCGCATACACACACACACGACACAGGCACACACGCACACACACATATATACATACGCCACACGCGCACACACGCCCACAACACATAAAAACCACACACACGCATACACACAAGCCACACAACACACAACGCACACCCACACGCATACACACACACCATACCACACGCGCATGACATCACACAACCGCACACGACGCACACACACACACGCACACCACACACACGCACACACAATACATACATACGCACACCATCGCGCACACCACACACAACACATCAACAAACAAAGTTAAGCTTGACGTTCAGTGAGGTCTAGTGTTTGGGGTTCACAGATCTAGAACGTCCCCCTTGACACACAATTATATACTGTTATACACCTCGGACTTGGGCCCTCTAGTGTCCACAAAGGTGTATAGTAGGAGGGAGTGAAGGGGCAACCCATTGCTCCATGGGTATTATCTGCTTAGTTTTGTCTTTTGTATTCCTGTGAATAAAATGAACAATAAAATCTCTTCCCTCCAAATCATATATCTTATAAAGTCCAAGGAACCGTATCTATTACATCAACATTTAAAAAGTTCGTTAGTCCATCGTTTTACGAAAACCTTTCAAATGAGATTTCCACCTGTATATTCTTAACGATATCTACCAACTTTGAACTTAGGTTTCTGACATTAATCTCTTTTCATATTTTAAATTTTGTAATTGTCTGATGGTTCCATATTTGTTGACGGTATGAATCGTGTTATATATCTTATCCACAATATCCTGAAAAAAAGATGAACCATTGTTGGACCGAGTTTGTGAAAATTTTTATAGAGTCTCTCTTTAAGTACGATTAAATCGTTCAACAACTACCGCCTTCCCTTCATTAAAGGTACTGGGGTTAATAATGTAATACGTTATTTTTTAAGAAAATTCATAAAGTCTGTTATAAAACTCTCTACCCTCATCAGTCAACATTTTTTAAGGTTTCTCTTACTTTATTAAATATCTGTTGAAAAGCTAACATAAGAGTATTTACCCTGTTTTGTTTTTTAAAAGGGGCAACCGCAGGCGTATCTACACCTCAAATCAATACGGTTATAAGGCATATTTGTACCCCGTATCATTATTGAGTTCAATGCAAATCCAGCAACGCAGTATATATTAAATATAATAAAATTTTATATTATTATTATTTTTTAAAATCAACTTCCTTGGAATAAACTTTTCCCTTCTCTGAAACTTTGTGATAATTGGTTTTGTAAATCATAGCTAATTGCCTCTCAGTCTTAATGACATCATTAGAGGCCTATACGTTTTTTGAAATTCCAAGTCCAAAGTTTCAAAATTTAGCACTGATCATCTTCTTCAGCGATGAACCGATCAACTTTTTCTCTCAAGGTTGGGATTTGTAATCAAAGACAAATTATACAACATTTCTCTATCGGCTTCATCTTTTCTTCTAAAGTTGTGGTATTCCCCATATCAATATCGTGCCTCATGCACACTTCATCACCCTATTGATAGGTTTACTCATGGTTAGGATTGTCTGCCTCATCTAATCTTTTTATCCAAGTTTGTGCCTGGACACAGAAAGAATACCCTGGTAGATGTAATTCCCCCGGTATTCCAGTCCGTTGTAATTTACTTCCTGATAAACTTTTGTAGATTCCTCCGAGTTTGTGTTTGGAGATAAATTGATTTTTTTTGAACACACACCTGAACATATACCTTTTTGTATAACCGCTGTTATTTTACTTTTAATATATGAATATTTTAGTATTAGTTTTCTTTTAACATTGAGAAAATAAATCATCTTTATTTATGAGAAAAATCCTCTAACAAGTGCAAAACCTTTTTATTTCCAACATGCACATTGAATCTTAATTTTAAAACATAAGAATCCTTAGATGCCTTCACTCTCTCCTGCATTTATTTAAGAAAAAAAAAATGAACACTTGAATAACATCAATATTCCTCATCCCTGAAAACGATGTCAATATCTTGTCGAAAAGTATTGCAAATAGACTTGTCAATTCTTTGTTTTTCCTCCTCGGTGGGTTGAGTATTTTCTTAATGACCCCTAATCTTTTTTTAATCTCACTGGTTTTCCAATATTGGATATTATTCATTCTCTCTCATTCCTCTCCTCCTCCCTCTCTCTCTTCTCTCTTCCTCCTCTTCTCTTTCTCTCTCTCCCTTTTCCCTCCCTCTCTCTCTTCTCTCTATTCTCCCTCTCCTCCTTCTCTTCTTCCTCTTTCCCCCTTCTCTCTCTTCTCCTTTTCTCCTCTTTCTCCTCTTCACTCCTTCCTCGTCCCTTACTAATCCTTGAACTGCACTTACACTCTCGCAATAGAATATCAAATACCAATATATTCATAGGATCTTGTTATTCCTGTATCCAAAATATTTTTTTACAACAGGAACCAATAAAATTTCTTTTGAATTTCTAAAAGAGCCTTACTTTTCTTAAACTTTAATAATTTTTTTCAATTATTAACATTTTAATTAATTCCAAGTTGTCGGTTTATCAACATCAGCATAAAGCCAATCTTTATTGAAATACACATTCTTATGTTGTAGAACATATTTATTAAAATACCGAACTACCCTTTCTTGAAGTATGCTTGGACATCAGAAATGATAATTTTCTTGAACCTTCTTGCCGTCATTAAATGTTGAAAATATGTTAGAATAAAGTATGACACGAAACACCTCCCCATCTCCATAGTTAAATCATTTTGTATTTCCCTACTATTACATTAATCCTGTTTTTTCTGTTTTCTGAATAAACAAGAGCAAACCATTAATTAATTTACCCTTATTAAATTCTTTTAGTTTGTGTTTTTACTAATCGTGGACCCACAAAACTCATTCTCGATACCAAGTGGATAATATTCTTCTTACGAGACCTGATTTAATTGGTTCAGGTCTCGAGGTTAATTTTAAATGACCAAATTATACCTAAATCATTCATATCATACCCCCATTGTTCTATTCTCCCATACAAATGATACGCCCTTTCTTATAAAAATTATTTAATTCGAACTGTGAATCTGTATGACCTGGAGATAATATCAAACACTTCCTGTATCTTGAATACAACGGCCGTTTATTTAAGGATATACTATGTGATAAATCGCTAAATCTCACCAAAGTCTCGCGTCAGTCGGGCTTGGATATTTTTTAATTTATAAGCATTTTCAATGTTAAATATTTTGGTTATATTAATTTACTGTCGTCAGTCGTGCCTTGTGTAAATTGATAAATCAATATCCAGTTCTTGAGATACACACCAAAGATAGAACCACTTTAACCACATAAGTCATTATATTAGATTAAACAATAATATCATAAAATTTTTTATTTTGTTGAGTTGAAAATAACACAATATAAACATAATGACACACACACTAGAATTAATTCTTTGGACTTGGAAATGTTTGATAAACACCAATTCTGTAAGAATTTAATAACTTAACAGGTGGTGGAAGACAAAACTATCAATAATATTTGGTCTTGACTATTAAAAACACAAACCCAATGAGAACGTCCCATTAATATCTCCTAAGTTTCATAAAATATTCTTTGTATGTTTCGGCACATGTTAATCATCTCTCATACAAATAACCACATTATGAAATTTTTAATTTCTTCAATATTTGAACAGTGTAAATTTGATGTGTAATTCTTCCAAAATTCTTTAAACCACTCACAATGCTATTTATTTAATTAGAAAGATATAAATCCATTACACCTTTTAGTTTAATTTAAACCTGCTTGTGCGATAGAAGAAAGCATACCTCCAACTAACATCTCGCTTTATCAGGCAGACGCTTCAAGTTTTTTCAAGCAAATCTACAATTACACCCAACTTCACTAATGTTGTTTCTCCAACTCTTTGTATGTCTTTCCAATTCTTTTTAGCCTGGAGTTGAGCCTTCCTTTCCATTGGCAGTTTTCACCGCTTGAAATACCACCCGTCAATGCTCCAACCGGCACTTAAACCAGCAAATAAAGGAATTAGAAAGGAGAGAATCCTCCACCTAGTCTCTCTTATTTGAATATTTTTTTCAACATTGGTTTTGTCATTTTAAAATTTAAGTGAGCCAGTATCGTCAATGATTTTAACCGTGTTCTCTTGTGAGGCAAAACCATCAATTTTACTGCTCCTTTTCTCTAATTGAAAAATAAACGTTATCGTACAAGGCTTTTGATTTTGAACACAAGATGATAGTTTATGAAGATTGATTTGATTAAATATACCCCAGTTGGTACTTTGCCCACTCATTTATTAACAAAAAATTAAGTGAACTAATCATAACACCATTATCTGTAAAAATCTGTAATTTCTGTTCTTTCCAAAAGCAAACAATATTCAACTTCTTCACGCCTCTCCTCTTTCAATGTAATAGGAAGTATCCACCTCGATAGACTTTAATTTCCTTTTGAGCGCATCAGGTCAAACGCATAGATGTTACAAAATTTTAAAATGCTGTCTATCCAAAATAGGTTCTTTATTTCCATTACTTCACACACCTTGTAAGACTGTATGTTCAGCAAAATCATTTTTTCCCATTAATTCCAATCTATCTCGTGGATAAAATGTTCCATCTAGAAGAAAAGAATTGTTTCACTTACATATCACTCAATGCATTATCTCTTATCCGTCGGCAGTACACCATCTGGCTTTTTAAAAATGATCCACAATATCGTGCTTTCCTTCCAGAACACCCCAAATTCAAGTGTAAGTGGTTTGTTGAGTTTAACGTGTTGACATCTTCGTTTGAGGTATGATACAGCCGGTGGTTTCTTTGAGTTAATGTCTCTATTCAACATCTCTTCTGTTTTAAGATTAGAGTATATTCACTAATATACCAACTCTTCATCAATTACAATTTATTCTGATACCAAAAGCACTAGCAACACCAAAAGTTCTATTTCATTATCATTCCCTTTGAGTTGAAATCTAATTTTAAGCCATACAGAACTTAATCAGATCACAAAACCAAAATATACCTTTAAGAAGGAACTGCCACGTAAAACTATTACCTGCTTTTGTATCATCATTATACATTCCTTTCCTTTGTTATATTCCAGGGTCTGTGTTTGTTTCCCGTTGACATATCAGGAATACAAACCTCGACAGCCCTTCCCCTTCTATCACCAAATGAATATAGGTAAAATTTATCATTTCAGATACAGCAAGAGACATAATCACCGCTTCAACTTCTTGTGTTCCAATGTACAACGAACACTTCAACTTTTCCAAGAAGAAATCATTGTACGAGTGTAGCGTTGTGTTATTCCCAGCCTTTGTGAATTAAATTTAGCACAACAAGAAATTTCGGATAGATTCAAATAGGTTGTTGATTATTTATTTCAAAAAACTTTTGTACCAATTTGTATTCCAGTCTGTTTCCAGTTATTGCATTTACCTTGAAGTAATCTCTTTTTAAAGTGGAGTTTGAGGAAATAATAGTATCATCCATCCAATAGATACTATCATTGCTTTCCATACTTGTATTTATTTAGAAAAAAGATGTTAAAACTTTTGAACCCTGATCCAACAGTAATTCGAATTAATTTTCTGTCGTTCTTGGGAGCAACTGAGTTTTTGCCTTCTTATTTCTTATGCTTGTAATTTATGAGATCTTTTTGGGCATCTTTTATACTCTTTATAGCACCTGCTACATTTCTCCACAAGCAGAAGCAGTTGAACCCAATTAGGTCCTTTATGTTTTAAGAATAGTTGAACCGATACCCATTAGAGGATCAATTATCCATCTCCTCGAAATTGTGTCCGACACCCCTTTTCTCATAGGTTATAGTATCCTCTACAAGATACATACCTTCGCCCTTGTAGATGGGGAAAGAACATCCCATGCCCCTGTAATTATTTTATATTTTCCCAACTCGTGTTTCCTCACAATAACCAATCGTATTTATTTATTGGAAAAACTTCAGCGTAGGTGAATTCTGAATGGATATAAGCTCCCATTAAAAAGAAATCATACGATTATCTTGGTCGTTATCCAATTTACTCTGTGTATGTTTTTCCTGACACAGGGAGATATTAACCAAATTTGGGTTCCATATGAATTTATAACCAATTTGGGGTTGAGTAATGCGCTGAATGAAAATATTGTATTTGTTTTATATTCCATCATTATAAGCACCATCAAATCAAATCACAGTGAATTAATACCGATTATTCCTGAGGATATTTGAATGACATTATCACTGTAAAACGTCCATTAGTTTTCAAAATCTTTTGAGGAGAAAACCCAATAACTCTCTAAATGAATTTATCAATTGTGAATCAACGCTTGTAGGTTATTTTTAAGTTTAATCGTTGATTTTGAAGTATGTTTTTGAATGTCTATGACAAATTTTTTGTCATCACCCCTGTTCTTTCATAAGACGAGCAATTTCGGAAGATATTTGAGAAATCAGCTCGT
>CM068952.1:100875289-100908923 GCA_035128595.1 Eptatretus atami
AGCTGGGACTTTATTCCCAATGATCCGTTCCTTTTAGCCGGTACGTCCTTGGCAATGTCGCTTGGCTGCATCTGATCCGGTAAGGTGATCCGGTTCGGACAAGGCGTACCGAGGGCGTGCCCCCTGGTAATTAGATCACGTGATTATTTTTTAGGTAAAAGTAACCGGATAAACTTGACGGAGGACCCAGGGTCACGTGGTTGAGTTGTTGGCGTTCACAGTTGGTTAGCGACCCGCCGCATCACGGAATTATCTGTGTGCAACGACCTGCAATTCCGGGGAGTCTGGTGGGAACCTGAGATAGCTCCCCCCCCCTGGTGGTCTTCTCACCAGACCCCTGGCCTGCAACAACATACATATACATATCTATATCTCTCTCTCTCTTTCTCTTTCTCTCTCTCTCTCTCTCAACTTGCTAATTTATAGATTCACAGTATGTAATTCATTACAAGTGCTGATTATGGTTTCAGGTAACAAAATGAAATGCTGTCATTTGAAACATTACTTTTCGACTAACGAATGCAAATATGTTTTTGCAAACAACACAATGTGATTGTTGGCGTATCTGCTCCGAGTGTGGGAGATCGGTGGTTCAAACTCTGACCGAGTTTATACCAAAGACCTCAAAAATGGTACGGGCTGCTTCCTTGTTGGACGTTCAGCACATAAAAGGATAGAACACGGACAAACCCCATGGGGTTGGAGGAAATTTCTCTTGAGGGAATGCCTCGCTGAGTGTGGTGAGAATGGCAGCGCCATTGTTGTGGCATCACTGATACCTGCAGTGCCTGGGAAAGTGACGGCACTTCCCCAAACTCAGTGGCCGTGTTTGTCTCATCTTTCAGTTCTGTGTTGTGCATTGTGTATTCCTCTGTTTGTCCACGTGAGGGAGATTGTGTGTGACAGCTCCACTTCAAGCATTAGATACTGTATTGTGAGAAAAAAAAATCCCTCCTCAAAGTAATATATCCATTCGTAATCCAAAGGACAATATCTATGAAGGATACATATCTAGTCCGCTTATTTTTACCATTCTCCATAAAATACTAAATACAGGAAAATTATTGTCCCCTTTCAAATCAAATCAAATCGAAGCATGCAGTGCAAAAATCAAATGTGAGGCACACGTCATCAGACAACTAAACACCAATATATATTTGACAGTCATCACACATTCACCAACATTTGCCAAACTTCTATGATCCAGTTTGAAGAAACCAATTTTTCTGAATTCAACATGACAATGACCGATCAGGAAGAAAAAAAAAAACACATCTTAAAGTCATTAACAGCAGCGAGTTTTGCAAATGTCAGCCAATTATCATCTTAAGCGTTGCAATTCATGACTTCCGAAATGATGTATGAATGCCAAACGAGGCCTTTTGCGCATGCGCTGTGTGTGCATTTCAGTGATTCACTTCTGCTCGGTGGACACTTTTAATCTGCCCTTTATAGTTTCAGAATAACGGCTGTTACAAGGCATCAAAACCAATTCAAATAGCCTTTCAAACATAATTTTCAGCACTTAGATGAAAGAGGTTTAGGTTAACCATAATTGTTTTGTTCCTGAATGCAAATCGAACTCACGGAAATCCTACTATCTATACTAATAAATGTCAGTGTGTCTATTATATAACCCCAAAACATGAAACCGAGCAGACCAAAACTTTGCATGATGACTATGGGAACTCCAAGGCAGTGCAAAATGAAAACTGGGTATTTGGGAAAATTTAAACACCCATTTTGAAGATAATTTAGGGGGTGCTCATCACAAAAAAAATTAAAATAATAATAAGCCTTACGAAGATGGCAGTGCACCATCTTCGTCAGCCCTCTGTCAGCTCGCTGGGGTCTTAAGCCGCTATTTTGTTCAGCCTGCTCAACAATGCCTCCACTTGGAAAAGGTCGCAAAGATTTCTTAACTCTTTGAATCCTGAGCTCCTTGGACTTTCGGCTCCCCCACCCTGGGCCCCCTGGAGATAAATCTGGCCACTTGGATATATGGATGTTTGAATAGCGACCGGTAAAAACGGCCGCTCGGGTTCCAAGGGTTAACGATGAGCAGTCAATTTTTTTTTCCACTTTCCTCACTCATATCATCCAATGCCTGATCTTCATACCTAGAAATCGCTGTATACATCACTTTTGTGGGTGCTATAGTTTTTAAATTAGGAGCTTGGAGTGATTATAGCATTATATGATGTCATTTTCCACTATGGACTGTCACGGACTAATTAAAGTGTATAATCTAAATATGATTTCGGGTTTGAGGATCAGATCTTGTGGAATAAATAAATGTCGAAATCATAAGTGAAATCTGAAAATGTTAAGAAATTAGCAATGTTTTTGTTTTTCCGGGTGTGTCCCATTACCAATAAGCTTGCTATCGCTTGCTAGGCCAGCCGTTCCTAATCAATCATTTTGTTGGAGTGCTTGCTGAGTGCTTGGCAAAAGTACCCGCATTGTCAGTCGAAACTGTCCCTCTGCTAAACACAATCAAAATACATCGATCGACGTACACAGTTCAGACGGTGTTGTGCGGTGCCAAGCCTGACGTTCTTTATCAACCAGTGTTTGTAAGCCACGGCGAGACAGTAGACAGCAGTGCAAATGACTTTTTTGTTTGTTTTTGTTTTTTTATCGCAGAACAGAGCCTACCTGTCGCTTTACTGACGGACCAACTGATCATCCTGTTTGCCAAAAATTGCTGTTGGTCACTTTATCATCACTTTGTGGACTCAAAACAGCCTCTGAGGCAATGGCCACAGACCTAATGCGACATTATTTTTCTCATATCTGCATATTTCTTCCTCTCCTTTTTTGCCTTAAAGACAACTGTTTACGGTGACATGATAAACGGAGTGCAAAGCTTCGACTATCACTTGAAAGGTGAAAAATAGATATTTAAAAAACACCTACACAACCCCACAGCTCACCGTCCACGAACAAGGTTCTCCCGAAAGAGATCCTTGGTGATGTCTTTGATGTTGGAGACGTTCACCTTGTTGACAATACCAATTATTGATTTCTTCAATGCTTCCCAACTCATTCGTTGATATACCACACTGAAAAACAGGTTGTACAATAACAGCTGTTACAAGGCAATAAAAACAGATACACAACTACTATTCACTCCGAAACTGCAAAAAATATTTGAGGAAATTCTTGACTTTGAAGAAATTCAAAAAAGTTTGAGGAAATATGAGGAAAGTTTTGATTTTTATTAATTACATTAATCGAACAATGGTTTTGCTGATTTTTAATGAAGAGCAGAAGCTCGTGAAGGCGCTACAACATAGAATGAATCAGGAGGCAACAGAAAAAAAAATCAACAGCAGGAGGAAGGGGAAAAGACATTAACAGCGAGATTGATGAGAAAAAAAATTAGAGATAAGGGATGTGGAGAAGAACGAGGACTAGGGGAGAACACAGGGTGCACAAGATGGATATAGAAGCAACTATCAGGAAGGAAAAACAGGAAAGTTGTAAAGAGGTGGGTTTAGGGAGCGTTAACGAGGGTAGAGAATTTGGTTTTGATTGGGGGGGGGGGTTATCTGACATGATGGTGAACAGGTGGAGAAAAGAGGAATTAATAAATGGAGGTGAGCAGTGATTCTCGATTTCAGGAAGTTTACCAGAAGGGAAACCTTGTGGGCTGTGCATAAATTTGAGTGGGGGAAAAGGGGGGTGGACAATGCAAGCATGGACACAATAGAATGTGCAAGACCAGAAAGAAGGTGGTGGAAAAGACAGAGACCACGAGCTGTCTGTGATGGAAAAATGATAGTCACACAGACTCAACTTCTTCATGTAAGATTCCAATGATCTTGAAGGCCTTGATTTCCACAGCATCAAGCTGGGCAAGGTGAGGCAGGGGCACCAGCCCAGAAACGGGAGCAGTATTCTATCAAGCTGCAGGTGAAGGCCTTGTAGGTGGATAAGAATGCAGGTGTGCCAAGGAAGGACTTTGCACAACGGAGGATGCCCAGTGGTCAACTGGCTTTGGAGGCCAATTTAGAGGTGTGGTTTGACCAAGAATATCATGGCTCATAGTGAGACCCAAACATTTGAGTGACTGAACTACATCAAAAGGATCATTAAGAAAGTAGATAGGAGGGTTTGCCAGATGGTCCTTCCAGAGAGGGACAGTTGAGTGTGTGAGATTTCTCAAGATTGAGAGACACACTCCCAGTGTTTGACCAGATCATGTTTGCTGTCTTTTTATCGGGAGCATTTTAGTGCTGAGCCGAGGTCACCACGAGGGCATTAAAAGTTCAACACAATGTGTCGCCTGACATCTCACACAGACAAGGAAGGAAAATGGTCCACTGCCTGGTAATTATTCTAGTGACCTGGTAATTATAAAAGTGAGACAAACTTCGTTTCTAGAAGCTGAGAAACAAATACCCTAAAGGTTACGCCTTCAGTTTGATTTGAACCTAAACATTTGGTATGCCAGTCTGGCATCCTTACCATTCGAATATATTTTATTCTTCCCATACCTGTTAATACCCAAAACAGATGCCTATTTCTTAGCAACAGCAGCAGCTGCAGCTTTTCACTTTTATTTTATTATGCAAGTGCATATATTACAAGATCAAGCAGCCACAAGGGTCACACCTGCTCTTGTCAGTTATCTGCTGCTGCAACATGCGTAGCTTCGCAGGAGGGATGTACGCCCCTCCGGAGCGCATGAGTAGCTCCTCTCCTTCAGTCTTCTTCTTCTTTGCAGGTGGCTCTTCCTCAACAACGCTTACTTCTCCCTGCTTTGCCGTCGTGGTTGTTGGTGCATGTTTATGATGCTCGTCACGATCTCGGCCCCAGTTCCTGAATAAAAACCACATGCATACACATGCATAATATTAATTTACCCATCATCCACTCACACATTTCAATGGTAACTTCTTGCAATATATTTAATAAGGGGGTTCCCAAAAATAGGTAATACATGCAAAGTAGAGAGATTATCTGCTTAGGCTCACTGTGTAGAAAAGGGAACAAAAAGGGAAGGGAGCGGAGAGAGAGATATTGAAGGTCCTCGGGCTGCAAGTATTATTGCATGTTATTTTTAACCAGTGTTGAGTACTGTGGAGGGAAATTCATAATGCTTGGGTGAAAATAATTACATTCTTCAGTTTTGTGCAGTGCCTCAGTTGGACGACAAGTTTTGTCTCTGCTAAGCCATTGCTCAAACACAGATGCTAGAAGAATCCAATAAAAATTAAATATACCATCAGAGATGGGGAATCCCCCGCCATTGAATGAAAAAGGTCATACATATTCCAGATAATGAGGGAGGTGAATTGGAAACAAGACACCATTTGGTCATCATCTCGAAAAAGTTCCCCAGGGTGAGGAACGTAGTAACCAAAAATAATTGAAATCAGATAAGCGTTTTCCATTTATTACAAAAAACTTTTTTTTCAAGATGGCCGCCCTAGTCGGCCTCTTGGGTCCGGCCACGCCCAAAATCAATAGGGTTCTTCCTTTTCAGGTGGTACATGTGTGACCCAAATTAAATCGATATGGCAAACAGTTTATGAGTTATCGCACTCACAGCTATAAATGTGACGCCCGGACGGACGGACGGCCGGACGGACAGCCGGACGACCTGGGTGACAACAATATCCCCCTTCCGCCACGTGGCGCGGGATAAAAAAACCTATCACACCAGTGCCACACCCCATAACTCCTCGTAAGCCATCTTACCCAAACACAGCGGTAGTGAATGGTAGCGGGCTGGTTGGGTGGTGACAACGGGAGCAGGAAATGGGAAGCACCTCATTTGACAGTTATGCATCAAAATCAGCCCATGACATGAACACACCTGGCTCTCTCCTGTGCTGTCCGATCAAAATTATCTCGAGCAGACCTTCCATCTCTTTCTCGCGACTCCAAGGGTGAACGTGACTGCTGTCTTTCCCTCCGCCTGTGCATGCGAAGACAGATACTTTCAATGTGAAACCAAACTTGTGACCAAAACTTAGAACAATGCAGTTTCACACTTTTCTCAACAGAAATGCCAATAAACACAATTAAAGGACAAGGTACAGCATACAAGCAAAAACAAACAATGCGTTCTGATGCAATCCATCTGCCATTTCTACACGAAATCCAGAATGATCCAGAAAGATCCAAAGGTGCGACACAATCCACAACAATGAAGGTACCTGTTGGGAGAACGCGAGTGACTTCGTGGCTGGGCAGAATCAGAATTAGAACAGTGCGCATTGCTGGGATGATGCTGGAACAAAAAGAAAGTTCATATCAGTATGTTGCTTGGCATTCAAGACCATTAGCATAAAGTAAACCAATGATGACACATATTATCCCATTGAACAGCCATTCGCCATTGGTATTTGCTTTTTATGCAGGTCACTTGACTTGCGATGGAAATTCAGTTCAGCATGAGAGGTTCTCCGATACCGTTTTGGTAAGAAAGAAAGTGCGCTTCACTAGTTTAAATCAGAATTTTTTATTTTTTTTTAATCAAATGAAGTTTTTGGCTCACTGTTGCTTTTACACTGCATAGCCATAAACCGGTATGAACCATCAACAAGTCACCTGCTAGTAAGCACGTGCACTCTATTCAGCATTCTTAAGATGCATTACAGCATCTACGTCACTCATCCAGACTTGGTAATGAACCAGTTAAACGTAAGAGTGTAAACGTAGTGGACAGGTGTGGTGTTGGGAGTTACTTGAATACTTGTGAATGCATGATGAACTAGAACGGGCACTCAGTATCATACCTTCGCCAACGCTACATTTTGCCCCCCCCCCCCAGAAACCGTTGATTGTGAGGTATTTAAAGCCATACCACATGTGTTATGATGGCTTAAAAACATTAAATTTCCTGCTGTTTACACTGATTCACGTACATTGTACAATTTCTGTATGAACTCCCTGACCTTTTTGGGTGTCGGCGTCAAGTCAATCTGATGACAACTGGTCACATTATAAGAAATCAAATATTACACATCACAGGATAGGGAATTGAATTCTAAACATTTTGAATCTACTTACATGCAAATTGTATAAGAATTGACCGCGTTATGATAATAAAGGTCATTGACCCCCCTGAACTTTGACCCAAACCGCTAACAAAGGTAATGACGTCATTGTGTCATATCGTATATCACAAGATTGGCATTGAATTCACAACATTTTGGCATTTTGCATGCAAATTGGATAAAAATCGACCGCACTATGGCAAAATGACGATTTTGACCTTTTCATGACCTCGACCTTGACCTTTGTACTCTTAATTTTGTAATTGGTATTAGAGTGTGGAACAGAACAGTCAACATTTTGGTGTTGGTTTCATGCAAATCGGAATAAGAATTGACCGTGTTATGACTAAAACCGCAAATTTTGCCATGTCGTGCCCCCCCTGACCCTTGACTCCCAACCGCTAATAAGGGTTATTACGTCATGTGTTCATGTCACATATCCAAGATGGGGCATTGAATTCTGAACATTTGGCATTAGTTCATGCAAATTGGATACAAATTGACCCGCTATGGTAAAAAGACGATTTTGACCTTTTCATGAACTTGACCTTTGACCCGATCGCTCCCAAAATCTAATCAAATGGTCCTCGGATAATAACCAATCATCCCACCAAATTTGCTGCGATTCAGTTAAATACTTTTGGAGTTATGCGAATAACAAACAAACAACACACATATTCACAATAAATAAATAAATACACACGATAAAAACATACTCGCAACAAAAGTTTGCGAAGGTAACCAGAGATGATGATGCTGAACCAGTAGTGAAGTGCAAGTAACGTTTGAGAAGTGTTGAAGACGAGACACCATCAAACTGTTGAGCTGAACTGCCTGCTGTTGCTGCACATTACAATACAACATATTGACGATGAAGGTGGGATGACTTACCTTGCTCTTACACCACCGATTGCACTCCTACAAAGTTTGGGTGAGACTCCAATACCTTTCTTGTCTTGGATGCGTGCGTTTGAGAACTTTGTGCTGAAAGTAAATAACAATGCACTTTCTGATTCCATTCCATAGACACTACCGAGGAGCTGAAGGGCAGCATTTCTTATACATTCTCCCAGTTTCTGAGGACATACTCTGCTGCTCTCGCCGCATTAACAGCCTTTTTCATGCCAAAAGTGAACACTGTTTTTGAACGAAATAAACCTCATCAGCGAGCACAAAGACCAGGTGAATCTACTGCTCAGTTGGTTGCTGCTTTACGTGAGATTGCGGTTAATTGTGAGCCTCGAGGTCTCTCTGACGAAATGACACGAGATCAGCTCGTGGGGAAAAAAAAAAACCCCTTAAGGGGCTGTTCGCACCTTGACGTTTTAGCCAGCGTATGGCAAAGTATCAAAATGTATGTAAAACGCTGGCGTACGCTGAACTATTGATGTTTTTCTAAGTTTTGGGCGTATAATAACGTGTTGGACGTATGCATAACGTATTAGTAACGTACACAGAATGTTTCAATCACATATAGATAACTTATATCAACGAATGCTGAGCGTGTTGTCGGCATTCACAACCTATGCCCAACGATAGTCTAACTTATGCATAGCGCGGCAGCGTATCGCGACGATCACGTGGCGTAGGCTATTCATAGGCTGCGGCTCGACGATTCAAATCATAACCGCACTAGACATCGAAGTGTGAAGCCGCTGTCACACCTTGACGTTTTAGCCAGCGTATGCCGACATATGAAAAATTTGCTGAACCAAGCTGGCACACGTCGAATACGTTATGGGTAAGTTTTGTATACGTTAAGAGCACGCTGGCATACGTCATAGTACGCTGGCAGACATCGTAGTACGCTGGCATAGTCGAGAAATTTTCAGCATGTTGAAAATTTCTCGACGTACTCGGCGTATGACACACGTTCCGCATACGCTGGCATAAGTTGTAGGCACGTCACGCGATCGTTGACACACGCCGACACACGTTACTCATAAGTCGAAACACGTGACGTAATGGTTAGCGTCAGTGTTCCAGACTCCTGGTTTTTTTTTTTTCTTCGGTATGACAAGTGATGTTGACACTTCGATTTCTAGTGCGGTTATGATTTAAATTGTTGAGCGGCAGCCTATTAATTATATTATATTTCGGGTTTGAGGATCAGATTCATAGCTTGGCCCTGAGTCAGGGTCAGGTGTCCGATCAAAGCGGGGTTGCATGAAAGTGGGACGTCTTGGTACCCGCTCATCACTGCCAGCAGTTATAAAGTGGCAATTCTAATTTTGTCTCTTATTATCTCTGCCACCGAAAGTGAAGGAGGTTATGTTTTCACCCCTTTCTGTCTGTTTGCTTGTTTGTCTGTTTGTGTGCAGGATATGTCAAGAAGTTGTGGACAGATTCAGATGAAATTTTGTGGACAGGATGGGTGTGTGACAAGTACGAACTGATTAGATTTTGGGGTGAAGATCCGGATCCGGATCCAACTACTAGAATTTTTAAGCGATTCTTCACCATTGAGAGATGGGGCCAAAACCAATATATAGCACGATATCTCAAAAATTTCTGGACGGATTTGGATGAAACTTGGTGGACATATTGGGTGTGTGACAAGGAAGAATCGAGTCAATTTTGGTGAAGATCTCAATCCGGATCTGGACACGCTAATTATTTAATTTACAAAGTGGTTCTTCACCATTGAGAGATGGAGCCAAAAACGTCATAGTACTGTGTTGTATGATATTTCAAAAATGGATTGGGCCCGATATGTTCTTGTGGATCAGGCATTACGTGGTGGGGGTATGTGCTCTACCGAGTACCCTTCTCGTTTAACTATGAAATTGTAGACAAACCTGACCATGAAAATGTGACTGCAGACTGTATATCTCATTTACCACTTCCCATGACAGAGAACCCTTACTTGTCATGCTTGTCATCAACCGGATGTCGAAATGGTGGCTAGTGTCCGGGGACGTCTCTGCTGTGCCTGTGGAACAATTCAAGGATGCTTGTAATAGATGCCCTGTTCTACAGAAGATGCTAAAATATGTCTCAAGAGGATGGCCATTTTAAAGGATATATATTTTAAATGATGGCCATTTTGTATTTTTAATTAATTTTCTGAAATTTGTGGAATTTGTTTTTCACTTGGAAATTGTGGATTATGATGTGTAAATAAAGGTGGAAAAAGTCTGATTTAATGGAATTTCATTCCAGGCTACAAGGAAACAAAAGGTGAAAATTTTGAATGGGGGTGTAGCACTTTATATCGGCACTGTATGTCTATTACTAATTACGTAACACACCAGTACAAATTACCACACAAAATACACTTCACAAAAACCACACAAAAGTCCTGGCGAGGGTCTGCAATCTCCAATTGCTCTTTTACTTGTTCGTGTTATCTTCACCAAAAAAAAAAGGAATATGTGGGAGTTACTTGAATATTAATAAATGCACGGTGAATCGGAAATGATGATGCTGAACGGGTAGTGGCGTGCAAGTGAAATGTAAGAAATGTGAGAGAAGAGATGCCATTAAACTGTTGAGCTGAACCACCTACTGTTGCTGCCCTTTCCCAGTTTAATCCATATTAATAAATGTCAGTGTGTGTCTGTCCATCAGTCTGTCCGTCCTCCTCCATAAAACCTAGCAGCCTGAAACTTTGCATGGATACCAAGGGAACTCCAAGGGAATGCATGAGTGAGAATTGGGTGTTTGGGTGAATTAAAACACCCCATTTGAAGATAACTAACAGCCTTATTTAATTATATCCTTCCTCAGGCACCTCACTCTCAATGGGTTCTTAAGGTGCATCCTAGGTTTCCTCACCGGGGTCTTAATTCGCCATTTTGTTCGGCATACTCAACAATGCCTTGACTTGGAACAAGCCGCAATGGTTTATTAACAATAAAGTGCTCAAAATGTTTTTTTGTTTTTTTTACCACTTTCCTCACTGATATCGAAAGCCTGATCTTCACACCGACAAAGGGATGTATACATCACTTTTGCAAGTGCTATAGTTTTCAAATTAGGAGCTTGGATCGATTTCATGCATTAAATGATGCAATTGTCCAAGATCTACTCTCACAGATTAATTCAAGTATACAAGAGAAATATAATTTGAGTTTGGAGGATCACATTACATCGACAAAACTCAAAATCTGGAGTGAAATCTGAAAATGTGAATAAATCGGCAATGTTTAGTTTTTTGCTGGTATGTGCCATTACCAATCAGCTTGCTATTGCTTGCCAAGCCAGCCAGCCGTTCCTTATCAACCATTTTATCAGAGTGCTTGCTTGAGTGCTTAAGCCACTTGCCGAGCGCCCGACAGTCGATAGCAGTACAGTTCGTGCCCCGATCGGGATGTACAGTCGGCAGTTGATACAAGGTGGAGGTACATATGGGTAGATTTGGATTTGTCAAGGGACTCTCCGTGGGTGTGTGTGCATGCCTGCATGGCAGCTGCCAGGCAGCTGTTTATAAAGATTAATGTTTGTGCACATCTCCTTGAAATGTTGAAAATGTAACGTTTTTTAAATTTGTTTATTGAAATTCCCCCAAAACAATGGTGAAAGCTCCTCAAGGTTTTTAGGTTGTATACAGTATGTACTGTAGCCGGTAATCACACCGATTCCAATCTGTCGAAAAATTGCCGATATTGGCCAAGCACAAATATATATATATAAAAATAACACACGCACATGTGTGCGTGCTGTTCATAAAGCATAACATCTTCCCTCTAACTCCCCCTCCCACACCACCTCCCCCCCACACCCACCTCCCCCCCCCCCCACCCCTGCAGCTCTCTGCCTCCAGACGGTTCATCTCTGGCAGTCTGCAGAATCATTTGAATGAGACAGCATGAACGTAATTAACGCTCCAACATATGTCTGCCTTCCCTTCCCCTCACCTCATACTGCCTTCCCTTCCCCAACCCCTCCTCTCCCTTCCCCCCTCCACCTCCTCACTCTCCCCTATCCATATATCTCTATATTTCTCTGCCTCTCTCTGTCTCTGTGTTCCCATCAGCGAAACGATGGGTGGTATTTGCTAGTGAAGATAGATATTAAAAAGTCAAATCAAGTATTCGGCTCACTGTTGCTTTTACACTGCACAACCATAAACCGGTGTGAACCATCAACAAGTCACCTGCTACTGAGCACATGCCCTCTATTCAGCATTCTTATGATGCATTACAGCATCTACATTGCTCATCCAGACCTGGTAATTAACCAGTAAAACGTACAAGTATAAACAAAGTATGCGGCCAAGCTATGAACGGGTATAAAGTACCAGTGAAAATGAGAGTATATCGAGCAGAATTACGGCCCAACAAGTCTGAGAGTGAGAATAAATACTGTGATTGCACAAGACCTATTGCACATAAATACTGTATGCAAACAAACAACCGGCATAAGGAGGCTGTGTGCTCGAGGAGGCAGCCAACTGCATGCAAGCATACTAAAAGTATGGATGTTTTTCCAGAATTTAAACACATGCAGGTATGAATACATCAATTATGACAGCTCAGTGAGAAACACAAGTGAGCCACTCTACCACTACAACAACTTGAGAGTTCATAGAACACTTTACCTCACACAGTCTTGAGAAACAAGGACATGAGTGCAGTCTGCAAGTGGCAAATTTGATTGAAATTGAGAAACGTGGTCTGCATCATTTTAATTGGACATACTTTATCGAGGTACTCGGTTGAAAAAAAACAAAAAAAACATGTGATTTGACAATCGACAATATATGGTGATGCTTGCTGCTGCAAACTCACCACAACTTGCACGATGCTGCTCTTCATTTTCTGAACAGCCACACCACTGCTGGCCGCACTGCCTTCACTCTCGTAACTCCCATCAGAGTCTTCACTGGCTTCATTTTGCAAGGAAGTTTGTTGTCCAACTGTGAGAACTGGTGGCCTTTGCGATCTTTCAACAGAGTTCAGCTCGTGTGCCATTTCCACAGTGGAAGCAGATGCATTGGTATCCGCTTCACTCGGATCAACCATCTCCACCACAGGTGTTACGTTCTCGTCTTTCTGAACAAGAGGCTGCTTTGTGAGGTCCACAAGGGAACTCTGAACATCTGAGAAGAGAAGAAAGAAAAACTACAATTTGGTACAAGATGAAAAAAGTTTTCATAACAGGCCCTCATTTGTGAGGATACCGTCATGAAGCAAAGCTGTAAAACTAGTCGCCAAGCTCAGTGGTCCTAGAGTAAACCAGAGGGAATGCAGAGCTACATTTTTTTAAGTATTTAAAAAAAAAAAGATTAATCCAAGGAAGTGACTCCCACACAAAAATTTTAGTAATTTCTCATCAGATTTAACAGAGATTTCAAAAGAATCTCATTATTATATACTAAGCCCTATTTTGTGGACGCATCTCCTCCAAAACTGCCGGACGGATTGTCGCCACTTTCGGCATGTGGGTGCTTATTGGGTCTAATGCACAGCATGGGCTATGCGAGATCGCACCAGACGGACAGGTTTGGGAATTTTTGACGATTTTCTAATTTTTACATTCGTTTGCATGGACGTGTGATGTCACCGCTGAGAGGCGTAATGACGTCATGAATTATCGGTCATTCACTGACATCATTACGCCTGTCGTCAACAGACCGTTACCGCTGAGAGGCGTAATGCCACTCGAAGAAAACAGCGTCTGCAATGTAAAACCATCTTCTGCACATGCTGACTACCTCAGAAGGTGAATTTGACACAAAAAATGCAACAAGAAACATTGTATTTAAAGAAATTCTATAAATCACATTGAACACTGGATATATTGACGTCCGAACGAACCCTCACTTTAGAAACTTCGCGTGGAGCGCGGGTTTGGCGAGTAAGTATTAAGGGGCATTAACCCAAAAGGTTATTAGGCCAGATCTGAATTCCTTTTGGTGAGGAACTGATTTACATCTCAATAAACCACACACTGAAACTTCCTTAAGATAGATATGCCGGTCCCTAAACCTGATGCTAATGCAACGAAATCTTCACACATTTTGAACTTTGTGACAAACTTGGAAAATATTTCAGAAATGACAATCATCAACAGTATCACACACTAGGTCTTCAAGTGATGTTCAATACCAACCAGAACTAATGACAGCGGGGAAGGGAGCGGAGAATGGGGGGAGGGGAAGGAGGAGGTAGGAGACTTACGAGAATTCGACCAATTTTTCCTATGTTGTATAAACCTGCCGAGCACAACATGAGAATCACCAAACAATACAAGCACGCTGAATCCGTGGAAAACACACCGGAATATATTGTTGTGGTAGTGGAAAGACCCAGAGGTGGTGTACCCAACACATAAGGGATCCTGAGTTTAGATATTTCCACAGCAATTCTGTTTCGTGAGGTTATCCTTTCCCTCGTATCAGATACAGGGAAATGTGTTGTGTTTGTGTGGAGTAATTAGTCCCTCTCCAAAAGCTATTTCCCTTTTAATCTCTCTCCGCATCCCTCCGAAGCCCTCTCCTCCCACACACCTTCCAACAGCACAATGATCCACAGAGAGCAACATGCACACATTGCATTACAAAACACACATTACATTCAAAACCATTACGATGCTATCTGGGTCCTTCACGCTGTGCCATTACAGTGCTGCCAACACCACTCCGCAAAGCCATTCAACACTGAGTGCCCTGCAGTGAGGGAAACTGCGAAGGAAGATCCGGGATGTCCTGCAGTGAGGGAAATTGCATGGCTGAAGGAAGTAAAGACGGGGTGTGAGCCAATGAGAAAGCGGTGCACGAGGGTCAAATGTTGGTAATGTTGGTCATATCAAAATGTTGGTCCGGGATGGGTCTGGAACTGTGAACCACAATAGCACTAACTTCCGTGACTTTACAAGAAGTCATCGACTGAGGGTGGCTGGTTCATGGTTTCAGCGCCCACAGGCTCATCGCTGGACTTCGTATTCCAACGCTGGCGGTGTCGCAAAGGAGATTGACCATGTACTCGTTGATGGTTGCTGGAGGATATTCCAGAACTGCAGGGAATACCGGAGTGCTCAGTTCCTCAATACTGACCACAGGCTTGTTGTAGCAACTCTGAAGTTGCAGTTTAAATCCAGAAGAATGGTACCATCCCAGCCGAGGCTGGATGTTTGCAAGCTCAAGGATGAGAGGGTAGCTGAGGAGTTTGTAAAAAGGCTGAGTGGACATTTGGGGTGTCTGGGTGCTTTGGGGGATCCTGAAGAGTTTTGGAGTGCCTTCATGACCACCGTCCTTGATGTTGCCGGTGGATGTCTTGGAACTCACCGGAGGGCGAAGAAGAATTTTGTCTCTCATGGGACACTGGATAGCATTGCTCAGAGTCGCAGGGCCAGGCTGATTGGCAGAACTGAGCTGTTCAGGGAGCTGAGGCATAAAACTGCACATGCACTGAGGGTGGACAAGGAGGCCTATGTGCGAGGAATCTGTGAGGGGTAGAGCATCACCTGTGGTCAAGTGATTCTCGTCCTGTTTACAGGGGAATTCACGCATTGCGTTCCTCCAAGCCTGTCCCTCGGTATACTGCAGTCAGAGCAGAGGGTGGTAGGCTCTTGACAGAGGAGTCCGAAGTGAAGGCCCACTGGGCTGGTTTCTTTGAGCGACTGTACCAGGCTGATCCACCAGCTGTTGAGTTGGATGTCAGGGGTGTTACTGTTCCTATTGCTGACCCTCCAATCAACTACGGTCCACCTTTGTTTGTGGAAACACAGACTGCGGTGAACCAGTTAAATGGGATATAGCTCCTGGGATTTATGGTATCCATGCTGAACTTCTCAAGGCTGGTGGAAATGCTGTGCTAGTGTCGTTGCATGCAGTTCTGTGCTCTATCTGGAACACAGGCATCATCCCAAATGACTGGAAGAGGGACATTCCTGTCCCTCTCTAGGAAGGGAAAGGTGATCACCAAGACTGCAACAACGACCGAGGGGTGATGCTGCCCTCAGTGTCAGGCAAGATCTTTGCTCGGATAATTTTTGATAGGGTTTGCCACCATCCGCTTGAGCCAAAAAAAAACGAGCTAGCACCAGTGTCCAGAGAAGTCAGGCTTTACACCAACGAGGTCAACGATTGACCGGATCCTTGCTCTTCAGGTCCTCCACCGAAACAGATGAGAGTTTCGGCAGGGGCTGCTTGCAGCCTATGTTGATCTCTGTCAAGCGTTTGAATCAGTGAATCGGAATGCCCTCTGGAGGATTCTTGGTCTTGTGGGGTGCCACAAAACTGATCAATCTGATGTCTGAACTATACTCTGGATCTGAGAGTGCTGTGAGATGTGGTGATACCATCTCTGACTTATTTCCAGTGTTACTGGAGTTCGTCAGCGGTGTGTACTGGCCCCACACTTTTCAGCACTTGCATGACTGGAATTATGGGGAGGATATCAGGGAGATCAAGTTGCGGTGCATTATTTGGGAATGTCAAGATATCTGACCTTTATTTCGCAGACGATGCAGTCATCTTTGCGGAGACTCTTGATATCCTCTTGGGGACCCTCGAGGTGCTGAATGAAGAGTCGGAGCCGCTGGGATTACGGGTTTCCTGGGTCAAAACTAAGATCCAGCGCTTTTCAATGACATCTTGAATGCTGCTATCCTGTCTGTACCTGTTCGTGGCGAGGATGTTGAGGTCGCAGATTCACTTACCTTGGCAGTGATATTCATGTCTCTGCTGACTGTGAGCCAGAGGTCAACAGACGTCTGGGTCGGGCCTGGGAGTCATGGATTCACTGGATCATGGGGTGTGATGCTGCCTGTACTTGTGTCGGGAGGATGAAAGTCTGAGTCTTAGGTCCTTGGTGCTTCCAGTCTTGCTCTATGGATCTGAGACGAAGACTTAATTCCTTTGGTACCAGGTCTTCTTCGGAGAATCCTTGGCTATCGCTGGTCGGACTTTGTGGCCAACGAGCGGTTGCTGAGAGAGACTCGAATGAGATTTGTTACCTGCATAGTCCGTGAGCGTGAGCTGCGGCTGTATGGATGTTGTGGCTCGTTTTCCTGACGCTGATCCTGCTCACCAGATTCTCTCAGCGAGGGAGCCTCGTGAGTGGAGGAGGGCAATGGGCCGACCACGTGCCTCGTGGCTGCAGCAGATTGATCAACATCTCAAGGAGATGGGGATGGGCTAGGCATCTGCCTGGATGATGGCCGGAGTCAGCCATGAATCAGCCCATGGAGTACTGGCGGAAAGTAGACGCAGCGACACGCTGCTCCGGCGCATGCTCCCACACCTGAGCTGCCCTGAGGGTCAAAGGGTTACTGCAGTGACCTTCACTCCCAAATGCCACGTCCTACCCAGGAGGAATAAAAGCCAGAGATTTCCAGGCATCGCAGTTGCTTCACATCTGGGGAACGATACACCAGCTGCTACGTGTTTGGGCTGCTTCGCGTCTAGGGAACAGTACGAGTTGAGCTGTGCCACAAGAATGAACCTCCACAGAGCAAGCAGACTGGTCCCAAGAGACAGAGCGAGTAGACGGGCAGTGCAAGTTCCCTGGACGCAGCGGCCAAACACACTGATGTACACAATCTTTTCTTTCTACCACGACTTATAATATGACTACTTGAGACACAAAGAAGAGCTCAACGATTACCGCTTTACCCATCTGGATGGGGTTACTGACTCACACCCTCAGTTTCCACTCATGCACACATTGCAAACAAACAAACAAACAAAAAAAACAGAAGGCACAGGCAATCAGGTAGAGATAAAATCAAATCAAATCAAAATGCATGGAGCGTGACGAGCACTGCCCTGATCTCAAAGGACGGACGCAAGTCCTGCCATGCACACACGAAAGCATCACCTCCGACCTGAAGGCATCAGCCCAGGCACTCAATGTTCATCAATCAAGAATCTCCTGTTGCCTTCACAAAGCTGGCCTCAATGGACAGGTGGCAAGAAAGAAGCCGTTACTGAAAAAGACGCATCTATAAGCTTGTAAGGAGTTTGTGAAAAAGCATCTTAACGATACTGCAGGCTTGTGGAGAAGAGTTTTGTGGTCAGATGAGACAAAAATTGAACTTTTTGGTCTAAATTGAAAGTGTTGCATCTGACACAAGCTCAACACTGCACATCACCCAGTCAACACCATCCCAACTGTCTAGCATGGTGGTGGCAGCATCATGCTATGGGGCTGTTTTTCATCAGCAGGGACTGGCAAGCTTGTCAGGATAGAAGGGATAATGGATGGTACAAAATATAGGAGAATCCTTGATGAAAACCTGCTTGAGTCAGCCATGAATATGAAACTGGGTACAAGATTCACATTTCAGCAGGATGATGATCCAAAGAACAAAGCTAAAGCCACATGGAGTGGCTGAATAAGAAGAAAAAAAATATTCTTGAGTGGTCCAGTCAAAGTCCTGACTTGAACGCAATTGAACATTGATGGTAAGACTTGAAAATTGCAGTCCATCAACGATCCGCACCAAACTTGGCAGAACTAGAGCAATTTTCACGTGAAGAATGGGCAAAGATTTCATCTCACTGTGCCAGGCTGGTACAGATCTACCCAAAACGACTCGCAGCAGTTATTGCTGCAAAAGGTGCTTCCACCAAGTACTGAGCTAAGGGGCTGAACACTTTGCAACCAGTGAATTTTGATTTGTACATGTTTTTTGCAGGTATTGCTGACATGTAACCTCCTTTAACTGTTACAGTGTTCAGTTTGATCTCTTCAGTTAGGAATAGAAAAGTTCATTTGGAAAAATTGATTCCGGATAATTCAACTAAATGTGGCATTCTTGGTGGGGAGAAGATACTTTTGCAGGACACTGTATATTTCTAAAATAATCATACTTTTCTTTATGAAACAAAACTAAATCCACAAGCCTGTGAGTTATATTCGTTACAACTGTGCTGTGATGGTGGTGATAGGGGGATGCTCTTGGGCCCTCATTTTTGACAGGCTTTACACTCATAATAAAATAATAGTTCAACACGTTGAGGTATCTTGGTACAGTTTCCCCAGGTGCTTACATCATCTCGGCAAACAAACAAACAAACAAACAAACATGGGGTAGGTACTCCATTCCCATCTGTCGCATATAAAAAAATTCATCTCAATTTGGAATCTGAAACTGCATAATAAGGATGAACTCCAATTCGATAGGAAAGCCGGTGCAAGAAAAGAACTTTCTGGTACAATGTACAGGTTGATAGGATATTTGTTCGATTTCCAGAATAATGCTCATTTGCATTCACTGTAGTTGACTTTTCTCAAGTTACGAGATTATAAGGGGGGTTAGAAGGGGCTAATGCAACAATATCATTAAAAAGTGTGAGGGGGATGGGGGCTAAAAAAAAAAAATGATGTGCACTGACTATAGGACCAACCCTCGCACCCTCCCCCCTTTGCCTCCTTGCCACCTTTTTTCCAACGGTGAATCCTTCCAATCTTAAATTCATGATTATGCATTAAAGTTCGCATGAAACCGTCCGACACATTTTTTGCAATTCTTCCTCACATTTAAAAACTGTTCATCAATGGGCATCATCCTTTCTCGGAGGAAAAAAAGAGTCGATGAAACAAAGGCCTGCATCCAAGATCAGTGAACTTGCAACAGTCAGAAATAACGAAATCTGTGCAGTGCACCTAATTGTCATCGAATATCTGGGGAAAAAAATGGTGCTACACGTTCATTCTCACTGAATAGCAGAACCTGAACCATCTTGATTGGTTTCAACGGTATCTTCAAGGATTTTGTAAAGGTGACAGGTGCTCGCCTTTCCAGCACCTCTCTTGAGAAGGGGAAAGCTCACTAAAATTTCCTGGAGACAATTCAAGATGAAGACAAACCTAATGCCATAACTAAAAGCCAGAAATGGAAGTCTAGTTCAACAGAGCTGAAAGGTACGACTTCTCACTGTTCAGCCAAGGTCAAAAAAAAAATAAGGGAGAATCAATTCGCCTCTCCTTTTTGTTTTTTACCTTATTTTATTTCTGCTAAAACTACCCATTGCCACATGGTTTAATAGTGAATAGAGAGTACTGCCATATGGAATTGCATGATAATCTGAAATCTGCAGTGTGCAAAAAGCATTCAGCTCTCATGAACGCCCCATACTGCCATTACAATATGCAGGTTAATTACAAGTTATATAGATGTTGTGAAAATAATTTGTGCGACAGGGTGAGTACATACGTACAGGATTGATAGATTTATCGCTTAATAAGATATGAAAAAGACACAGGCGTGATGGGACATAATTATGCTATGTGGTGTAATCCTCAGCATGAGCCCTCTCTTATAATTCTTTATTGTGCAGGTAAGCGGGCTGGGAGCGGTTGGCGGAACAGGAAAGGTGAGTTGATGCAGGGCATTCTGTAGAAAACGCAAACTGTAGCCACTTTGCCAGTGACATTCAGGATGTGTGTTGATTTTGGATGGAATGAGCTTCGTGAGCAGCTTTGACCTGGATGGAATGAGCATCCCAAGCATTTTTTCAGAAGTGAACAGGGAACACTATATCAGACTTATAACCTCGGTCTTGCAATGGATAGAACTCTGGAGGGGTTAAGAGGTGAGTCACAGATGAAAGTGCCTGGTCTCTATCCTTCCAAATGGTTGATATGGCTGCCCTCATTGAGCTTCTGGACAAAAGTGACACCCAGGGTGTTAACAACAAATTACTTGTATCACGGTGCCTTTCAAAGTAAAGGGCTTCCAATTATGAACAATATTTGAAGCAATTACATGACACTTCTCAAGCCTGGATGTCATTTAGGTCGTCCTGCAAGTGGGCAACCATGACATCATCAAATGAGGAGTGTAATGAATGGTGCTGAACATTGAAATGAGGCAAACAGCCCTACACCAAACATTATGAGAGAGAACAATAAATAATGAAACAAATGAAGATGATTGGGTCAAGGATACTGTCCTGAGAAAGGGTGGTGGTGGTGAAGATGGTGGTGATGGTGATTCCCAAATCACACTCTCACAATATCTTCTTGTGTATCGGGTACGATTCGAGCCATTAGACTGATTCGGTGATCATGCCTTTGAGAGAAAGTTCTTTCCTACAAGTGGATCAAATTCTGCATTTGTGTTAAGAGCAGCAACTTATTTTTCTTGCAATAACAGTTCATTGTCCATATTTAGGTCAAGGCAGATTCTGACAGAACCAGAACTGAACACATGTGAGCAAGTTCCCCGCCCCCCAACCCTACCCTCGTAACATTTCTGCAAGATGGTGTTGACTAATTCTGCCCATGTCCGCACGGGATTCTAAACGGGTTAAGGATGAAGGCCACAAAATGCAAATGATGTCGTCTGTCATCAAGCCGGAAAGCTGAGAGCAACAAGTCACATTTATTGCCTCATCTGATGCAATTCAAAAACTCTAATGGCAATGAAGTGCTCCATTTGACACTGTTTGATACGGAGCTTTTTGATGCCTAGGGTCCATAATAAAAATTTGTATTGGTTTCCAAGCTCGTGACCAATTGCTAATTAATAGTAGAACGTCTTGTACAAACTGAAAGTTATTTAATTTGTGAAGAAGGTAATGCTTGCAAATCTGAGTTTCGACCAAAAACCCTATTTCAGGAAAATTAATTAATCATGACTATTTGGAGACGACGTTGATAGAGGACGGGCTACTGAGCTTCATTATAACAGCATGTTTCTCTTGTGATGAATACATCAAAGAATATTTTTAGATAAAAACTGTTCTACAAAAAAAAACGATTGAAATCTAAGTGGTAGAATGCATTCTGTAACATCGGTGGCATTGCAACTTTTTGGACCCAGAGCGCACAATGGCCTAGCTACCCCAGCAAGTACAACCTGCAGATATCTCATGCACCACAACCCAGAGCTCATCAGTGATGGCAGGAAAAACCGACACCAAACTAAATGGGCAAAGAAAATGGGAAAAATAATAATAATTTTTTTTTTTTTAATTGTCATAGTAATCTTTATATTGTTACGAATTTGGAATTCGATTGCACACAACATACAGGTTCCTTTAGTCAGCTATGTCGATAAGTGCTTGTTCCCTAGATAGCTCACCTTCCATTGTTTAAATGTTTAGAAATCTATTAGATGCGCTGCGGATCGATTTAATAGTTAGGGAGCGAACAATGGAGACGTCCCTCCCCCCTCTTCTGCGAAGAGGAAGAAGAGCCCTTCCCTCCCGTGATTCATGACGTCAACAACTCCCTCCCACCCATGGTTGAGCGGGGGATGGATCACGAGGGCATGAGTCACGCCGGGCGCGGGGGAGTGGGGCGGAGAAGGATAAACAGGAGATCCTTTCTTTGTTCGGAGTGGGGGAGTGGTAGTTCAGCAGGCCGTCGGGTCCTGCTTGGCTTGGGTTAGGGTTGAGGCCTTCGGAAACTTTTTTGCTTCTGCAGAGGAGTTGTTCAGCAGAGCTTCGGGTCCTGCTTGGCTCGGTAGGCTTTTTGGAGAGCTGCTTTGTTTGGAAGAAAGTTGAGCCGGTTGCTCGGCTCGAGCTGCGAATGGTGGCTTCTTTCTCTTCTTGGTTCGTGGAGCTCTTTGTTCTCCGTTTGGTTCCCAGCTTGGTGCGACTCATCGACCTCTTCTTGGAGGTGGTTCCTCAGGGAAGCGACGCATCGACGGGAAGGATCGCGCCTCGTCTCACCAGCACGTGTTGAGAAGCGCGGGAGGATTCGCGGGAGCTCGGAAGGATCGCGGCTCACGGCGATTGGATCCAACTCGCTCTCGCTGGAGCCCGGGTCCGAACAACTTGAAGACCACACGAGGTGGAGAGGTTCGAGATAGGCTCTGGGTTTCAGCTCACCTGTCCTCCGAGCTGGAGCTCGTTATTAAAGGCCTCAGCCACCATTTCTTGGGGTGTGTGTGTGCGTACGTGTGTCCGTGGGCCCGTGTCTACTAAGTAGTAAAAACTGTTAAGTGATTGTGTAGAACGGTTGTAGTTCTCCTGTCATGCGTGTTGGCCTTGCATAATTGCATACGTGTTTTGCCTTGTTTAATTGCATACGTGCATGCCTGCTTACGTACTTATTACAATAAATGTCCTTGTGTGAATATAAACCTGTTCGTTGCGTCCTCTTCCCTTAATTGAGCTGCCATCTTGCACTCGGAATATAGTTGGTTTTTAAATAGCCGGTAAAGTGTCGGGTCCAACGGGACTGCGCGATAATACCCCGCTCGGTTATCCCAAAAGGAAGCGAGCTGCATTAAGCGGCTCGTGTCCCAGCGGCTCCGTTGAGGTACAGTCTCTCGGTAGTCTGCCCGCGCGAATAATTAGGTATATCGACAATTCAGTGATTGACCCTGTCGCGCGCGGGTGGAATATTGACTAGGCTGTGGTGTGCTTAAAAACACACCCGTGGCTGGTTTCCGGCGTTGATCCGGAAAGCCACGACTGGATTGTCCGTTCGGTGGGCGAGACGGCCGCCATTGGCTAAACGCGGTCGTTCGCACGCCGGCGGGCGGAAATCCACAACAATATAATGGAGGGAAAGTACATGTATGTATGTACTGTATGTATGTATGTATGTATGCATGTATGATCTACTCCTCTGAGATGATTTGACCAAAGAAGCTGAAACTTTCAGGGATAATGAGGGCACACTGAAGTGGTGCATATGCAAGTTTTGTTTGATTCCATCAAGTTTTGATGAAAGAAAGATTCCACCCATCTTGATATTTTCTTTCTTTTTGGAGTGCGAGCATGGGGAAGGGGTGCAATTTTAATTATTTGAGCTACATAACGGCAATATATTATATATTCACATAAGCAGTACACTTTTTTGCTCCATATATGTAACTCGGGTTATTTTAATTTTTGGGAGAGATCGAGGCAGCAGTCTGTTGTCTATACACTGCCCAAATAAAGGGAGGAGTCAGAAGAACGTGTTGCAAGCGTGGGTACTCGGCTAGTCGTAATAATAGTTTTTAAAATGCTCACACGTGTCTGGCTCAACAAGCACACCCAAATCCATCACCCGATCTATACCCCCTCACCATTGCCCACTCCAAAAGTATTTTTTTGAAGGCACAGAAAATGTGCAACACAATTTTAACCCAATGTACTATAGTTATTCTGAAGAGCAGGCAATAGTGTATGCAGCGTACGTGCTGCACTTGTGAAAAGATATTTTGCATCAAAATAACCGGAATAGCAAAGGAAAAAGTGACACAAAGTCCAAAAGCGAAAAATGAAAGGGAATCGACAGATTTTTGTCGACAGAGTCAAGGCTCATGGAAGAGTTAGAATACTGAACAGATCAGAATACAACAGAACAAAAGAAAAGAATTGGGAAACACCAACAGTAGGTTTGAAGGACAAAGTAGAGGGATACTTGGACAAACAATGGATTTGGGGAGGAATTAGGGGTAGGAAAGGACACGTGGTGTGGACAAGATGGAGACAGAAGGACAGCATGACACATGACAAGGTAGGGCCACATTAAAAAGTACAAACAAATTATTCGTCTAACAGTGTCGGGCAGGGATAATTTATAAAGAGAACCATCACAATGTGCTGTGCATGCATGGAAATGAAAAAGTGATTTGACATGTACAGTAGTTGAAATCAAAGGTCAGATAAGCTCAATTAAAGCCGAGATATTTGATACAGAGGAAACTGGACATTAGACTTCTCTATAATCCACAAGGTAGATCAACATTTCAATGATTAAAAGTGAGAAGGAATCATAAAAATAAGAGAGGCTTTAAACATATGAGAATACATTTGCCACTACAAGGTAAGGAAGCACAAACCTTGGTCAACGGACATATCCTGTGGATCTTCGCTCTTCCCTGATGGAACATCCTTCATGAACACCTCACTAATGGATTGCTGCCCATCTTCTAAAAGCAAATGTTCTTGGCGTTTTGGAGATCCATCTGGAGTTTTATCATTAATGACTTTTCCAAGCTGAACAAAAGCAGCATCGCACGTTGAACCTGGGCTTCTTTGGTGCAACTTTTCGGTCTCATCCGATTGTCCTTTTGATTCCAGAGAGACTCTCCTATGACTGTGCTGCCCTCCTTGATCATCCTTCTGGGTTCTTGTACCTTTGTGCCGACCACGTGAGGTATGACTTGTGGCAGGTGGTAGTGGTGGTGAGGTGCTGTTTTCTGAGCTACTGCTGCCACTGTCACTACTTGTACTGGTACTGCTGCTGCTGCTGCTGCTGCTACCGCTACTACTGCTGCTGCTGCTGCTGCTGCTTGATCTTCTCTTTCTGGATGATTGTTGCTCATCTTGACTTTGATCTGGCAAAAACAAAAAAAAGGGAAATTATATGAGGAAAGCACAACTTTGGAAATCATTCATCATAACCCGAGGATAAAGCAAGCAAAAACTACATTGCACTTCACCAATTGAAAAAGTTTTGGCCTATTTAAATCAAACAGAAGAATTTCTACTTGACTCCTGAGATTTACACAATTCATGACATGTTAGATATGATCTATCCGACTATGGAAAAGCAAGATAACTTCGTTGCACATTTGCCTGAAAGTAGTCGAACTGAGAAATGTCACGTCACATCAAATTCAATCAAATTTCAAATCATCAAATTTGAGATGCCAGATTGGTAAAAATGAGATATTTTCAAACCACCATTTCACCTTGACCTTCAACCCGGAAGGGTAGGAGATAAATTAAGCTCAAATGCACCTGCCACTAGGTTTGGGCTATCTAGAGGGGACAATTTCGCTCCGATCGAACAAAACCGAGTAGAGTTGTGGTGAAAAATGGTTAAATGTCTACACTTGGGTCATGACCTTAACATTAGGTCAAGGTCAAAATAACTGTGTCAACCCCACATACTTTCTATTCACATTATTGATGCAAAATTTAATTCCAAAAGTCCCAGCCTGGCTCGGACTCAGACATTGGCAGCAAAAGACAAACAAACAAACCTAAGTGGTGGTTTTAGTTCTCCTGGTATGAAAATGTACTCAGAAACTCTGTGGTACCATTAAAGATTGGGGGTGCTAATTGGAGAAACAAACCACACAACAGCTCTAAGCTTTCCCCTATCCTAGAGGAGCCTTTATTATAAAAGTTACATCCTGGCAAAATGCTCACCGTCTTGTGCAATACATCCTCTAAATCGGATATATAAGTTTTTGGACAATTTTAAAATCCAAAGTAGTTTATCCTTAAAAAAATTTTTATAATAATAATAAATAAATCATTGCCCTCACCAGAGGGAATTATACTTGGGTCTGTTTGTTTGTCTCTCTGTCCACATGATGTGCTAACGTAGGCCACAAATGCCATCTAGTGGTAGCAATAACACCAAAATGGTTTGGTGAAGTATGAACATAAACCTACGTCTCAATGCACCGTCCACACAAAACAAGTCGTGGCAAGGATCTGCAATCTCCGATTGCTCTTTCTAGTTTTGACTTGTATCAAGCAAGAATCAGAGGATCAAACAAATGTGGACACTGACGTAATACAGGAATGATCAATGTACTGAATTGCCTCTTACTGTTTAAAAAAATAATAATAAGATATAATTTTAACAAGGTGATGATGCCAACCACATTACGTACCATGATGAGGTTTTCCTGAACTTGAGCTTGAAACAGAACCACTGGAACTGGAGCTGGAGCTGGAATCTTTGCCATCACAGTCTCTAACAACATACAAATGGGAGAAATATAAACAGGAGAGCATTGGTGCTCGAGTTAAACAAACTTTTCCTGCCAATCATCCTTGTAAAACGTCCCCTTTCACCATTGGAAGAGTATCAGCTGTCCCCACATCCAGAAATAATTAAAATTCCAATGTACACGTGGAACGGTGCAAGTGGTTGAACCACTGACCCCTGCTGGGGGAGGGGGTATTACATGTGGGGAAACTGCCAATTCTGAACAATAAATCCTCGCATTCCAGGAGGGAGTGAGCATTGACGAATCTATTCAAACTTGCTTCTGAAGAAAACAAGCTATCACATCGAAAAAAAAAAAAACTAAAATAAAGAGATAAAACCATCACAATCCCAAAATAGGTTAAACCATAACAAACCAAAAAAAAAATCATCATCAATCATCATCATCATCATCTACCATAACCTATCTAGAGTGCTGGTGTTGCTGAAGCAGTTACTCGGTTACACTCCTGGAGGAGACGCCCCTCAGACATAGGAAGTCAGGGCAGGAATTTGGAATTTGTTCACAGGGTGCCGGAGAGAACTCGCCTAGTCTTCACGATGAACACCGTGGGATCTTTAACGTCCACCTACTAATGTCGGTGGACGGGACGCCCAGCTTAACATCCATCCGAGGGAGAACAGATGCTGTTGAATCACCCTGCCTGTGAAACTCCGGGGATGACAGCGCGTAGCTGGGTCAGGATTCGAAACCAGGCTCGACCGATTGGAGATGAGTGTCAGAGAGGACTAGCTTGGACGTTTATCTATGAAGGAAAGGATGTTCAACAGATCGACAAATGGGAGTGATGGATTCGAAACCCTGTAACCCATTAAATGTCACCCTGTAACCCGTTAAATGTCACCCTGTAACCCGTTAAATGTCACCCTGTAACCCGTATAAATGTCACCCTGTAACCCGTTAATGTCACCCTGTAACCCGTTTAAATGTCACCCTGTACCACGTTAAATGTCACCCTGTAACCGTTAAATGTCCACCTGTACCCGTTAAATGTCACCCGATTACCCGATAAATGTCACCCTGTAACCCGATAATGTCACCTGTAACCCGTTAAATGTTCACCCTGTAACCGTTAAATGTCACCTGTAACCGTTAATGTCACCATTAAGCGTTAAATGTCACCTGTAAACATTAAATGTCACCCTGTAACCCATTAAATGTCACCCTGTAAACACTTAATTTGTCACCCTGTATACCATTAAATGTCACCCTGTAACCCATTAAATGTCACCCTGTAACCATAAATGTAACCCTGTAACCAACCCCCCATTAAATGTCACCCTGTACCCAATTAATGTCACCCTGTAACCCATTAAATGTCACCCTGAAACCATTAAATGTTCACCCTGTTAACCCATTAAATGTCACCCCTGTAAACCCATTAAATGTCACCCTGTAACCAATTACATGTCATTCCCTGTAACCCATTAAATGTCACCTGTAACCCACCCATTAATGTCCATCCTGTACCATTAAATGTCAACCTGATAACCATTAAATGTCACCCTGTAACCCATTAAATGTCACCCTGTAACCCATTAAATGTCACCCTGTAAACCCACCCTTTACAAAACAATAAAAACTATGCAAAGCCAAAGTGGTGTTATGAGAATGACAGAAGGAAGGACAAGCATCGTGTTTATGGGACTTGGTGGTGTCATGGTTAGAGGGTCCACTCTGAGCCTGGCAGGTCGGTGGCTCGAATCGCAGCGGTCATACCAGTCTGTCGGCTTGGGAGGTGGTTCGAGTCATAGCAGATAATAAAAAAATCATCACAAAATAGAACCTTCAATAATATAATATCTACAGATTTTCGGACAAGCGATGGTGAAAATGGATACGTGCTGCTTCCTTGCTTGACGCTCAGGGTTTAAAAAAAAAGGATAGAGAACGGACAAACAACCATAGGTTGGCAATCATAACGCAGGCCTTGAAGTCCCTTATCAGGGAACTCATAGTATTATCATCATTTGTAGATAATTCATCTTGTTTCGAGGCCTAACATTGGAACACTTGACGCTGATAAACCAAACCGTGCTGTAATCCTCACCTCGACGACATCACTCGATCCACAGACACCTCTCCGGGGATTCAAACGCCTTTGCGATCGAAGAGCCGATCACGACGTTCACGATCAGAACCTTGAAGATTATTCAAAAGCACAAACACACCAAACGTCGTGAGGAGATATTATTCGCAAGGCATGTTGGGAAATAATTTGACCACGTGATTATTTTATATTAACTCGCGTGCTTTAATGTCGGGGAAAAATGCTGCAAAATATCATAAAATCATTCTGTACTTTTAGAGATTAGAAAAAAATATACCTTTGTCTGGGACTTACACCGCCCAACATATCAGACGAGGAAGTACCTCCGAGAAAAAATTTTGACGATCCTTTAACCAATCAACATACGTGTTACGTCTGACGACGTTGGGCGGAAATGACGTAATTGTGTGAATTTTTTTTTTTTTTTTTTAATACTATCTATCTATAATTCCAGCAATCTCTGTCTGTCTGTCTGTCTGTCTGTGACCGCCGTTTCTCGACAACCACTGGTCCGATCTAATTGAAACTTGCCAGCTATATTGCTGGGGCCCTGTGGATGTGCCTTTTCAAGGTTTGATATTAATCGGACAAGTGGTTCCCAAGTTATGGCCATTTATTTACCAACCAATCACTCAATGCACCGTCAAAAGGACACGGTGCTATGACGTCACAATTGACGTCACAATTCTTGTTTTTTTTTGGTTTTTTTGCACTACGGGCACACACGTACGGGCCCGCACTAGTATATATATAATTGGGACAAAAAAGACTCGGAAGTGAGAGTGTTCGCCAAGTGGCTTAATCATCAAGCAAGCACTTCATTCAAAACCGTTGATAAGGAACGCTGGCTTGGCAAGAGCGAGCTAGCTGCTTTTAAAAAGATTTCTGACAAAATCGAAATACAAACCAAGAAAATGTCATTCACTTTTCAGACTCCTGCATCTCACGATATATGAGCCAAGTGATCTTTCTTGCACGAACCTCATTTCAAAATTTACATCACAAGCAACCGTCTCAAAAATTTGCCTCAAAAACTGGGCATCCTCCGTCGTACAAAGTCTTTCCTGAAGGCACACCTGAACTCCTCTCCACCGACAAGGCTTTCATCCACAGCTTGATGGACTACTGCTCTCCCCTCTGGGGCTGGCTCTCCTGCCTTACATCTTGCTCAGCTTGACGCCGTGGGAATTAACCAATGCCTTGAAGATCATTTTAATCTGAAGCTGAGTCAATGGGTCGATCACTTCGTGATTGCAGACAGGTCGATGGTCTCTCTGTCTTCTACCACCTCCTTTCTGGTTTTGCACCCGATGCTCTTCCCATGCTTTGTCCCCACCCCCAGGTGTCTGGAGGGCTCACACAGTCCACCATCAACCTCCTTCTGGTGAAACTCCCTAAATACAGAATCATTGCTCACCTTTTTCCCCATATGTGGAATGAACTTCCACATCCTCTGTAATCTCATTTCTCCCTCCAGGTCTTCAAGACAGCTGTTCACCACCAACTCACATCGTCCCCCAATCCAAAACCATGATCTTTTCTACCCTCGTTAACCGCACCCCAAATACTCCTCCCTCCAATTTTCCACTTTCCCTGACATGGAGTTTCCATCTGTTTTCCCCTCCTTGTAGTTTCCTTCTGCATCAATCTTGTCCACTACATGCATCCTCTGTATCCATCTTGTCCACCCCATGCATCTCTGTATCCATCTTGTCCCCCCCATGCATCCTCTGTATCCATCTTGTCCACCCCATGCATCCTCTGTCCCATCTTGTCCACGCCATGCATCCTCTGTTTCCATCTTGTCCACTACATGCATCCTCTGTACCCATCTTGTGCACGAGCGTTCGCGGCATCATTCGTTCCATACTTATCCAGTACATAGCATCTCTGTTTCGCATCTTTGTCCATTTCCATGCTATCTCTGTCACATTCTTTCCGCGTACATAGCATCCTCCTGTATCCATCCTTGTCCCCCCATGCAGCCTCTGTTATTCATCTTGTTCCACGCCCTATGCACTTCTGTAATCATCCTTGTCACACCATGCATGCCTCTGATCGCAATCTTGTCACTCCCATGGCATCTCTGTAACATCCATATGTCCACGGCCCATCTCCTTCCTGTTACCATCTTGTCCACTCGGCCAATGCATCCTCTGTTCCATCTTGTCCACCATCCCATCATCCCTGTACACATCTGTCCCACCCATGCATCCTCTGTCTCCATTCTGTCCACCCACATGCATCGTCTGTATCCATCCTCCACCATGCATTCTCTGTATCCCTCTTGTCCACCCAGGCCATCTCCTCTGTACCACATCTTGTCACCACCAGACATCCTCTGTACCCATCTTGTCCACACCATGCATCCTCTTATCCATCTTGTCACCCATGCATCCTCGTACACACTCTTCACCCCATGCATCCTCTGTCCATCTTGTCACCATGCAATCATCTGTACCATCTTGTCCACCCATGCATCCTCTGTACCTCATCTTGTCCACCCGTGGCATCCTCTGTACCACATCATGTCCACTCCAATGCATCCCTGTACCCATCTTGTCCACCCAATGCATCCTCTTTGTATCCATCGTTGTCCACCCCATGCATCCTCTGTGCACATCTGTTCTCCACGCATGCATCCTCTGTACCGAACAAATTGTTCCCCTGGGGGGTCGCACCATGCAGTCCTCTGTACACATCTATGTCCCCCAATGCATCACTACTGTGCTATTACTTAGTCCGCACCATGGCTGTAGGTGTCTGAGGTCATTGAGATACGGAGAGTCGAGAGGGTAGTCGTAACTCTGTTTATTGCGTTCCCGGATGCACACTACTCAGAGCCTCTAGCGGGCGCGAACAGATATATGCATTGCAAGACACGTGACTATTATAACAACTCTCCACGCCCTCGCGCTCTAGATGTCTCATACACAAACACTCCTCCTCCTAAAAGTGTGATTATAAAATGACAATTAATAATCATAAAATGACAACATGACACTAATCAAAATCATTGCACTATGACACAAAAAGCTACTGGTGAAAAAAAGAAGGACACTAATCATCCAAAAGCCCAAGACCACGTCTCTTGATCCGCCCGGCAGATAGCGCCCCCCCCAGACGGCCATGCTTAACTGGCGCTGTACCGCGAGGTCAGGTGAACACCCTAGGAGAACCCCCCCCCTGCACCATCAAACACGCCCCCGGTCGACAGCTTGCCGTCTCGCTCTCCTCGGGACAGGACGGATCAGGTAAACATCCTCGAACTGCTGCCAGACCTGTGGGCGCCGGGTTTGGCGAGAAGCAGGGGTGGGGGTCAATGTCGCTCGGCACGCTCGGCTTGGCGAGAATATACGTCAGGCCCTGCGAGATCAGATGGTGGGGGCCGCGACCGATGTTCGGCATAGGGGGGGCGACGGCTGAACAGCGCCTTTGTTCCACGTGCCCGCGCACAATCCCTCCATCAATTAATCTGAACCAGCAATTAGCCGGCTCCATTACCAGCTGTTCCCCACCCAAAATACCGCGCACGCAGCGTCGGCGCGGCAACACCGCCTCTGCCACGACCCTCTGGGCTCGCAGCAAAATCCAGTCGAGACTTCAATGCACGCATCAAGAGCGATCGGCGTTGGCTGACGGCATAGCAATGTCATTATCAAGAACGCAGAAACATCGTCTGCGCAGATGCAAACTCCTCTCCACGCACAGTGCGTTTCAAAAGTTTAACAGAAGCCGTGCCCCGTGTCGTTAGCAGCAGGCGATACAACATTTTAACACGGCTGGATGATACAGACATCTCAACACATGAGCCTGTGGCGAACTGCGGACTGTCATGGAAGATCAGAATCTGGAAGATCCCTTTTAGCAACGATCGTCCGCAGTTGCTCTACCAGCGATCTCGATGCAACTCTGTAACATCCCCCTCCGGCCATTTCAAGAACGCATCGAAACACAATCAACAACATTTCGCTCAAACGTGGACTATCGGCATTTGCTTCCCTGACACGTGGTTGCAATGCTTAACCAGTCTGCCTCGGGGCGATAGGCCGTTGGCGAGGCCGCGATAATCAACATGAAATGATCATAAAATAATGAAACAGGCCACGACAAGCCTCTTGGTTTTAACGATGCCGAGGTCTTGCATGCAGGCTGCGTCGTGAACGTCGAAGAGGACACCCGTCGATGGGCACGCACCGCGACTTACTGGACGCGACGCGGCTAGCCCGGATTTGACCTCAGTGCCAACACATCAACGCGGTTGGTATGATCCAGACGAAGGTGGACCCTCCGCGCTAAGGCAAAGCGGAGAGCCCGTCGCAGCTGGCACGCTCCCATTGCTTCCGGAACCGTATATCGTAGTTGAGGAAGGCAGGAACAGACACCAACGTTGTATTCGCCGCGGCCCCTGCAACCGGGAAACCTCGCCCTTGGTCTCGAGGGAGCACGGGCTCAAACGGAGGTACGGGCCTGAAAGGAGGCACGGGCGCAAATGCGAGGTCCGGGGCCCCGAAGGAAGGCACGGTTCGGCAAATGGAGGGTAGGCCCAAGACAGCAACCTCCCTCAACGGAACTCTCTAATGCGGTCTTCGGCACACGGGTCGCCCAAAAGTGAATGGCTTGCGCCGTCCTAGTCGAGCCTCGAGGCTAGCCAGCAGCTCTCCGGCCAAGACGCGGCCCCTCCCGTCGTACCACACAACTAGCGAGAGCATGGCGCTCCAAGCCCTGGGAGGTACCAACTTGCGTCCGTGGCATATTTCAAGTGGCGATCGCTTCGGCCGGTGTAAGGCGTGTACGCGTGAGGGTAGACCATGATAGGTGAAGGACCTTGGAGTTCTACGAGCGGTCCCTGTTGCCCATGATGACCCGGCGCCCGTATCAATTTGGAAAAACGTGGTGTCTTGTTCCCATCGATCTCTCACTGTCCAAATTGGTCTTCGTGATTGTCCATGCATGGTCTTGGTCTTGTTACACTCTGGAT
>CM068952.1:100917009-100935912 GCA_035128595.1 Eptatretus atami
CTTTCTGGGGTTTTGGATGAAAGTCTGTGGCGCCTTGTCTCCCTAAGTAGAACTGATTAAGTGCATGATTATGTACATGAAAATAGACATCGGCTGTAGGTTTTTGCTCGTGTCTTGTCCCTGAGCACCCATTGCTTCATTGACTGCTTACGTGTAAAAATAAATACCCCTATTGTTTGAATGTTAACCTGCTCGTCTGTGACACTTTTTGCCATTGACTGGCATGATGCGTTCGGAATTTAGCTGGCTGATTATCAAGCCGATAAAACGTACATCAGGTCCGACGGGACTTAGCGATATAAAACCGCTCGGCAATCGCATACGGAACGAGCTGCTTAAGCGGCTCGTTTTCGTGCAGGCCCGTCGAGGTATAAACTCCCGGTATCTCTGTCTGCACGAATAATTAGGTACATCGACAATTCGGCGATCGACCCTGTAGCGCATGGACAGAGGGATTGGCTGGTTTATGGTGTGTTAGAAACACCCGTAGCTGGGTTTCGGCGTTGATCCAGAAGCTACGACTAGATTGCGCGTTCGGTGGGCGCGCGGCCGCAATTGGAATAAGCGGTCATCCGCACGCCGAACAGGCGGAAATCTACAACAGTATGTTTGTTCTGTGATTAGCAACTCCCTGGTAATATGCAAAGTCCTCGCGCATGCGCAATAAAAGGGGGCCTTCGAGTCGACCCCGTATTGGAACATGGCACGTTGTCAGACTCTCTGTGGATCTCGTGAGCAATCCAGCCGATAAATACATGCATTTTGGCCATCAAAGTGCGACACATGGTGTCAGAAGTGGGATCTGAGATATGAAGGCAGTTTGATAACAGAAGATTGACGTGAAGTACAACGTACATTACTGAACGATGGCTTTCAAACCACTGAAAGACTTTTCCTTCTCCATGCCGACGGAATGGCGCCAAATATTTATCCGCTATAGAATAGTGGCAAAGCTTGACAAGGAAGAAGGGAATATACAGGTTAGTACTCAGGTGTATGCAATGGGTGCGGAGGCTGAGCAGATATTCAGCCAATTCACGTTTTCTGGAGATGAAAATGCCGATGATTTCAACACAGTGCTGGGTAAATAAATGATCATTTCACGCCAAAAAGAAACGTGATTCATGAGAGAGCTACCTTCCATCAAAGAAACCAAAAGGATGGGGAAAGTGATGAAGAATACGTGAGAAGTTTAGGTGAACTCTCTCAGTGCGAAGAGAATTTGCAAACAAAGAAGAGAATATTAGAGATAGGCTTGTGCTTGGATTAAATGACAAAGAGCTTTCAGAAAAACTTCAATTGCAAAGTGACTTGACTTTGACCATGGCAGTGCCTATGGCTTGGCAGTATGAACAGGTCAAATCACAGATTCAGCAACAGAGAGGTTTGGCCGTAGATGCAGCACGTGTTAAGCATGAGCCACACAAGTGACACGGCCAGTTATAAACGTGAAGGTAAAGGTTCAACCTGTGGCAGATGTGGTTATGTGCACAAGAGAGACTCTTGTCCAGCAGAAGGAAAGAAGTGCATGAAATGTGGGAAGTTTTCACACTTTGCACGAGTCTGCAGGACAAAGAGTGTAAATGAAGTTGATGCATCTAAACCACAAACACATACACCATTTTTCGTTGGGTCTGTACAAACCAATGATGAACCACCATGGAGGGTAAATCTTGAGATACGTGGCAGAAGAGTGAACTTCAAGATCGGCACGGGAGCTGATGTTAATGTAATCAGCAAGAAAACGTGGATGTTCCTTGGAAAACCCGACTTGTGTCCTGCCAACTCAGTTATGCTCCTGAGTCCAGGAGGCAGAATGGACGTGGTAGGAAGATTTGACACATCAGTGGGAGAAGAGCTATCAGCCACCATTTACGTAATTGATAATGACACTGATAGTCTATTCTGTAGAACAACAGCCACTACCATGGGGCTGGTCCAACACATCAATTCAGTCAGCTTTGGTGAAGTTAAGTACCAGGCAGTTAAAATTATGCTTAAAGATGGGGAAATGCCAAACAGTGTGACAACTGCCAGGTGTGTGTCTATTCCACTACTCAAGAAAGTGGAGCAGGAGAGCAAGAGGATGAAGGCTGGAGGGGTGATTGAAGAAATCACCGAGGCAACAGCGTGGGTCTCACCGATGGTTCTTGTCGTTAAACCTTCAGGAGAGATCAGAATTTATGTCAACCTGAAGAAACTCAATCAAGCGGTCAAACGTGAGAGATACATCATTCCTACAGTTGATGATGTAATCCACCAGCTACGTGGGTCATTGGTATTCTCTCAGCTGGATGCTGCATCAGGATTCTGGCAGATTCCCCTTGACCTGACAACCACAAAGTTAATCACGTTTATAACACCATTTGGACGATTCTTCTTCAAGCGAATTCCTTTTGGAATATCATTTGCACCGGAGATTTTCCAGAGGACAATGATTAAAATCCCAGCAGGGATTTATGGAGTTATATGTTACTTCGATGACATTCTCTGTCATACGTCAACCACTGAAGAACATGAACGACTCTTGGTCAGAGTGAAAAAGAGATGAAGTGAAGTAGGTCTCCAACTCAACAACAAAAAGTGTGAATATCTGAGGTCTGAGATCAACTTCCGAGGACACACAATCAGTGGAAAGGGCATGCGTCCAGATTCGTCCAAAGTTGAGGCGAGAGCAGAGATGGCCGAACCAGCATACGTTACAGAGTTGAGGAGATACCTCGGCATGGTCAACTACCTCGGCAGGTATTTGCCTCACTTGTCAATGGCCTTGACACCACTGAACCAACTGCTGAAAAAAGAAACTGCATTGACCTGGGGACCAGAACAGGTGGAGGCTTTCTCCAAAATCAGACATGTTTACCAAAGCATCAACCTTGGTGTACTTTGACCCAGCCAAACCAAAAACAGTAAGTGTCAATGCTAGCAGCTATGGTCTTGATGAAGTTTTGCTGCAAGAACATGAAGACAGACTTTGATCAGTTGCTTTCTGTTCAAGAACACTTACGGAAGCTGAATGGTGGTATGCACAAATTCAAAGAGTGTTTGGCAGGAGTGTGGGCTTGTGAGCCATTTGAACTTTACTTGGTATGGCTTGAGACGTTCACCTTTGTGCAGATCATAAGCCACTAGTTCCTCTAGTCAACACCAAAGACTTGTCAGAGACACCTTTGAGACGCCAACGCATGCTTATGAGACTCATGCGTTTGAAGCCTCAGGCTATTCACACCCCAGGCAAGGACATGATTGTTGCCGACACATTGTCACGAAGTCCTGTGTCTACTCATGACAGCATCGATCTTCAAGAAGACATCCATGTCCTTCGTCAGTGAGTCGTCTTCCTCATGCCAGTATCGGATGCCAGGCTCAACAAGATCTGAAAAGAAACACAAAAGGACGTCAATCTGAAGACACCTCTGGAATACACCATCTCAAGAAGGCCTGTTTACAAAGAGAAGGTTCAGTTGGCCGCCTGAAACCTGTTTGCAATCAGAGGGGAACTGAGCGTCGTTAATGGAATCTTAACGAGGGGTGACAGGTAATAATGACCTGAGGGTCATGCGCAATAAAAGGGAGCCTCCGAGTCGACCCCGTATTGGAACATGGCACGTTGTCAGACTCTGTGGATCGCGTGAGCAATCCAGCTGGTAAGTACGCTCATCACGGCCATCGAGGCTTGACACATTATTGATAGAACCTGTTTCATGGCTAATGGAGGAGGGGATGGGGGGGGGGATGGATGTGGAACTCCAAGCGTGTTTAGTTAATTGGGAAAATAAACCTGTCAGACAAATAAATTGGGATCACACATTTAAGGCACCATTTAAAAGCAAGCCACCGACAAGCCACCCGTGGCTTATTCCTGTTGGCAAGTTCACCATGGCCGCCTGGTTTTTAAATCACCAACCTGCATGAAAATTGTAGGCCGACATGCTGACCTCTTGTACCCTATCCACCGGTGGGCGGTTCATCTGTGTGGTTAGAACAAATGTTCGTCAGTCTCGATGAGCATAGGAATAACCAAAACTCCTCTGGCAGTGATGTGTGCCCCGCAGGGGCGCTGAGAGCCAGAATGGGCTCCGGGGCAATTGGTGACACTAACTAATGATGTTCATGCCAACTATACCGGGAAAATTTGGCTTCAAACTTTGGACTTCCTTAATCACCAAGAATCAACACTCAGGTAGTATCATTTCCATATAGTCTCTATGTACACTCAGAGTCAGGGGGAACCTCAATATTCCTATTCCTAGCAAATTTAGTACAGCAAGGCCATTCCTATTCTTCCTGAGCCCAGAGGATGGCTTCATTAAGGATCTGAATGAGGGAAGCCTAGGGTTCTTCTCTGACACATTTCTGGAGATTCCTTCTCAAGGGCACATCCCCAATCCTTTCTACAAACTGGTCTCTTTGGGCAACACTCCCATCTGGGACTGCATTACCTGATTGTCTTTTTACAGAATCTAAAATGTGTGCTAATGCATGCAAGCAATTGTATAGATTCTCTCCCTCCTTCTGTTTGCGACCATGGAATGACTGAAGCAGTTGTGAAACAACGCTTTTCTTTGAAAGCTTCCTTCAGGAACTTGTGTGGCCATGCTCACCACCTGTGCGTAAGTGCACTTCCTCTAAAGCCGACCCCCGTAACAATGAAATAATCAAGTCACACTGATTGTCAACTTTCAAGTCTCTGGCACGCACCACATGCTCTACCTCTAATGAAATCCTCAACAGAACCATCTGCAGTAACCTCACCACTAAAGGGCTTAATGTCACGTTCTCGAGGGACGTATACATAGGAGCATGAAGCTCCTTGCTCCAAAGCTACAATAGCTGCCATTGCTTGTGCATGGTTATTACTAATCTTTTGTATCTGCCTCTGTTAGCCTTCCATAAGTGCAACAGTATGACCCTGTATGACCTTTCCGAATGAATTTGAAATGGCTACCAGCATACAATGACCACTATAATATAAACATAAAACGATATACACTGTGAAATATCTCAGTCTCTGAAAAGTCCCTCAGCTTCTCATCAGTGTAAGCACGTCCTCTGCTGCCTCGATGATCTGTTGGCAGAGTCACACGCCCGCCTCACATCGTGGCTGCAGTGGAATCTTCCCTCTGACATCCTTCTTCACACCACCTGATCTCCAGCTGCCTCGCTGCCGGTCGTCCGCTGAACCCCAGGCCGTCCTTGCAGTCATCAGACCTGTGGGTGCTGCCTCACATCGTGGCTGCAGTGGAATTTTCCCTCCGACATCCGTCTTCACACCACCTGATCTCCAGCTGCCTCGTTGCCGGTTGTCCACTGAACCGCAGGCCGTCCTTGCAGTCGTCAGATCTGTGGGTATCGTTTTTGCCCTTGCCCCGCTTTTCAAAACTTCCAGACCCCACTCCTGGAACCAATATGTTTCCCGATAGACTCTCACTTGCCCATTGAAGACTCGGACACAAAAGTTTGTTGGGGTATTTTTTTTTTTACCTCCGCCACCGAAGCTGAAGGAGGTTATGTTTTCACCCCTTTCTGTTGGGTAGTCGATCTGTCTACCCTTATTGTCAGGTTTTCCGTCGTTATGTCTGTCTGTTTGTCTGTCCAGGCCAGTACTCCGTTAATCGTAGGCCGATTTTGATGAAACTCTGGTGGTAGGTTCATTCCATGACCTAGTTGTGCGCGTTTGAGAACCGTTGCTATGGACCCCTCGGTTGCCTAGCAACGGGCCTTTGAAATTTTCAAAAAAATCTAGGAAAATAAAAATATCGAAATTCAAAAATCAAACTATGATCGTTTGTGGGCAACAATTTCAGCCTCCTTACAAAAAAATTCAGCCCGCTCCCATGAAAACTGTCGGAGAAGATAGACTTTGAATGAACCCTGGTCGAAAAAAAAAAAAACGAAGTTCGTTATATCTCAGAGACTATGAGTCAGACATACATGAAACTGGTATGGTAGGTTCATGGTATGTCCTAGTTATGTGTGAAGAAGAACCGTTGCTATGGATGCTTTTGTTGGCTAGCAACGGCTGAAAAACGACTAAATTCCACTTGATCGACTACCCATGTCCACCTACTGGCTTGTTGGATTCGCTATATATGCTAGATATCCCTTATTGTCGGGTTTTCCGTCTGTCTGTCTGTGTGTGGTGTGTGTGTGTGTGTGTGTGTGTGTGTGTGTGTGTGTGGTGTGTGTTGTGTGTGTGTGTGTGTCTGCAAAGCCGAGGCTCCACAGCACTAACCAGCAAACCGATTTCGATGAAACTTTGCCAAGATTGGGAATATAACTGAGAAGGTGCGCGTTTGAATTTCGTTGCCTAGCAACCACCCGTTGCTGTGCAGCGGCCGAAAAACCGCGTACAGTATTTTCAATACTTGTCCTTCAGTTTTGAATGTAGAGAAGCGAGACTTCGGAATTAACACTTCGAGATATTTAGAAAATTTTACTCGAGCGCGATTTTTGATTGAGGTTTTATTTTTCAAATGGTAGTCCTTCAAAAATCAGGTGTCTATTCACCATCATTTTTTATGAGAGGCTTAGGAAAGTGGGGGAGCTTATGGAAAGTGGACGTGGTTGATGAAAAGTGGGTGTGGCGTAGGAAAGTGGGCGTGGCTTATGGAAAGTGGGCGTGGCTTATGAAAATATTGTGTGGCTCAGGAGGTGTGGTCAAACAAGAGCATTGAGAGAAGTTTATCGTTTTCCGTCTGTGTGTGTGTGTGTGTGTGTGTGTGTGTGTGTGTGGTGTGTGTGTGTGTGTGTGTGTGTGTGTGTGTGTGTGTTGTCTGCAACGCGAGGCCCCACAGCACAAACCAGCTAAACCGATAATTTATTTATTTACCGAAAACTATTCCCCACCCACACACCACCTCCAATTATTTATTTATTTACCATTTCGGATTCTCCTCCCGACACACCACCTCCAATTATTTATTTATTTACCGTAAACGATTCCACGACCACACACCGCCTCCAATTATTTATTTATTTACTGTAAACGATTCACGACCCACAAACCACCTTATTTATTTATTTATTTACCGTAAACGATTCCACGACCCACACACCACCTTTGATTATTTGTTTATTTACCGAAAACGATTCCCCACCCACACACCACCTCATTTATTTATTTACCATTTCGGTTCTCTCCCGACACACCACCTCCATTATTTATTTATTTACCGTAAACGATTCCCCACCCACACACCACCTCCAATTTTTATTTATTTACCGAGAACGATTCACGACCCACACACCACCTCCATTTATTTATTTATTTACCGAAAACGATTCCACGACCCACACACCACCTCCAATTATATATTATTTAAAGTGGGAGTGGCGTAGGAAAGTGGGCGTGGCTTATGGAAGTGGGCGTGGCTTATGGAAAGTGGCGTGGCTTATGAAAAATATTGTGTGGCTCAGGAGGTGTGGTCAAACAAGAGCATTGAGAGAAGTTTATCGGGTTTTCCGTGTGTGTGTGTGTGTGTGTGTGTGTGTGTATGTGTGTGTGTGTGTGTGGTGTGGTGTGTGTGTGTGTGTTGTGTGTGTGTGTGTGTGTGTGTGTGTGTGTGTGTCTGCAACGTGAGGCTCCACAGCACAAACCAGCAAACCAATTATTTTTCAAATGGTAGTCCTTCAAAAATAGGTGTCTATTCACCGTCATTTTTTACCGGCGTAGTGGCGTGCGCCTGTAATCCGGCTACTCGAGGCTTGGGTTGGAGGATCGCTTGAGGACGGGAGCTCTGCGCGGCCGCGCTATGAGAGGGTGTAGGGCAGCCGGAATCATGGCGAAACCCAATCCTTATCCCTGTGTCGTAAGAGGCGACCAGGTTGCGTCAGGAAGGGCATCCGGCGTAAAACCTATGCCAAATCAGTATGCGGATCATAATGGATGATCCGCTGTGGCGACCCCTAACGGAGCAGCCGAAAGACGAACAACAACAACATTTACCGTCATTTTTTATGAGGAGTGCCAGTTGGCAAAATACGCAATAGGAAAAAATCTTGCCAGGCAGAGGAACAATTGTATTGTACCAATACGTCTTGGCAATGAATCTTCGTCGGTGGATCAGTCAGAATGAAAAGCATCGTATCCAGCGCTTCGATCCTAGCGAATCCCTTGTCGCCTACCGGCTTGTCTGTTTATTACTTGACGAAATCTACGATTTTGTCAAGTATGTTGGTCGGTTCAGTTTGTTTGTTTGTTTGTTTGTTTGTGTGTACGTCTCGCTCTACAGGTCGCATTTTGAGTCGGAATGTCATGGAACTTCACCAATGGACTTATTGGCCACCAGAACGAACCCTATAACTTTTGGCATGTCAAGGTCAAGGTCAAGGTCAGGAAAAATTCCTGAAAATCGCGAAAATCCGTATCTTTTAGCATGGGCCGATTTTCAAAAATTCATGCATCCGCCAAATCTTAACGGATTCCTTTCAAATTTGAAACACGGACGTAGGAGGGGAGTATCTTTGACTGGATGAATTTCGTCAGTCCTGGCCCTATGGGCCATTTCATTTGTTTGTCTGTTTGTTGTGTGCAGGATATCTCAAAAAGTTGTTTACAGATCCGGATGAAATTTTGTGGACAGGTTAGTTGTGTGAGACAAGGACGAACTGATTAGATTTTGATGAAGATCCGGATCCGGATCCGGATCCCACTACTAGAATTTTTTAAAGTGATTCTTCACCATTGAGCGATAGGACTACGTAAACTGATAAGTAGCACGATATCTCAAAAAGTTGTGGACAGATTCGGATGAAACTTGGTGGGCAGGTTACGTGTGTGACAAGGAGAAATTGGGTCGATTTTGGTGAAAGCCGAATCCAGATGCAGATGCGATAATTATTTTTTTTTCAGTGATTCTTCACCATTGAGAGAATCAGGCCATAAATGATATCGTACTGTATCGCATGATATTTCAAAAATGTATTGGCCCAATATTGTTATGGGCCGGGCGGGTTCGGCGGCGATAAACGACACCAGGAGGAGCAGTAAGGTCGTCTCCACCGAACACCCCGGAATTAGTCGTGACTCGGATAAGTCCGAAAGGTCACGGGTCCTTAGCGGACCGTAGTCGCAATATTTCGACGGCATGGGTAGGGTAATTGCCTAACTTCAATATACCTAAGTACCCACATCGTCAAACTACCGGGGAAGTCACACCCTCGACGGACTCTGTCGAACCGGGTCGCGCCAGCGACCTTGGTCCGGTGTAACCGAGCGGAATTACCAGAGTCCGCCGGTCCAACGACAACTTACGGCACACGGCCTCACTAATTCTCAATATGCACCGTGCTGAGTCAATGAAAGGAAAGTGACAGACAACGAGCTGGTACATTGAACAATTGGGGGTTTATTTATCAGGGGGGGGCAGGGGAGCACAAAGAGCAGAGTTATCCGAATAAAGAAATGCAATTTACAATGAACGAAAAGCACTTAACAGTTTCTACTTACAGAACGGCGCCACACACACACACACACACACACACACACACACACACACACACCCATATACACACACACACACACACCCATATACACACACACACACACACCCAAAGGAAATGGACCCCGTGGGTCTATTTTCGGTCCTCAGCCCAGGAGGGAAAGGCAAGCTGGGGACCAGGGTCTTGACAGTACCTAGCCGCCTCGTGCGGTCACACCACGACCCTGGCTGCTCGGCAACCACTGCCACGAGGAGCCACCGCAAAGGACCGCAGACCACGACCGAGACCAAGCCACCGCACCAGACCAGAAGCAATCGGCCACGAAGACTGCAGTACACTGGTCTTGCCAACCACTCCACTCTCCTTGACGAGGTGAACACTTCATCTGGCTGGGGTGGAGCGGCCCTCAGGTCATGAGCCTCCTGATTGGACGGGGCGTCTCGGGGGTGTCGGGGCATCTCGGAGGCCCGCCCTGAAGAGGCTCTTAGTAGCTTTCGCACGCTGTCCTCCATTGGCCGGATAGCGCCTCGACCCTGCTCGCCCTTCGCCCATTGGCTGGAGGAAACGCTCCATGCCCTTCCTCGGAGCGGGGCCTTGATGTGAAGCGATGGAGGCTCCGCCCACGCCTTCAGCCAAAAACACGTGGGCAGTGGAGTCGGTGGTTTGAAGAAGTGAAGGAGATTTGTTGTAAAAAAAAACTAACTATAAAGAAACTTCGCAGCGCACACAGATGGGACCCTAACTATAACACATACTTATCGACATAACTGAACTGCGGGGACTGCCGTCTGTTTGTGGTTCGTAACAATATGTTCTTGTGGATCAGGCATTGCATGGCGAAGGTACGTGCTCTACCGAGTGCCCTTCTCGTTAAATGTGGAATTATTTTACTGTGGAGTCGAAAATAATTAAAGTATTGGAAGTTTATTCAAACTTTGCAAAACAAAGTGAGGACAAGACCGTGGCAAAAACGTTCGTGCTCCCAAACCAGCAAAGAGAACACATTGTTAGAATGTCGACCGCCCTTCATTCGAGCTGGTTCCATTTGTAGAAATCTAACTCGTTTCTTTCTAATAAAAAAAAAACCTTCTTTGGCCTCATTTCAATTTCAATCACGTGACTTATCTCTTCAACCAGACAATTTCTTCCTCTCAGAATGATATTACATCCGGTATGTAACAACATGACCACTTATCATGAGAGAATAGTTTGTTTGAAAAGGGCACAACTTTATACAATCTTGCACAACATCGAGTTACAACAGTTCCATTGTGGGACCAATCATTACTGAGGTAACTTACATTTACTTACAAACACGTTGTGGTGAAATTAAAGGAGAAGAAGACGAAGCCGCACTTCGTGACGTGTGACTTGCTTGTGGAGTTTTTGCGGAAAACAGCTTCGACAAAAGGCATGGCCCCTCGGCTGTTGTCGTCCACTGACCCTCGGCTCTCGTCGTCGACTGGCGGTGTCGTCCACTGACCCTCGGCTGTTGTCGTCGACTGGCGGTGTCGTCCACTGACCCTCGGCTCTCGTCGTCGACTGGCGGTGTCGTCCACTGAGGCTTAAACGGTGAGAGTTGAGAGAGTACCTAGCTCTTTGTGTTTGCTGGTTAATTATTATTATACTTCGCTGTAGTCGATTGTTGATGTACCTTTTTGTTTGTGTTTGTCAAGATGGCTTCAATCAAGCAAATTAAAGCCTAATTCAAACCGAAGGCCTCTATCTCTATCTCTATCTCTATCTCTATCTCTATCTCTATCTCTCATTCATTCATTTCACACGTGTTGCATCTCCTCCGAAAGCAACACGAAAGTCTCCTCAGGAATTCCTCTGCTGGAACATTCCAGAACACGCACTCAACAACTCAATCCAAATCTATCGACGACTATTTACCTCAATGTGGGGAAAGTGAAATTTTGTGTGCGTTCCCTTTGGCTTTTACCCTTTCAGTTCAATCGAGTCGTAGTCGTGTTCGCATTAAAATGTCAACAAGGCAATTTACTTAATGGATGTGAAATTAAATAAAATATTATGTTGTTGTAATAGCTTTGGATTTGAGGAGACTAAAAATCGGAAACGTTTGCCGAGAGCTAAAAGCTTGGAGAAAGAGAAGGGGGGGGGGAATGACGTCACTGCCCGGAGGGAAATTGAAGAAGAGGAAGCGGCAGCGGGAAGGAGAGGGGGCAACATCCGTGACAAGATGCAGGTGATGAAAAACGGGTTGGTGGGAATCGAAAGCGGGTTTTTTTTAATGATTATTGGATTCGCTATATATGAGAACCCTAATGTCACAGTTTCCGCTGTCTGTCTGTGGTTTGTAGTGTGTCTGCACGCGAGCTCCACAGCAAGAACCAGCGACTGATTTCGATGAAACTTGCCAACAGTTGGATATAACTGGGAATGTGCGCGTTGAAAAATAAAAATATAAAAAGAAAAAGAAAAAAAAAAAATTTAAATAAAAAATTTAATTAAATTAAAAAAAAAAAAAAAAATTTTTAAAAATATCTAAAAAAAAATATTTTAATAATTTTTTTTTTAAAAAAAAAAAAAAAAAAATTAAAATTAAATTTTAAAATAAAAAAAAAATAAAGATAAAAAATTAATAAAAAATTCAAAATTTATTAAAAGGAAAAAAAAAAAAAAAAAAAAATATTAAAAAAAAAAATAAAAAAAAAAAATTAATTAATTAAAAAAAATAAAAAAAAAAACAAAAATTTGAAAATGAAAAAAATGAAAAATAAATGAATAATATTTAAAAAAAAATTTTTAAAAATTTAATTATTTTTTTAAAAAGAAAAAAAATTTATTAATTAAAAAATAATTAATTAAAATTTTTCCTTGCTAGCAACCACCCTTGCTGTGCAGCGGCCGAAAAACCGCGTACAGATTTTCAATACTTGTCCTTCAGTTTTGAATGTAAGAAGAAACGAGACTTCGAATTAAACACTTCGAGATATTAGAAAATTTTACTCGAGCCGATTTTTGATTGAGGTTTTATTTTCAAATGGTGACCTTCAAAAATCGGTGTCTATTTACCGCATTTAAGGTGTGTATACAGTGTTGTAAGAAACTACACCGCGTTCCACCTTTTTATTTTATTTCCGTAAACGATTCCACGACCCACACACACCTCCAATATTATTTATTTACCGAAAACGATTCCACACCCACACACCACCTCCAATTATTTATTTATTTCCCGAAAACAATTCCACGTTCCCACACACCACCTCCAATTATTTATTATTTACCGAAAACGATTCCACGACCAACACAACCACCTCCATATATTATTATTTATTACTGTAAAACGATTCCACGACCCCACACACCACCTCCAATTATTAATTTATTTACCGAAAACGATCCACGACCAACACACCACCTCCAATTTTTATTAATTTTTTACTGAAAACGATCCACGACCCACACACACCTCCAATTATTATTTTATTTACTGAAAACGATTCCACGACCCACAATCCGCCTTCAATTATTTATTTATATTTCCGTAAACGATTCCACGACCCACACACCACCTTCAATATTTATTTATTACCGAAAACGATTCCACGACCCACACACCACCTCCAATTATTTATTATTTAAAGTGGATTGGCGTAGGAAGTGGGCGTGCTTATGAAATGGCGTGCTTATGAAAAATATGGTGGCTCAGGAGTGTGGTAAACAAAGCATTGAGAGAAGTTTATCAGTTGTGTGTGTGTGTGTGTGTGTGTGTGTGTGTGTGTGTTTCTGCAACGCGAGGCTCCACAGCACAAACCAGCAAACTGATTATTTTCAAATGGTAGTCCTTCAAAAATAGGGTGTCTAATTACCGTCATTTTGTATGAGGAGTGCCAGTTGGCAAAACAAGCGCAAATAGAAAATCTTGCCAGGCAGAGAACAATGTATGTGAACCAATACGTCTTGGCAATGAATCTTCGTCGGTGGATCGGTCAGAAGAAAAGCATCGTATCCAGGCTTCGATCCTAGCGAATCCCTCGTCGCCTACCGGCTTGTTTCTTTATTTGTTCATACCAAACGTGGTAAAAACGTTATTCGAGATGTTGTCAGTGACACAAAATACACCAGAACACCGAGATAGTCGTTTATTGACGAGGGGTGGTCTTGTGACTGTTCATAACTCATCTCAAATGGTTACTTGCCGTTACAGTCGAGGTGTGGACTCATCGTGGAGCACCAAACGAGCAGAGATCAATCAATCCGACATGGCCACGACCTGGTCCTGACGGACGAGGAACCGAACTTCCTGACTGTGCTCGGCATTGTGTTCACCACGTGACCTCATTTGACAAGCGACCCTCGGTAATCGGTCTTGTTCTTGCGAACTTGTCAGAAGATTCTTTCCTCTTCGACATTACTGTGAGGCAGGACAAGTATACCAGTACGTGCTGAACAACTGTAAACAGAAGGTCAAATCGTGGCTCCCGGTCTGCCATTGTCATCAACGATATAAGCCTGGTGTTGGTTAAACGGTTAAGGTAGCTGGCTTAAGATGTTAGGGTGTTGAGTTTGAGCCCCTATCAACCATTAAATAATACCAGGTGGGTTGACTCAGCCTGTCATCCTTCCGAGGTCGGCAAAATGAGTACCAGCTTACTGGTAGCAGGGGCACTGCATCAGCGACACAACCGCGCTTCCAGAAAAATGATGCAAGCAGCAGGCACAGGTTGCATAGGAAACAACAACATAAGCGATATCTCATGGCACCAACTACCCTTCCAAATTCAAACGGTAAAAAATAGAGCAATCAACGATTGCAGATCCTCGCCAGGACTTGTTTTGCGTGGTGTTTGTGTACTGGTGTGTTATGTAATTAATTAGAGACATCATTAGAATTGCCACTTTAGAACTGCTGCCAGTGATGACCGGGTACCAAGACTTCCCGCTTTGATCGGACGCCTGACCCTGACCCATGACGTTTATTATTTTTATTCAATTGAATTTAGAATGGGATTAAAATTAATTAAATTGAGATCTAATGGAAGACCAAATAGGTGTACAGTCCTGTATTCGAGTCATCAGAAGGAATCCAAACAAGCAAAAAGCAAAGATGAAATCATCAGGAGGAACCTGGACAGGATTCACATTTCAACTGCTACTCCTATACCCTCAAACCCATCAGGCACAGCCAAGTGAGCCTTATTCAAATAAATAAACAAAAAGAACCCATACCAAAAAATTTTCATCATCTTACCTGCCAGACCATGTGTCCGATTTCCCATCACTAGTTGATCATATTTGCAAAGTTTCACGTCGATTGATTAAGCTGTTCAAGAGAAAGGATTTTTAAAAAGATTTTTGTTCAATCCAATATGGCTGCCAAACCATGTGACCTATCAATTATTCCTTAATAAACTTGTACACCCAAGGTTGGCGGAACATTTGTGTGAAGTTTCCCCTCGATCTGTCCAGCCGTTCTGGAGAAGAAGATTTTACAGGTTTCAGGGTAAATCTAATGTAGCTGCCAAACCATGTGACCGATGATGTCATATGTGTGAACCTTTTGTTCCTCATGGATAGGCGGTCATACGTGTAAAGCTTCACCTCAATCTGTTCAACCGCTTCAGAGAAGAAGATGAACCATTCTATCCCGAGATGAGCCTCAACATTTTTCATACTGATCGGATTTCTACATACGCAATTAGACATCATAACAAAGGCACTATGACGTCATTTTAAAAAATCACATTCATTCCCACGAGGAGGACTTTGACGTTTGCAGTTTCAATTTTTTCCTTAGTGCGGTTCAGAGATAGAGGTCCAAAGTTTTTCCATTTTTCCAACATGGCTGCCACACCACGTGACCTATGACGTCATAATTATCATTACATCGTTCTACTTGAATAATCGCTCCTTTGATGAAAATTTCAGCTCAATCCGACAAGTGGTTGCGGAGAAAAACACTAAAGACGAACAAATAAACAGACAGACAGACAGACAAACAAATGGACCCAAATGCAATACCCTCTCCTCCGGTGAAGGTAATAAATATTAATCCTGTAGGACGTCGACGTGGTCATCGGTGAGAGAAAGCTCATGACGTCACACAACCAATGGACTAGACGTGATACCTTGCATATCGACTGCAGGTCACTGCAGGTGTTGGGTAGATTGTGCACTTCTCACTCTTATCTGCCGGAGGCTGAGGCAGTGGTTGTTCATCCCCATTGCTGGTTGATGATGCTGTGAATGCAATAACGTTTTGGAGGTTGACTTCAGGGTTCTTTTCCCTTTCATTTATTTGGTCTAAAATTGCTGAATAAAATCCATTCAGCTCATACCCGGCACCAGGACTACTTAATGGTTGTCAATCTGAGCACCCCACGACATTAATACAACACGACGCTGCTGTAACTTGATATTATATCATGTTTTGAAGGATATTATGTGTATATTTCCCTCAGGGTGGCTTGCAACACATCCTCAAACAAGCTTCAAGCATCATATGCTGTCCGTCACTATCCTGATCTCGTCCCGTCAGTTCTGCTCAAAACTGGGCTTGGTCAACTCTCTCAAAGGGGCACTGTTATATTTCGGTGCTTGACGACATTTTACCACCTGCCTATATATATATATATATATATAATATAGCCAGGATATTTTCAAAAATTGTGACGGATTATGACAAAAACTAGGTGGATGAGTGGGTAGATGACAATAACAGAGATTAGGTTTTTGTTCAGGTCTGGATGCAGATTTGGCCGATGAATGCGATACAAATGTGAACTTTCAGCCCTGGTTTGACTGTCTGATCGCTAGAAAACAGCCACGTTGTGTTTTATAAATTCATTTAGACTTTAGAGAATAAATTGCGACTGGAACACTGGATGTCAGTTGAAAATCACTTCCTCGTTTATGGTGTTGGAATCGCTACTGACTGCCCTCCTCTCTATCAGTTGCAGCCTTGTGCTGTGATCATTGTTGACGCGGCTATGCCTCATGCAGTTCCCCACCAGTACATGTGCTATTTGCCGACCTCGGAAGATGACAGTTGGTCACCTCCTGGTAATTTTAATCAGCGGCCAACGGGCTTAACTCAGGACCTAGAGATCCCAAGCCGCCCACCCTCACACTAAGCCAACACCAGTCTAGCTGACCGCCATAACACTATTAATCAGAAGAAAAAAATACAATGACCAAAAAACAACAAATCCCTAATGGACTCGGTATTCTAAGATCGTTTCCTGAGTGACTCGCAGAGTTTCCAGAACATGACAAGATGATTCCTAACTTTTGAGTTGAGGCAGGATTTTTTTCCCGAGGTTAAGAGGTTTTAAGTTTCAGGGCCATTTACCAGACACGTGTCATGCGTGCTAAGGTACACTATTCGCTTTGAAAGTGATCAAGGATATTATCACAGCACGATCACTTTTTTTTTTAATCTTCATAGGACTGGGACATGGAGGAGCAAGATAGAACTGACAGTGAGACAAACATCAAGGGGATGAACAAACAAGAAAAGAGGAGAGGAAGTTGGGAGGAAACACTGAAACTAGCAAGTCAGATGATTGGGTTAGGAAGGGTGAATGGGCGTCATAAAGATTAGGGGTCAGGATGTGGAATGACATGAGGTGGCAGTGTGCTGCTTGGTTGAAGCCCTGGAGGAATGGTGACACAGAACAACCTTTGGAAGACGATTCCATAGATGGGAGAAGCGAGGACAAAGGAGTTGAAATGTGCAATCAGCCTGGATCTTAGAAGCTTAACCAGGAAGGGGTGACTGGAAGAATGCATGCATATTGGAGGAGATAGGGGAGGGTCGGATGACAGGGAGCGATATTGAAGAATAGACGGCAGAAACCAGAGACGACCGACCTTCCCGGCAATATGAGAGCAACAAACCTCGTACTTCAGCCTCATCACGGGAGATTCCAAAATGCCCACCGAATAATCGGTCTCGTTTATAGATCTGGCTCCAAACTGCAGTCTTGGTGCAGTACCAATTGGTGGCGCTGCAGCTCTGAACATGGAGTTGTCCGGTTGAGGGTTGGCCAATGCTTTTGCATTGTGGTCGTGGGTGTTAAAGAGAGTAGGCTATTATATGCCGGTACCTCGAGCCAAATTACCTGCTAATAGGTTAAAATGAGATATGCAAGTTATTTATTTAATACGGGCATGGATATTAAATTAAAATTAAGAATAAATGGGATTATTAGAGTGAGTACATACGTTCTAGGTAAGTAGATTGATGTATTAAAGGACAAGTAGCATGTGTGTTTTCAAAAAAAAAAATTCTTTGTTTGTAAAAGTCAACAGGTATATCTATTATATGAAACCATTTACTTCAAATTCAGTGGAACAGAACAAGCGACTAACGATAATCCACAATTGTTTTGCTCCGTTGATTGATTTCTAGGAAAAAGACCAGTTTGGACTTTGCCGGAATCAAGGTGCTTCAAACCTGATTCTTCTTCGGTCGTATGCTTGCGGGAAGCATATTTCCCAGGGGATGCAGCTGTGCCACTGATGCAGTATCCCCTGTAGGTTCGAGCAGGAATTTGTAATTTGTTCAGGGTGTTGGCAATACGTCACATATAATCTAAGCGAAAGGTGCCATAGGATCTTTGACGTCTCCCAACTAATTCTGGCAGATGGGATGCCCAGTTTAATGTCCAAGCCACAGGGACGACACAAATTGATGTATCACGCTACATGTAAAACACTAGGATCACAGTTTATAGCTGAGCCATGATTCAAACCAGGCAAGACAGCTCAGAGGTTCAGAGGTGAGTGTGCATACCTCTAGGTTATCCTGCCAGCCTGCACATCAAATCGGACAAAGCCCTAACGGGCCACATTCCCCACATACTGTCACAAGTTGGGGTCCTTCTCACCACACAAGACCCTTTAGGGTTAACGTTCACAGTGAGCAATGTCTCTAAGACGGCCGACATAGTTAGGATTTTAACAACACAGAAACAATACATTCAAAACCACAAATCACTTTAAAAGGTGCAGTGAAACAAACAAAACTAGAAGGACACCCAGTAGAGCGCATACCTCCGCCACGCAATGCCTGATCCACAAGAACATATCGGGCCATTACATTTTTGAAATATCATGCTATACGAGTACTATGATGTTTGGACCCTACACAGCATGGTTTCCGTGGGGCTTAAGGGTTAGTGAGTGGCTGCGATCCCTCAGGTCCTGATTCAAATCCCGCGCGTTGAATTAATGACCTAGTGGGGGTTGAACTCGGATGGTTTTCCCCCAATCCCTTTGTCCGAGACGCGCTCGGGCAAGAATGGAGTCGCCAGCATGCTGGGTCATAGCTGTGTTGGAGTGGGAGACCGCATCGCAGGGATTCGTGGCCGAAGTAGCCAGGGGAGACATGAATTAAGCAAGCACCAACGCTCTGCAAAGAGTATGATCCCAATCTCCTCTTCCTCTCAATGGTTAAGAATCACTTTAAAAATTAAATAATTCTCG
>CM068952.1:100948692-100961047 GCA_035128595.1 Eptatretus atami
TGGGACAAACGGGACAGTGCGTTGTGTAAATCTCATAGTTAGGTCTGATTAAATCTCTGCACTCATTCCTGTTCTCTTTTCTACTCTTATTCCTGAGGTAAATCCCAGCCACGTGCGCCCTTTGCTGTGAGATGGGTCCTCAGCGAAGGCCAAGCAGGCATTATGCCGGACACCCCCTTGCAGAAATCACAGACTGCCAAACGCACGTGCAGCAGTAATTTCCACCCACTGGACAGAAAGCGCACCCAACACGACGCCCACGCTGCACGGAACACGTACCGAGGAGATGTAAGAAATGGAAACCTAATCTTGACAATTTGCAAAGCGCACACGGCGCGCCCTTTCCAACCCATTTCCAATCCCCATCTAATAATTATATCTATCTCCTTCCAATCCGAATCCCCATTTAATACTTATGTCTACCTTCTCTTCCAATCTCTTCCCTGAATTCATGACACGGATCAGGGGGGCGGACCCACGCATGGCCCCGGGGTGGTTTATCATCGCACTGTACGGGGCATGCTCAATGGCGGGCGGACCCTTACGCTGACCACCTGTACAATGGCGGACTCGCGCGCAGCCATGATACTTTATCATCGTGCGGAACGGGGTTGAATAACATATCTTTGGTCGGGTAAGCACATGGGGTTACAATAACATCTTACCATGGGTCTTCACTCACCACGACGGCAACAAATGTCTCCCGCGGACGGCAGACATCCTCCCGCACCTCCGCATCGATGAAGCTGCCACCAGGCAGAGGCATGCTGTGCGGCCGAATCGCTCAGGCCACGTGGCGCACCACGGAGCAGGCACATTGACCAGCGCCAACCATGGGTCAGCGGGGCACGGCACGGGGTTTGGTGCAAAGCGATTCATATCACGGGGTTCGGTGCAAGGCGATTCATGTCACAGTGCTTTGAGTGAGACGATTCCGCAACTTGGAACCATCTGGCCAGATGTGAAGTGGAGTCGCTTCCGGTCATGGCGGCCGGCCCGTGTGCTGGCCGAGGCCCAACCAGAGCGCCAGATTTGGGTGACGACACATCTCTTCGGGTCGTCGCCCCCACCCCGCACCACCGCATTTATAAAAGGATGGGTCGCGCGGCGGTGTGAGTAGTAGTCGTCGTTCGAGAGTCGTCGTCATTCCTGAGTCGTTCAAGTATCATTCGTGTGTCGTCGTTCCTGCTCGCTCAGTCCTGTCGATTCGTCTTGCTCGTCCTGGCCTCGAATTCATCTTCCACCATTCGCCTTTTGACTCCGCCTTCTTCACCACGTCTCCGCCCACTTGCTTCGGACTCTGCCTCTCTCTCCACCCATTGGCTTTTGACTCCACCCAAGTCCCTCCCTGCACGCCCGACGGTCGTGTCTCATTCTCTGGACCGACGCTAGCTGCGCAAAGGGCCACGAAGCAAGAGACGATGCACCAGCTGCCAGGGAAGTATCGCCCAGCGTAGCATCCCCCCAAAACATATTGGTGATGCGATCCGGCAATCGTGCAAGGTATTGAGAGACCATTAGCCTCATATCCTCTCCTTTTTCTCTTCATTAACTCCTCTTCATCGGGTTGTGTGTGTGTGTGTGTGTATGTGTGTCCTGGCTGCATGTCCTCGTTTAAGTTAAGAGTGTACAAGAATTTTATCAGGATAACTCTGCTCTGTGTCTGCTTTTGTAAGTTGCTTGATTGTTGCCGCACCTCTCACATTTCTTCCTATCCCTGCAACAGACAACAACATTCACTCTGCCCCAAACCTTTCCTCACCTGCCTGTTATTAAATCCTTTGTAGAAATGTTCCCAGCTCGTTTTTGTCTGTTCTTTCATTGATCCAGCATGGTCCGTATCCTAACTTAGCCGGGACTTTATTCCCAACGATCCGTTCCTTTTAGTCGGTACGTCCTTGGCAGTGTCGCTCGGCTGCATCTGATCCGGTAAAGTGATCTGGTTCGGACAAGGCGTACCAAGGACGTGTCCCCCGGTAATTAGATCATGTAGTTATTTTTAGGTAACCGGATTAACTTGACGGAGGACCCTAAGTCATGTGGTTGAGTTACTGGCATTCACAGTCAGTTAGCGACCCGCCGTGTCACGGAATTATCCGTGTGTGACGGCCTGCGATTCCGGGGAGTCTGGTGGGATCCCGAGATAGCTTCCCCCCCTGGTGGTCTTCTCACCCCACCCCCGGCCCACAATATATATGACATTTGGACCACCCCTCTTCATATCTGATGCTTCACTCAGGTGAGAGTGGAGCAGGGGAGGATCGTACACAGGGGAGAGGAGGGGGTAGGGGTGAGAGGTGGGAGAGGGTGGGGAGTAACTGACTTCTGCCTTGACTTGAGAGGGGGGAGGACCTACCTTGAGTGACTTACATCGAATACACTTCACTTTACAGCCTGGTGTTGGCTTCGTCTTAGTGTGGTGCTTGGATCCGAGGTCCCGAGTTCAAGCCCCGTTGGCCGTGAATTAAAACTACACCGAGGAGGTTGACTCAGCCTGTCATCCTTCCGAGGTCGGCAAAATGAGCACCAGTGTACTGGTAAGGGGACACTGCATCAGCGGGCATAAGCCGCGTCCCAACCAATGATGCAACCAGCAGCCACAGGCTGCACTCGATAGAGAGAGACAGACTTCACTTTACAAATCAAATATTCCTTAAAACCAAACGTTATTAATAAATATTGGATTCCATCATGAGTCCACATAGTCCATTTATTATGTACAAAATTTATCGAAGTATTGTTGTACTCCTTCCCAATTCTGTATCCAGGCAATGCATGACATCATCACCATCATCCAGGGGCCAAAGGAAGGGAGTGCCAGTACTCAGTTTTTACGCTGTTTGTTACTTACGAGAATCTAAAGATTTCGTAAGATATGATGACTTCCGTTTCTGTTTGTTTGTGTGTTGTTTGTTTGTTTGTAGGCACGATAACTCGAGAACGGAAGAAGCTACCAATGTCAAATTACACCACGTGATTCAGGACGGTGATGGCTAGTGCTGATTAGATTTTGGTCAAAATCTGTCAAAGGTCAAGTCACAGTGAGGTCAAAATATTCGATTTTGATGGTTGGTACAGATAACTCGAGAACGGAAAAAAGAACTATCAATGCAAATTACACCACATGATTCAGGAGGGTGATGGTAGTGCTGATTAGATTTTGTCAAAATCGGTCAAAGGTCAAGGTCACAGTGAGGTCAAACATCCAAAAAATGATACTCGAGAACGGAAGAAGCTACCAATGTCAAATTACACACGTGATTCAGGAGGGTGGTGGATAGCGCTGATTAGATTTTGGTTAAAATCGGTCAAAGGTCAAGGTCACAGTGAGGTCAAACATTCGATTTGTGATGGTTTGGTACAGAATCATCGTAGAAACTTCTGGTTTGCGTCGCTACCTTCTCTAGAGACAGCTTTTATTAGACAAGGTCAGAGGTCAAGTTGACGATTTCGTAAGTACCAGTCTATGACTGCTTGTTTGTTACTTACGAAATCTAAAGATTTCGTAAGTATATTGATGACTTCTTCTGTTTGTTTTGTGTGTTTGTTGTTTGTAGGCACGATAACTCGAGAACGGAAGAAGCTACCAATGTCAAATTACACCACGTGTTCAGGAGGGTGAAGGCTAGTGCTGATTAGATGTTGGTCACAAATCGGTCAAAGTCAAGGTCACAGTGAGGTCAAATATTCGATTTTTGATGGTTTGGTACAGGTAACCGAGAACAGAAGAAGCTACCAATGTCAAATACACCACGTGATTCAGGAGGGTGATGGCTAGTCCTGATTAGATTTTGGTCAAAATCAGTCAAAGGTCAAGGTCACATGAGGTCAAACATCCCAAAATGATAACTCGCGAAGGGAAGAATCACCAATGTCAAATTGCAGCACGTGATTCAGGAGGGTGGCTAGCGCTGATTAGATTTTGGTCAAAATCGGTCAAAGGTCAAGGTCACAGTGAGGTCAAACATCCCAACAATTCGATTTTTGATGGTTTGGTACAGAATCATCGTAAACTTCTGGTTTGCGTTGCTACCTCTCGAGAGACAGCTTTTATTAGACAAGGTCAGAGGTCAAGTTGACGATTTCGTAAGTACCAGTCTATGACTGCTTGTTTGTAGGCACGATAACTCAGAACGGAAGAAGCTACCAATGTCAAATTACACCACGTGATTCAGGAGGGTATGGCTAGTGGTGATTCGGTCAAAGGTCAAGGTCACAGTGAGGTCAAACATAATTCCGTAAATTCACGTGGAGAAATGGAGTATTTTTGCTTCGCTCGACGTTACGAGTCCTTTAACTTCGATTTTAATTTTGTCTTCGGTTTTTGCGATCGCTTAGGACGCTTAAAACTCGGTTGTCGAAATTCTGGTAAAAATCGGATGTTTTGGAGACGTTTTAAGATTGTATAAAAAATATTCACTCTACGCGACGGGTCGTCCCATGATGCAGTGCGCTCGAGCAGATGCGTCGTTGAGTTACGTTAGGTTTAATTGCGTGGAGAAATGGAGATTTTTGCTTCGGTCGACGTTACGATTTTTTGATGGTTGATACAGGATCATCGTAAACTTCTGGTTTGCGTCGCTACCTTCTCTAGAGACAGCTTATATTAGACAAGGTCAGAGGTCAATTTGACAATTTCGTAAGTACCAGTCTATGACTGCTTGTTTGTTTGTTTGTTTTGTTTGTCTGGGCAATATCTCAGCTATCCAATGATCTAGAAAGCTAAAATTTGGGGACAAAAGTGATGACATGCTTTGGCAAAAACGGTATTTTTTAATTTTTTTATTAATCAATTAATTAATGAATTATACTTAATTATTATCGATTTATTAATTACTTATTTATTTTCTTTCTCCTCTGGGCAATATCTCAGGCACCTTTTGAGCTAGGAAACTGATATTTGGACACGACAGTGAACAAGTGATTTGGCTATAAAAGGTATTTTTGATTTATTGATTAATCAATTAATCGATTAATTATTCATTTTTTCGATGAATTAATTTTCAAAAAGTTACACATTCGGATGAAACAGAGGTGGTTTAGGTATGCTATTGGCCAAATGATTAAGAAATAAATGATTTTACGATTATTATTACCTCTGCCGCCGAAGGTGAAGGAGGTTATGTTTTCACCTGTTTGTCTGTTTGTTTGTCTGATTGTTACTTGCAAAATCGAAGATTTTTTTCAAGTATTTTGGTAGTTCAATTTTATTATTCTGTCTGTCTGTCTGTCTTTATCGCTTTTGGTCACAATTTTAAACCAATCTTCACGAAACTTCACCACATGGTAGAGTTTGTCATAAGGAAGAAGACTATTGTTTTTGATGTCAAAAGGTCAAAAGGTCAACATCGGCCAAAGGTCAACTACTTAGGTGAGATGTCTAAAATCCTCAATTTTCATCTGATTGACTTAAAATTCGAAGAGGATTTCTATTTCAGGTTATTGAATTCAACTCGGCAATTGTATTTGAGGTAAACTTCGAGCAAAAGATCAACATAGGCCCAAGGTTATCAACAAAGGTGGTGTTTCTAAAATCCTCAATTTTCATCCAATTGACTTGAAATTTGAAGAAGATTCATATTTCACATCACTGAATTCAATGAACCAATTATTTTTGAGGTCAACGTCAAGCAAAAGGTCAACATAGGCCCAAGGTCAACAATTATGGTGGTATTTCTAAAATCCTAAATTTTCATCCAAATGACTTGAAATTTGAAGAGGATATATGTTTCAGGTCACTGAGTTCAACCACCAATTATTTTTGAGGTCAACATAGGCCAAAAGGACAACATAGGCCGACTTTCTAAAATTGTCAGTTTTCATCCGATTGACTTGAAATTTGAAGAGGAGTTGCATATTTGGTCATTGAATTCAACCACCAATTATTTTTTAGGTCAAATTTGTTTTATGGAGTTTGCAAGTGTCGTGCTCTGCACGACATCTTCTTGTTTCTTTGTCTGTTTGTTTGTGTGCAGGATATCTCAAGAAGTTGGGGATGGATCCAGATAAAATTTTGTGGACAGGTTGGGTGTGCGACAACGACGAACTGATTAGATTTTGATGAAGATCCAGGTCCGGATCCGACTACTAGAATTTTTTCAGTGATTCTTCACCATTGAGAGATGGGGCCAAAAATGATATATAGCACGATATTTCATAACATTGTGGACAGATTCGGACAAAACTTGGTGGACATGTTGGGTGTGTGACAAAGAAGAATTGATTCAATTATGTTGAAGAACCGAATCAGGATCTGGATCTGATAATTTTTTAAGTGATTCTTCATCATTGAGAGATTGGGCTAAACTAATATGTAGCACGATATCTGAAAAAGTTGTGGACGGATTTGGGTAAAACTTGGTGGGCAGGTTGGGTGTGTGACAAGGAAGAATTGCTTCCATTTTGGTGAAGATCCGAATCCGAATCCGGATCTGGATACGAGAATTATTTAATTTTTAAAGGGATTCTTCACCATTGAGAGATATGGCCAAAAACGATATCGTACAGTATGGCATGATATTTCAAAAATGTATTGGGCCCGACATGTTCTCGTGGATCAGGCATTACATGGCGGAGGTATGTGCTCTACCGAATGCCCCTCTCGTTATTGTTTTAATTATGCAATTAATCAATTGATTATTGTACACCGTCCCCTCTCAATTCTGTCTGCATGTGCTGCACGGCGAGTGAATATAACTCGCACACATTCACCTCTGAAGTAAATTTGTACACATAAACTAAGTATCATTTGTACACATTCACCTCTGAAGTACATTTGTACACATAAACTTAGTATCATTTGTACACATTCACCTCTGAAGTACATTTGTACACATAAACTAAGTATCATTTAGTGAGACATTCACCTCTGAAGTACATTTGTACACATAAACTAAGTATCATTTGTACACATTCACCTCTGAAGTGCACCACTCCCTCACAATCCGGTCTCTGTGTGCTGCACAGCAGCATCGCCGGGTGCTGAAGGCGCTCCGGCAATGTCACGCACTGGAGGATATGTTATTTATTTATTTGGCATGGGGCGGTGTACTTTGAATGTATCTCCACTTGTTTATGTAATTGTACAGTTGGAAAAGAGTTATTACTTGCCTTAAATACAATACATATTGTTACGGCTGTGGAAATTCGCAAACACCATTCAGGTCCCGTAGGTGAGGTATTTCTGAAGTACGTGTATAGTTAGCCCCAAACCCATTGTTTAGAGGGAATTAATGTGATTCATTCGGCTGCGACACTTTGAGTTAGTCGTTTTTTCTGTTCTTTCATTATTTTCGAACCAACCACCTTTCAACCTCAACCACACCACCACTTCAACAACGCCAGCACCGCCACCCTCACAACCACCACCACCATCTTCGCCATTACACCGCTGACGAACGCCATCCTTCACGGTCCACACTCACGACGGTTTCCGCGCTGGAAACCGTCGAACGCGAGAAGGGAAAGAAGAAGTCACCACAGCGATGGCGCGCGGGTTTTCCGCCTGTTTCTTCCCTGGCCCGGCGCCAGGACGGATTTTCCTCGCCCCCGCATGGCGCGGGGAGGGGGACGAGAGGGAACGCCCCTTTCTAGAAGCGCCTGAAGGAGGGTGGAGCCAAGAACGGGGCGGGCGCCGGGGTATAAGAGTCGGAGGCGCAGGAGGATTCGGTCTCTCTTGGTTCGGTATTCTCGCTCGGTGCTCTCAGTCCGGTGTGTTCGTGGTTCGGCTCGGTGTACGCAGTCGGTGCTCGTCCGTGGCGTCGGGGGACCAACACGAGCAGGCACGAGGCACGCCGGAGAGGCTTCACCGACCACGCTCGAACGGAGTCACGGCCAGACGGGACCACGTCGGAGGACGGTCGCCAAGGACTCGAACTCAGGGAAGTTGCGACTTCCATTTTCTTTTGGGTTTTGTGTGAACGTGTGTGTGTGGCGCCGAGTCCCGTCAAGTAGAACTGTGTAAGTGTTGCCGAGTGTACGCGTATTCGGTCGTAGCTCTGCATTGTTGTGTTTGTTTTAACTTGCTATAAATACATGCTTTATGTGTGCTTTTCGTGTGTTGTGTGTAAATAAAATGCGTGCTTGTTGAATTGTTTCCCCGTTTCGCTGCGTCCTTTCCTTCGTGGGTCTCTATCTTGCTTTACGTAAAGGGTTTGATGGGCGCGGGACGCCCGATAATTAATCAGGAACCGTCGAGGCCGACGATAACACCGCTCGGTTATCCCGTTAGACGGAACGGATCGCTTAAGCGGCCCGTGTCCGAAGTCGACCTGCGGCGAGGTGCGATCTCCCCGGTTTACCATCCGCGTGGGTACTTAGGTAGGTCGAGTTTGGCGAACAACCCTATCCCACGCGGGTGGCCGATTGGCACGATCGTGGTGAGGCCGAAAGGCCCACCCGTGATAAGATCCGGCGTTAGTCCGGGAGGGTCACGACGGAATTGTCCGTCCGGTGGGCGACGTGCCGCGATTCGAGTTACGTGGTCGTTCGCACGCCGGCGGGCGCGAATTCGCAACATATATATATATATATATAGATAGATATAGATAGATATATATATATATATATATCACCCTGGGAACATGGAAGAAATATAATTGGACTACAATTCATCCCACACTACAGTTTTCCCTCGCAGAGAACCCTACCCTTCCTCTTCTACACCCACTCTCTCTCTACACTCACTCCTCCCCCATCCCTCACTCCTCCCCATCCTTCACTCCTCCCCCATCCCTCTTCTCTCCCCATCCCGCATCCCGCACACATACGTCCGAACCACGTATATTTAAAACGACTACTGTATTATAACTAATTCCCCAGCAGGGAACCTTACCCTCACTCTTCCACTCTCTCTCCCTCCTCTTCTTCCCCAATCTCACCTCACTCCTCTCTACATAGCGTCTGACCAGATACATTCAAAATGGCTATTAGAATGCAGTTTTATCTCATCTCATCTTATCTAAATCCAAAATCTTATCTTATCGAAAACAATAATTTTCATCGAATTTTCTTCCTGATTTTTTTTGCCACGGAGTCTGAAACCATCTTGGTGACCATGAAAAATAAAATCAGATGTCGAATTATAGTTAAGATAAAGTTGTGAGAGAGTGTGAATGGACTTTTTAAAACAGGCCTTAATTTCACTTAAAATACATTTTTGTCTAAAAATGATAATTTTCTTCCCGTTTTTTGCAATCGGGTATTAAACCATGTTGGCAACCATGAAAAATGAAATCGTATATTGAATTCTAATTCATATAAAGCCTGAGGGAGTCTGCATGGACTTTATATTACAGGCAATAATTTCACTGAAAATGCATTTTTGTCTAAAAACGCGAATTTTAGTCCAATTTTCTTCCCGATTTTTTGCAACCGAGTCTTAAAACATTTCAGCGACCATGGTAAATGAAATTAGACATCGAATTAGAGTTGAGATAAAGCTGTGAGAGAGTAAGAAAGTGCGAGCCTTACAAAAAAGGCTATATGGAGCAAACAAAATGGTGGCGATTTGATTTTGAAGCTCCTCCCTGAACGGGGGAATCCCCACCATAGATATATATATATATATTATCTTCTTCTTTCGGCTGCTCCCTTTATGGGTCGCCACAGCGGATCATCCGTAAACCGCATAGTGATTTGGCTTAGTTTTATGCCGGATGCTCTTCCTGACGCAACCCTGGTCGCTTCTTACAACACAGGGATATGGTACATTCTAACCGGGGATACACCGGGCCCAGTACACACTTTTACTCACTTCGCCGACCTCTGAAGATGACAGGCTGAGTCAACCTCCTGGTGTTATTAATTCAAGCGTCCAACGGGCTGAACTCAGGACTTTTGTATCCAAGCCGCTACCCCTAACCACTACGCCAACACCAGGATATATAATATATATTATATATATATATATAATATATAATATATAATATAAAATATATATATATATATACACAACACAAATATATATATATATATATATAATAATATAATATATATATATACAACACACATATATATATAATATATATAATACACACACACACACAACAATATATATATAATATATCTACCAGTCAGAATTTTAGAACACCCCATTTTTCCAGTTTTTACTGAAATTTAAGCAGTTTAATGTTCAATGTACTCTGAAATTAAGGCATAGAACAAATAAGCAATTGCAAGATAAAAAATAAATCATGGAATCGTTTTGTTGAACAATATTAATCGAAATTTTGACTCATCAAAGTAGCCACCTTTGCAGATATAACAGCCGAACATACTCGTGGCATTCTTTCTCCAATGGAAATCAAATATTGTTCGAAAGTTCTTCCAACACTGTTGCAGAAGTTCCAACAAATGTGTTGCACTTGTAGTGCTTGCTTTCACCCTTCTGTCCAGTTGCATCCAAACCAGCTCGATGGGGTTTAAGTCTGCAGACTGTACTGGCCATTCCATGATTTGAAGCCGATTGTCTTGTTCTTTTCTTCTAAGGTAGTTCTGGCATAACCTGGAGGTATGTTTTTGGTCGTTATCTTGCTGTAGGATGAACCCCTGACCAACGAGGCGAGACCAGAGGGTATTGCATGGGCTGCAAAATGATGTGGTAACCCTTTTGGTTCAGGGTGCCAGTCACTCTGTGCAAGTTGCCAACTCTGGATCCAGCAAAAGGGCCCCAGATCATCACGCTTCCTCCTCCATGTTTGACAGTTGTGTCACACACTGAGAACCATCCTTCGCCTACCGATGGCGAACAAAAACCTGCGTGATGAACCGAAGATTTCAAATTTTGATTCATCGGTCCATAAGACCTTCTTCCATTTTCAGTAGTCCACTGGCGTGCTTCATGGCCCAGCCAGCCTCTTTTTCTTATTTTGCCAGCTTAGCAATGGCTTTTTACTGCCACTCGACTGTCAAACCTGTAGCTCGAAGTTTCTCTTCACAGTTGAAACTGAGACTTCCTTACTTCGACCGGTGTAAAAAGCTTGCTTGAAGCTGCTGTCCTGTGAGCCGCCGATCACGCAAGATGTTGACTCTCAGAAATTCGTCTTCTGATTGTGTGTGGCTTTGGGTCTGCAGAACTCTTCCTGTCAGAGTTCCTCCAGTTCCATGTGCCTTTTGATGTGAAGGAAACTGTACTCACTGACACCTTGGCTTCTTTGCAATTTCTCCAAAGAAAAGACCGACACTTTTAAGGGTTATAATGGTCTTTCTGTCTTCCTTTGTTAATTGTCTTTTTCTCGGCATTATGATCGTAATATACTACTTCCTGCAGTGCAATATTGTCCAAATAAATGCTTCAGAGGGTGAAGCAACACAGTTGTTCCAACACTGCTTTTTATACAGAAGAGGGTTTGTAACTAATCAACAAAAGTTGGGACACCTGTAGGAATTGTTGCATCAACTTTCAAGGCTTAATTTACTTCCATTGCTGCAGAACAGCTGCAGTTGCTAACCCATTACTTGTTCCCTGAAAAGGAGCCTTTTTAACAACTCTGAAATTTACATTATTTTAAGTTTTTGGTAACCTAAACTTTTTTGTTTTAACCTTTGGCAGGTTACCGCTTAGCTTGGTACCATTTCAGTTATTCACTGGACTTGAACTGCTTAAATTTCAGTAAAAACTGAAAATGGGTGTTCTCAAACTTAGACCGCTAGAGTATATAAATTAGATAGAATAGATATGTAGTCGGCATGTGAAATATGCTTTCGCTCTGGTGAAGGATCAAGATCCTTCACAGATAATTTGCGGTATCTCTCACTTTTGATCACCCTACACCCCATTCGGACCTCATCACTGTCTTGCGCCCAATATATGCAACCGCCCATGCATCAATAGACTCATGCACGATGGAGCTGTCATCTGTCCACCCATGCACAACGTCACACAACTCTCTTACACATAGGCATTAAAGCACCACGTGGCTCTTTTCCCCTCCCTCCTTCAAACGGAACTGCTATTTACTGGCTTATGTTGACTGCTTCACTCGTGCCTGGAGGCTATACTGATGGTTGACATCACCACACCTTCATCGCCAGGGGCTTTGTCCACACCTGGATCACCTGTTTTGGCATTCCAATACCGCACTATGGATCGTCATAGCCAGTTTCAAATGGCTCTATTTCACGAGCTGACTCAACTACTGGTATCGTCTGTGTTGAACACCACTTCCATCCTGCAGTGAATGGTATGGTGAAGGTTCCACCACCAACTCAAAGCTTCCTGAAACACGAGACTGGCCAGGCAGTCGTAAAATGGTCCTTATCGGTGCACGAGCTGCTCTAAAAGTCACCTTGATCCTTCACTGTCGAGCAAGTGTAATGGAGCACTCTTCGTATCCTCAGAGAGAATCTTCTCAGC
>CM068952.1:100961231-100974562 GCA_035128595.1 Eptatretus atami
TACTGGCCATTCCATGATTTGAAGCCGATTGTCTTGTTCTTTTCTTCTAAGGTAGTTCTGGCATAACCTGGAGGTATGTTTTTGGTCGTTATCTTGCTGTAGGATGAACCCCTGACCAACGAGGCGAAGACCAGAGGGTATTGCATGGCGCTGCAAAATCAAAGGTCAAGGTCACAGTGAGGTCAAATATTCGATTTTGATGGTTTGGTACAGAAGGTAATCGAGAACAAGAAGCAGTATCCAATGTCCAAAATACACCAACGTGATTCAGGAGGTGATGGTAAGTCCTGATTGATTTTGGGCCGAAAATCAAGTCAAAGCTCAGGTCACATTGAAGGTCAAGACATTCCAAAAAATGGACCGTACTCGCTGAAGGTAGAGCAGAGCTACAATGGTCAAATTGCAGCACGTGATTTCAGGAGGGTGGTGGCTAAGCGCTGATAGATTTTGTCAATAATCGGTCAAAGGATCAAGTCACAGTGAGGTCAAGACATCCAAACATTCGATTTTTGATGGTTTGGTACAGAATCATCGTAGAAACTTCTGGTTGCGTTGCTACCTCGAGAGACAGCTTTTATTAGACAAAGGTCAGGAGGTCAAGTGACGATTTCGTAGTACCAGTCTATGACTGCTTGTTGTAGGCACGATGTACTGAGACGGGAAGAAGCTACCAATGCGAAATTACACCACGTGATTCAGGAGGTGATGGCTAGTGGTGATTGGTCAAAAGGTCAGGTCTACAGTGAGGTTCCAGAACATAATTCCGTATAATTCTACGTGGAAATGGAGATTTTTGCTTCGCTCGAGCCGTTAACGAGTTCCTTTAACTTCGATTTTAATTTTCGTCTTCGGTTTTTTGCCGATCGCTTAGGACGCTTAAGTAACTCGGGTTGTCAAGCTGGTAAAACATCGATGTGTTGGAGACGTTTTAAGATTGTATAAAAAATATTTCACTCTACGCGTCAACGGGCGTCCCCATGATCAGTGCGCTCGATGCAATGCGTCGTTGAGTTTACGTTAAGGTTTTAATTGCGTGGAGAAATGGAGATTTTTGCTATCGTCAGACGTTATATTTTTGAATGGTTTGATACAGAATCAATCGTAGAAACTTCTGGTTTGCGTCGTCCAGTTGCTCTATGAGACAGCTTATATTAGACAAGGTCAGGGTCAATTTGACATTTCGTAAAGTACCAGTCTAATGACTGCTTGTTTGTGTTGTTTTTTTGTTTGTCTGGGCAATATCTCAGCTAATCCAATGGATCTAGAAAGCTACAAAATTTGGGAAAAGTGATGACATGCCTTTGGCCAAAAACGGTATTTTTTTAAATTTTTTTATTAACAATTAATAATGAATTAATACTTAATTATTATCGATTATCTAATTACGTATATTTATTTTCTTTCCCCTCTGGGCAATATCTCAGGCACCTTTTGAGCTAGGAGAACTGATATTTGGACAAGCGACGTGAACAAAGTGGACTTTTGGCTATAAGAATAGGTATTTTTGATTTAATTGATTAATCAGTTAATCGATTAATTATTGCATTTTTTCGATGAATTAATTTTCAAAAAGTTACAACGTTCAGGAAGTAAACAGTAGGTGGTTTAGGTATGCTATTGGCAAATTATTAAGAAATAAATGAATTTACGGATTATGTCATTACCTCTGCCGCCGGAAGGTGAAAGAGGTATGTTGTCACCTGTTTGGTCTGTTTGTTTGTCTGATTGTTTACTTTGCAAAAACCTCGAAGATTTTGTCAAATAGTTTGGGTGTTCAACTTTTATCTATTCTGTCTGTCTGTATGTCCTTTATCGCTTTTGGTCACAATTTTAAACCAATCTTCACGAACTTCAACCACTGGTAGAGTTCTGCTCAATAAGGAAGAAGACATTGTTTTTGATGTCAAAAGGTCAATAAGGTCAACATCGCCACAGGTCAACTACTAGGTGAGATGTTCTAAACAATCCTCACATTTTCATCTGATTGGACTAAAAATCGAAGAGGATTTCTATTTCAGGGTTAGTTGAATTCAACTAGGCAATTGTATTTAGGTAAACCTTCGAGCAAAAGATCAACATAAAAGCCCAAGTTATCAACAAACGGTGGTGTTTCTAAAATCCTCAATTTCATCCATTGACTTGAAATTGAAGAAGATTCAATATTTCACAATCACTCGAATCAATGACCAATTATTTGAGGTGCAATCGTAAAGCCAAAGGTCAACATAGGCCCGAAGGTCAAACAATTAATTGTGGTATTCTAAAAATCCTAAATTTTCATCCAAATGACCTTGAAATTGAAGAGGATAATATGTTCCAGGTCACTGAGTTCAACCACTCAATTATTTTTGAGGTAAATAGGCCAAAGACAACATAGGCCGACTTTCTAAAATTGTCAGTTTCATCCGATTGACTAGAAGATTCTTGAAAGCAGGATTGCATATTTGGATCATTGAATCCAACCACAATTAATTTTTGAGGTCAAATTTGTTTTATGAGGAGTTTTGCAAGAGTGTCGTTGCTCTGCACAGACATCTTCTTGTCTTAATGTTTTTTTTGTGTGGCAGGATAATCCTCAGAAGTTGGGGAGGATCCAGATAAAATTTCTTGTGGACAGGTTGGGAGTGCGACACACGTCGAAACTGATTAGAATTTTGATGAAGAATCAGGTCCGGAATCCGACTACTGAGACATTTATTTCAGTGATTCTTCACCATTGATGAATGGGCCAAAAGAATGATTATATAGCAACGATATTGTCATAACATTGTGACAGATTTCGGACAAAACTTGGGTGGACATTTTGGTGTGTGAACAAAGAAGGAATTGATTCAATTATGTTGAGAACCGAATCAGGATCTGGATCTGATAAATTTTTTAAGTGATCTCATCATTGAGAGATTGGGCTAAACTCAATATGTAGCACGATATCTTGAAAAAGTTGTGGAACAGGATTTTGGGTAAAACTTGGTGGGCATGGTTGGGTTGTGTGACAAGGAAGAAATTGCTTCTTTTGGTGAAGATCCAATCCCGAAGGCCCGGATCTGGATACGAGAATTATGTAAATTTTAAAGGGATTCTTCACCAATTGGAAGATATGGCCAAAAACGAATCGTACAGTATGGCATGAATATTTCAAAAGATGTATTGGGCCCGCCAATGTTCTCCTGTGGATCAGGCATTAACATGGCGAGTATTTGACTGCTACGCGAATGCCCACTCTCGTTAGTCGTTTTAATTATGCAATTAATCATTGATTATTGTAACACCGTCCCCTCTCAATTCGGGTCTGCATGTGTGCATACTGGCGAGTGAATAAATCGCCAACATTCACTCTCTGAAGTAAAATTTGACACAAAACTAAGTATCATTTGTACAATTCGAACCTCTGAAAGTAACATTTGTACACATAAACTTATATATCATTTGTACACATTCAACCTCGAAGTACATTCTGTAACACATAAACTAAGTATTCATTTGACACATTCACACTCTGAAGTACATTGTACACATAAACTAAGTATCATTTTGTACACATTCCAGCTCTGAATGTGCACCACTACCCTCACAATCCGTGCTCTGTGTTGCTGACACAGCAAGCATCGCCGGGTGCTAGCAAGGGGCTCCGCCAATGTCACGGCACTGGAGGATATGTTATTTATGTTTTGGCTATGGGGCGGCTGTACTTTTGATATGTATCTCCACTTGTTTTATGTACATCGTACGTGGAAAGAGGTATTATTGCCTTAAATACAATACATATCGTTACGCTGTGGAAATTCGCAAAACACCATTCAGGCGTCCCGTAGGTGAGGTATTTCTGAGTAGGCGTGTATAATTGATGAGCCTTCATTCGGGCTGCGACACTTTGAGTTAGTCGTTTTTCTGTTCTTCAGTATTTCGAACCACCATCAACTTTCAACCTCAACCACGCCATTTACCCACCAACAACGCCAGCAGCCGCCAACCCAACAACTCACAACAACCACGCCACCATCTTCGCGCACCCAACCCGCTTGATCGAACGCCGATCCTCCAGCGATCCACACTACAGACGGTTCCGCGCTGGAAAACCGCGAAGCGAGAAGGGCAAAGGAAGAGTCACTCACGCGATGGCGCACGGAGTTTCCTTGCCTGTTTCTTCCCTGGCCCGGCGCCAGGACGGATTTTCCTCGACCCCCGCATGGGGGGTGGAGGGGGGAAGAGTAAGGGAACGCCCCTATTCTAAGAAAGCGCAGAAGCGAGGGTGGAGCCAAAACGGCGCGCGCCGAGTATATAGAGTCCGGAGGCGCAGGGACGAATCCGGTCTCTCTTGAGTTCGGTTATCCTCACGCTCGGTGCTCGCTCAGTCCGGTGTGTTCGTGGTTTCGGCCTCGGTGTCGCAGTCGGTGCTTCGAGTCCGTGGCGTCGGGGGACCAACACGAGCACGCAAGAAGCACGCCGAGAGGCTTCAACCGACACGCTCTGAGACGAGTCACGGGCCAGCACCGGGACCACGTCGGAGGACGGTCGCCAAGACTCGAACTCAGGCGAAGTTGGACTTCTCATTATTTCCTTTTTAGGTTTTTGTGGTGAAGTGTGTGTGTGCGCGAGGTCCGCAAGTAGAAGCTGTGTAGTGTTGCCCCAACCTGAGTGTAACGCGGTATTCTGGTCGTAGCTCTGCATTGTGTGTTTGTCCTTTAGACGTGCTATCAATACATGCTTATTGTGTGCTTTCTGTGTTAGTGTTGTAAAATAAAATGCGTGCTTGTTGAATTGTTTCTTCCCCGTTTCGCTGCGCCTTTCCTTCGTGGGTCTCCTATCTTGCTTTACGTAAAGGGTTTGCGTGGGCGCAGGGGACGCCGATAATTAATCAGGAACCGTCGAGGCCCGGTGACGTAAACCGCTCGGTTTATCCCGTTAAGCACGGAACGGATCGCATAATGCGGACGCCCGTGTCCGAAAGTCGACCTGCGGCGAGGTCGCGATCTTCACCCGGTTTACCATCCGCGTGGGTCTTAAGGTAGGTCGAAGTTGGCGAACAACCCATCCACGCGGGTGGCCGATTTGGCCACATCGTGGTGAGGCCGAAAGGCCACCGTGACTAGATCCCGGCGTGAGTCCGGGAGGGTCCGAGACGATGTCCGTGAGCTCGTGGGCGACCGTGCCGCGCGATCGAGTTACGTTGTTCGTACTCGCTAACGCCGTGCGAGGACGCGAAAATTGCAAACAATATATATATATAATATATTGTATATATATTATATTATATAATTATACATATAAGTATATATATCATATATAATATATACATGGTATACTAACTATATACAATATATATATCTATATATATATATATATTATACTATATATATATGTATATATATATAACATATATATATTATAGTATATATAATATATATATAGTATAAACTATATAGTTAATATAGATATATATAATATATACATATATATATATATTTTATATATATTATATGTATATATATGTTATATATATAAGTATACATATATTATTAATATATATATATATATATATGTATATATATATATAATCTATATAATATATATAGCCTACATATATACTATAATATAAGTATATATTATATATATGTATATAATATATATAATATATATATATATATTAACCCTGGGAAGCATAAAGAAATATAATTTGCACAATTTCCATCCGCCACACTAAGCAGTTTTCCCTCCTGGCAGACGAACCCTACCTTCCTCTTCTACGATCTACCACTCTCGTCCTCTAACAAGCCACTGCTCCCCCATCCTCAAGACTCCTCCCCATCCCTCCATCCTCCCCCATCCCTCACTCCTCCCCATTCCTTCACTCCTCCCGCCATCCTCTTACTCTCGCCCATCCCTGCACCCCACATCATCCGACCACAGTATTTTAAAACGACTCTGTATTATCACTTCCGGTTTCCGGGTTTGGAGCCGCGAGAAGGTCTTCCTTAGGGGCTCTCCTGCTGACTTCTCAAAGTTAAGTTCCGGTCGTTTATTTGTCACCGTTTTAAGTCCTGTTTAATTTTTCTCACCTACATGATGACTGTGTGTTCCTAGTTCGGTATTTGTTTCAAAGAATCGGCTATTTGTGAGTTTTTTGTCGACGTTCTTCACCGACGTGTTTGAAGGCCTAGGCCTTGGCCTAGGCCTTGAGCTACCGGGTTTCCGATGATCGTTTTTTAATTTGTCTGTGTTTTGTTTTTTCTCCCCATTACCGTTCAATTTCTAATCTCTTCCCAATTACGCTCAAATTTTCACTCTCCCCATTTTCTAACGTCCTCATTCTCCCCCAACTATCTCTTTTTCTTATCTCAATAAAAAATAAAAATAATAATAAATACCACACTCCACAACTACAGAACAACACGCTACCTTCCTCCGCACAGTCCATTCTGCTCTTCTTCTTCCTCTTATCTTCCTCCTCGTCTTCTTCCTTCGATTTTTTTCGACAACACTCCTATGACTTAATCTGTTGAAAACTCTCTTCAAACAGTCATATTAACAACAAAAACGACATCTTATAATGAACTTCAATCTTCCTCTCTCACACATGTGGTACTCTTTTACTGTTTCATAATGCACTATCTCTCTGGCTATTTTAACAGAACTGCTTCATTCGACCTCTCCATTCATTTCCTTGCCTAAAAAAATCCAACTATTACAGCGCTTCTCTCCTCTCAAATTCTCCTGAATCAGCCTTCATTGCATCCATCACAAGAATTGTTGTTAAATCGCTATCTCCGACCGTAGAAAACTTTTAAAAAACACAGTTTTGCAATGGATGTTCACTTCCATCAACCCAATAATCTTTTTTTCCAACTTCAGTGCCAACTCACCCTCACCCCTCACTCTACCTCAAGCAACCACCCACACTACTCTCCTCCAAGCCTCCTCTCACGCTGCTCTCAAAATTCCTCCCTTCACCATCCTTCTCACAAGTTGCCCCCCCTCTCATGCACCAAGACTGTCTCACACCTCCCACCTGCCTCCTCACCTCCCTCCTGCCCCTCTCACCATCCATCTCCTTCACTCCACACCTCCCTCAATTCCTCCTCAACGCCTTCTATCCTTGTCTCATTGTCCCCCCTCTTCCCCAGCCCCAAGAGCCCTTTTCTCGCTCCCATTTTCGGACCCTCTCCCTCTAGCTAATTCTGCCAATCCCACAGCATCTTTCAACAACCTCCTTACCCTCCCCCCTCGTCCCTTGTTCCTACCCTCCCGCTTCCCCCCACACGCCCAGCCCCAAACCCCTCCCTACCCTCATTCATTAAAAGTGTGGACCTCAAATAATCCGGAGGCTCGCTCAAACTTTCAGATTCTTAAACCTACAGCTGCCCACTGACAAACCAACATAATCTGCCTAAACAGAACTTTCCTCTCCCATGATATGGTGTTGACTCCCCAAGTATCTCTCCCGGTTACTCCCTCCTCCGGTGTTGACAGACACTCGAGCTCGTTCCTGCGTGGAAGGTGTTGCCTCTTCAACAAAGACTCTATTCCTCACTCTCCTTGCAACTGCTCTCACTCCCCCACACCCCAGGAAAACCTCTGGCTACGGCTTCCCTGCCAATCCCACCTCAATGTTTATATGTGTCTAACTGTACCCGTCCACACGAACAGTGATGATCATCTCCAACCTCACGAATCCGAAAACATGGACCATCTTCGTAATCCTTCTCATCCAAAACTCTCTCTTCTCTTATGTGGTTGGACTTCAAGTTGTCATCACGAGCCAGTTGCTAGTGTGGGTACCAACCATTCTCACCTGTCGGAGTACCCCGTCCGAGCACATCCAGCTCAGCAAAGAGCTTTCTGCTGTACTCAATTGGGACTGACTAATCGGGTCAATTTCCCTGAGACCCGGATCTCAAACTCAATGGTACTACCGCCATCTCTTCTAGATCTGATTTTGACTAAAATTTCCCTGACAATTCTGCTGCTCTTCCACGTTCCTCCGCTCCATCGTTTATTTCTGAACCACGTCCTTGTCCAAAAGTGGACATCTCTCTGGCGTTATCAGAAACCCACCTCAACGCCGTCAAGATCGCTGGCATTTTCACGCAAGACGACTGGCCAGGCGTCCTCCAGCAGCTGATCAAACTTACAGACTGGTCTCCTATCACTGACTTTCTTCCAAACATAACTCATCCTGGGAAATTCCTTGTCAAAGAAACTTGCTCCTACCCTCAATGCACAGAATTTTATGCCCCTACTTGTCTAGTCTCAGTTTTGTCCTAACTTCCTACACCGCCCTTGGTGTTAATATGAAGCTATTGTGGCGAGGCAGTTGTCCTGAAACGAACTTCCTTTGCCATGATAACGCAAACCAAACTGGGTGGGCAAATCCTAAGTTCCTTCCACAAAGCTGCGGAACAATCGTGCTATCTGACCCTCAGCGCAGTAGCACAGAAAACAACCTCTTCTCCATACTCAAGTCTGAACTCTCAACCTCTCTCCCTCCTTCAAAATCCGTGTGGCGATTTAATCAAAATCTGTAGTATCTGGTTATGTTCCGCCCCTGTCCATCCTCTCCTTACCTCAAATGCGCTGCACTGCGATAACCCCACATGACTGATAAAGCTGAATTGTCCAAACCGGGTTTAGCGGAGGTCGTAAATACTGTGCGTCTAAACTCCATCACCTATTCTCAACGCCTACCCAGTCGTGCCACTCCCAATTGTCCCTGACCTCTGTGTCCTTTTCTGCCTCTATCAACAAGGTGGCAGAGTTTGCTTTCAAACCTCGACTAGATTCTGCCAACCGGTCCAAGACGGCACACAGCCACGTGTCCTCAAAGCCTGCTCTTCTGCCCCTCTGCCACCTCTCGTCTGTTCCCGTATTCACCCTCTCATGGCTCACAGGTCATGCTGCCATTCTGCTTGGAAATCCTCTAACATCACGCCCGGAGCGGTCATAAAAAGGTGCACAAAAACTAGACGTAACCAGACAAGCCTTCTCCCTATAATTCATGAACAGTCAAGCTTAGGAATCCATCGATCAAGAGACTTCATCTGAACATGAAACTCTTGACCTAACTTACTCGCACCAAGTTGAAATTTCCGACACGCAGGCCGATCAAACGAGACTTTGGTATTCAAGACCAGGTCACTCTACCCCCTGGAATTAATCGCTCTCTGCTCTCCCTACATGGATGGAGGTCCTCCTCAATGCCAGACAGGAAATCCCGAGGCGTAATCCCTGGACCATTATCCACGTGCTTTTGACACAGTCTGGCACCACTGCCCTACCACCAAAACCTCTCTTCCCATGGTAATCGCAAGGGCCATCTTCCACTCATGAAGCTCGCAGCACTCCCTCCTGTCGCAGCACACTGCGTGGCCCTAAATGGAGTTCTTCATCCCCTGTCCCTGTGCAAGGCTGCGAGTTCCTCCAAAGGGAGCTGTTCTGGGCACCAGTCTCTTTTCTCTGTTTTCAATCAAATGATCTCTACCGACTACTGAAAAATCCTCTATATCTCTTTGCCGATGACTCCACCTCTCGCCGAATACATCTGTCATGCCTCAGACTGGAAAAGCCAGCAGCTTCTCTTCGCATCCAGCACTGCAGATCTGGCTAAAATCACCACAACTGGTCCAACCATGGAACAATTCTCTGTCAATCCAGAACAAATCTCACACCTCCACTAATGGTCCTCCTTTCGAAAGGACGTTTAGGCAAACACCCCAAGGTCCCATCCACTATTCTCTCAACAATGCCTCTGGAAGAAGTCTTTTCTTCTCAAGCTCTTGGGTCTCACCGTATCTGCCAATGACCTTCCTGGGAAGTCACATTTCCACTGCCTCCAAACAGCCAGATCCGCCGACTGGGAATCCTCCGTCGTGCAAAAGTCCTTCCTCTGCTCTTGAGCTCCTGACCACATTACAAAAGCTTTTGGTCCGTGGAGCCTGATGGATGTAACTGGTCTCCCCTCTGGGCTGGTGCTGCTGCCACCACCCTTTCTCCGCTTCACGCTGCAGAAACCCGGAAGAGGGCATTTAATCATGCCATTCACTCCCCCGAGAGTGAGCTGAGTCTTGGGCTCTCACCTCATCAGCCGCAGGTTGGTCGGAGTGGTCTTTTTGTCTGTCTTCTACGACTCCTCTCCCACCCCTTGCCCCCCTAGCCTCTCTGCATTTGTCCCCACCACAGTATTGCACAAGGGCGCTCAAAGGTCCGCCAACACCCCTTACTGGTAAAACTACCAAAATCACGAACACCTCCCGCCTGCAACAGACTTCACTCCTTCATTCCCTTTTTTTTCCCGGCCTTTGAATGAAACTCCTCACTCTATTGCTTCCCATTCCCCTCCAGCTTTCAAAACAGCCTGTTACCACCAACCTCTTATCATGCCCCATGCCAAATCCCACGATCTTTTCTACCACCCGAATCCCACCCAAAGCCCATCAATCCGTCCGCCCCCTTCTTCAATTGCCCCCTGACTTTCCTTCCTGAAAGTCCCTGTATAATCGTCCATCTTCTCTTTACCCATGTATCCCCGTCCCATCTCCATCCCTCCCTCGACAGATCACCTAATAGTGTCTGTTTCCCCACGGACTGTTTGTCCCTTCCACTCCTCACCACTCCTTGTCTTCATGGCCCCCCTGCGGCGTTGTGTGGTTAGCTTTCCATACGAGCTTCGACATGGTCATACAAAAAAAAAAAAAAATTAAATTAAACATAACTAATTCCCAGCCAGGGGCAACTTACCATCCTACTCACACTATCTCTCTCCTCCTCTTCTTCCCCAATCTCCCCTCGACTCCTCTCTCTACATACGGCGTCTGAAGCAGATACATTCAAATGCTATTAAAATGCCAAGTTTTTATCTCATACTCATCTTATCACTAAATCCAAAATCTTATACTATCTGAAAAACATACAATTTTCATCGAATTTTCTATCCTGTGTTTTTTTGCCACAAGTCCTGTAAACCATCTTAGGAGCAATGAAAAGAAAAAATCAAGATGTCGAATTAATAGTTAAGATAAAGTTTGTGAAGAGAGTGGTGAATGGACTTTTAAAAACAGGCCTTAATTCACTTAAAAATACATTTTTGTCTAAAATGATAATTTCTTCGTTTTTTTGCAATCGGGTATTAAAACCATGTTGGCAACCATGAAAATGAAATCGTATATTGAATCTAATTCATAAAAGCCGAGGGAGTCTGCATGGACTTTATATACAGGCAATATTTCACTGAAAATAGCATTTTTGTCTAAAAACGCGAATTTAGTCAATTTCTTCCCGAATTTTTGCAACCGAGTCTTAAAACATTTCACGACCATGGTAAATAAATTAGACAAATCGAATTAGAGTTGAGAAATAGCTGTGAGAAGAGTAAGAAAGTGCAAGCCTTAACAAAAAAGGCTATATGAGCAAACAAAATGTGGCGATTTGATATTTTGAAGCTCCTCCGCTGACGGGGAGATCCCACCATAGATATATATATATCTATCTTTCTTCTTTCGGCTGCCTTTAGGGGTCGCACAGCGGATCATCCGTATGAACCGCATAGTGATTTGGCTAGTTTTTATGCCGGATCTCTTCTGACAGCAACCTGGTCGCTTCTTTACAACACAGGGATATGGTACCAATTCTAACCGGGGCATACACCGGGCCCAGTACATTTTACTCACTTCGCCGACCTCTGAAGGATGACAGGCTGAGTCAACCTCCTGTGTTATAATTCAAGCGATCAACGGCTTGAACTCAGACCTTTGTATCCCAAGCCGCTACCGCTAACCAACTACGCCAACACAGGATTTATATATTAATTATATATATATATATATAATATATATAATATAATATTATTTTTTTATAATATATATATAAATAATATATATATAATATATATATATAATAATATATATAAATATAATATAATACTAATATAGACTACCTAATATATATATAAGTATTAACCAAGCCATAAATTTAGAACACCCACCCCATTTTTTCCCAGGTTTTACTGAAATTTACAGCAGTTTTAAATCGTTCAATGTACCTGAAATTAAGCGCAAGAGCAAATTAGAATTGCCAGAAAAAAATAAATCATGGAATCGTTTTGTTGACAATTATTTAATCGAAATTTTGACTCATCAAGTAGCCACCTTTGCAGATATAACAGCCGAACATACTCTGGCATTCTTCTCTCCAATGAAATCAAATATTGTTCGGAAAGTTCTTCCAACACTGTTGCAGAAGTTCCCACAAATGTTTGTGCACTTGTAGGTTGCTTTGCTTTCACCCTTCTGTCCAGTTCACCCAAACCAGCTCGATGGGTTAAGTCTGCAGACTGTACTGGCCATTCCATGATTGAGCCGATGTCTTGTTCTTTTCCTCTAAGCGTAGTTCTAGCATAACCTGGAGTATGTTTTGGGTCGTTACTTGCGTAGGATGACCTGACCAACGAGGCGAAGACCAGAGGGTAGGCAATGGCGCTGCAAAGGAAATGCTGTGTAGCCTTTTGGTTCAGGGGTGCCAGTCACTCTGTGCAAGTTGCGCAACCCTGGATCCAGCAAAAGGGAGGGCCCCAGATCATCACGCTTCCTCCTCCATGTTTGACAGTTGCTGTCACACAACATCTAGGAAACCATCCTTCTCGCCTACTCAGATGGCGAAAAAAACCGCGCGTGAATGACCGAAGAGTATCAAAAATTTGATTCATCGTCCATAAGACCTTCTTCCAGTTTTCAGTAGTTCCACTGGCGGTGCTTCATGCCCAAGCAAGCCCTTTTTCCTTATTTTTGCCATCTTAGCAATGGCTTTTTACTGCCACTACGACTGTCAAACACTGCAGCTCGAAGTTTTCTTCACAGTTGAAATTGAGACTTCCTTACTCGGACCAGTGTTAAGCTGTGCTTGAAGCTGCTGTCCTGTGAGCCGCCTATCACACAAACGTTGAGATCTCAGAAAAATTCGTGTCTATCTGTGTTGTGGCTTTGGGGTCTGCCAGAACTCTTCCTGTCAGATTTCCTCCAGTTTCCATGTGCTTTTGAGGTGTAGGAAACTGTACTCACTGACACCTTGGCTTCCTTTGCAATTTCTCCAAAGGAAAGACCGACACTTTTAAGGTTAACATGGTCTTTTCTGTCTTCCTTTGTTAATTGTCTTTTTCTCGGGATTATGATCGTAATATAGCTACTTCCTGCAGTGCAATAATTGTCCAAATAATGCTTCAGAGGGTGAAGAACCACAGTCTGTTCCAACACTGCTTTATACGAACAGAGGGTTTGTAACTAATCAACAAAAAAGTTGGGACACCTGTAGGAATTGTTTTGCATCAACTTTCAAAGCTTATTACT
>CM068952.1:100980732-101014500 GCA_035128595.1 Eptatretus atami
TCAATATCAAGTGAGTTGAAGTTTTTGATTTTTTAACTTTATATACAAATGTGGATTTTGTACTCGTGAGGGATTCACTCTTCAATGTAATTGACAAGGTTTTTAACTCTATTAAGAAGTTTTTATGTGTCAGGTTTGATCGAGCATTCATTACCGATCGAGATCGGTAAAGGGAAGAAAACTGCATGGCAGACTTGGAACGTCTTTGATGATGTTTTTGAAACATTCACCAATCTCAGCCAGCATCCAACATTGATTCGTGATCTTGACTTTTTGAAGTTTTTTTGTTTTTTTCAAATTTTTCAAAATTTGGATTTTCAATTGGCCAATCGGAGATTTGATTAGAATCCCTGGAGAACAAATGTGCAAATTTGATGCTTGTATCATCATTTGCACGATTCCTCTCAAAAATTGCTGTTATCTGCCCCACTACTATGGGCGAAGGTGCTTCAGTATCGACTCCACTGTTTCCAAATGATGTCGGATTGTTTGGTAACATCACAGACAAACTGCGCCATGTGTGCATCAGCTTGGGCACTGACCATTTTCGGAACTTGGATGACAGTTATCCAGAAACGAAGCGTGAATACTCTGGGGTGAATCGCTTTCTTTAAGCCAGTGCCTTCAAACGGGTTTTGCCAAATGGGGAGGTAGCTGATCTTGATTGGTTGGTTTATTCTCCTGCCAAAGCTTGTGTTTTCTGTTTTCCATGCACTCTGTTTTCCTCTGACAGAGGTGCACAGCTTTCTGGCTCGGGATTTACTGATTGGAAGAATACGGCTCAGTACTTGAAGGCCCATGAAATCAGCCCAAAGCACATAGAATCAGTTCTAACATTTTGTCAGCGGAGTGCTGATGCCGGTCGAGTTGATAAGCCATTGCATCAAAACATGCTGGAGCAGCGCAGCTATTGGAAAAAATGTGTTGACACGTTGTGTTGCCACATACTTTTTTCTTTGCGAGAGGGGTCAGTCGTTTCGAGGCAGTAACGAAATTGTGGCTCCAGCAGCAATGGTAATTACTTGGGCATTTTGGAGTTGATTGGCCAGTTTGATCCGTTTTTGTCCCAGCACATCCATTACCATGCCAATCGGGGTCGCGGTCACACGTCTTATTTGTCAAAAGCAATCTGCGAATAATTAATTGCTATGATGGGCAAACAAGTACTTGGTCGCATCAAGCATGAGATTTCGAAGTCGCGGTATTTCTCCGTTTCAGTGGACTCCACACCAGACATTGTCCACGCGGACCAGCTCATTATCAACCTCCGCTACGTCAACATGACAGATCACAAGCCTGTCGAGCGTTTCCTCATGTTCATTAGTATCTCTAGTCATACAGGTCAGAATCTTGCTGATACTCTTCTCCAATACTTGAAGGACCACAACATCGACTTTGACAATTGCCGCGGTCAGATATATGACAATGCTAGTAATATGTCGGGCAAGTACAATGGTATGCAGCAAATTTTGAAGAACAAGAACAGTTTGGTTGATTACATTCCCTGTGTAGGTCACTCTATGAACCTAGTTGGTCAGTCGCGGTGGATTTGCATTGAAGCGGTTTCATTTTTTGGGTTTTTGCAGTGCCTGTATGCTTCTTTGTGCATCCACGCACCGTTGGGGTGTCCTGCAGACCCGTGTGGAACAGCAACCTGGGTGCCTTGTTCCGAAACACCCATCGGATACCCGGTGGTCTGCCCGAGCTGATGCAACTGAAGCTCTGTTCCGCGGTTACCGCCAGTTCCAGAGTGCTCTCAAAGAGATCTCTGCAGATGAAAATCAGAACAGGGAGACACGAAATGAGGCGGATTCTTTGGCAGAAAATATGGGCACCATAGAAGTTGCCCTGATGTGTGAACTTTGGAATGATATTTTGCAGCGCTTCAATTGCTGCAGCAAGTTGTTGCAAAGTGCCACCATAGAATTAACACCGGCTATTTGTCTGCTGAAGAGTTTGATTGAGTTTTTAGATGCGCGCAGAGAAAATTTTGATTTCTATGAGCAACAAGCATGTGATCGCTGCGGCAACAGCACTTACAAATCCGAAAGTCGGAGAATGCCCAAGCGTAAGAAGCGTGACAATGATGGAAATGCTACTGATGCCACAGAAGGGATGACGGGCCAACAAAAATTCAAAGTTAATTCATTTTATGTCATCATTGACCAACTGCGAAGTGCATTGCAGAAACGCATAGAGGCGTATTCTGTAGTGCTGCAGCAGTTTGGCGTTCTGACAGAGTTTGACTCTATGACCGACGAGGATATCAACACTGCTATTACAGGGCTTGTCAGTGTGTATCACAAGGATCTGAATACTGATTTCGCATCAGAGTTCCGTCAGTTCATTTGCTGGTATAAAAACAAACTGCCCTCAAGTTCCCCTCAACAGGGTGTGCACAGCATATGTTTGCGCTGCTGCACACCACTGGAGTTAATGCAGCCTTTCCAAACACTGAAGTGGCTCTCCGAATATACTTAGCACTGATGGCCACCAATTGTTAGGAGAACGCTCATTTTCGCAGCTAAAGAGAATCAAAGATGTGAAGCGTTCTACCATGCATCAACAGCGTCTTGGTGCGTTGGCCCTTTTGTGCATTGAAATGATTTGCTCCGAGAACTGGACTTCAGTTCGTAATTGAAGAGTTTGCCGTTGTAAAAGCGTGCAAGGTTGCAATCTAAGGTCTAGTAAACTGTAAAACAAAGTGCCAAATCTGTACGTGTTTTGTCATGCATATATTCATACACTGCAAATTGTATAGAGGGATTAAAGAAACTATTTCTTTTCACATTAAATATTTGTCTTTTTTTGTATAAAATATTTTGTTTTTGAATCAGTTCATCTTTTGTCTGGGGTCCATTTCCATGAGCCCGAGATCTAATTTAAATTTTTCAGGCCATTCTCTAAAATTTCAAAATGTGCCTTAGGGCCAGCCGAGGCTTAATCCGGCCCTGGTTGATACGGTGTTGTCATCATTATGATTCAGGTCAAGTGTCATCTTTAACCAGGAGATTGGCTGCCCTAGGTCTCCAAGCCTTTGGTCACCTTGAACATTTCACATCGTTCAGTCCAGTCCACTGCTTATATTGGCCATCCAGGTGATTTTTAGTGGACCCCTGACTATCTTGCCTTCAACCTTGCCTTCCACCTCTTCTTTCTTCAACATTGAGGACGAAGGATATGACCAAGGTAATCCACCTTCCATTTCTTAATTGTCCCTACTAAACTTTTCTTTTGCGTAACTCTCCTTGAGACTTGTTAATTTGCCTTCTTGTGGATGCAGGAGATTCTAATCATCCGCTTGAACACCCAGCAACTAAGTGTTCACGTTTCTCTTCACCCAGGGAGGAGTGTTGACTACACATAGCATTTAGCTATTCTTGTTTGTTTGTGTGATCCTTTGTCGAGATGTAAACATCTTGATCATATTGATGGAAGCACTTTTGTTTTCTTTACAAGAGCAAAGGTAGAACTGACAGTGGAACAAACATCAAGGGAAAGAATGAACAGGAAGAGAGGAAAGGGGGAAGGGGAGGAAACACTGAAAATAGAAAGCAAGATGGTTATTGGCTCATGAAAAGTTAAGAGGGGTAATAAAGATCATGGGTCAGAATTGGAAATGACAAGAGATGGTGGTGCACTGCTTGCTTGAAAAACTGGAGGGAAAGGTGAGACAGAACAGCCTCTGGAAGGTGGTTCCATAAACAGGAGAATCGAGAAATGAATGAAAAAATCACTCATGGAGTGACACTTGGTGAAACGGCACGGCACTCGGAAGAGCACATACCTCCACCAGGCTGAACAGTTTACATTTTGTATCCCACTGACAGGTCGGATCTGAACCCAGACCTTAACCAAAGTCGAATTGGCTTGTTCTTGTCACCTAACCAATCATCCACCTAGTTTTATCATAACTTGTCCATAACTTTTTGATATATCAGGCTGTTCACAGTTTTTGGCCTCATCTCTAAATGGTGAAGAATCACTGAAAAAGTTCTCAGATCTGGATTCGGATTTGGATCTTCATCAAAATGAAATGTTGCTGTCCTCGGCTGGGTACCGACACACACAAAAATTTCACAATGATTGCTTGAAAACTGTGGCCAAAAATTGTGTGACAAACAGACAAACAAAGAGACAAACGCAACAGACCACCATACTTGGCGAAAATTTGTTTTCGCCAAGTAATTAATGAAGATGTTCAGTGAGCCTGGATTTTGGAAGTTCACCAACTAGGGGGGTTCTGGAATAACATGTGCATTCTGCAGTTGATGGGATGGTCAGAGGACTGAGAGAGCGAGAGAGAGAGAGCGAGAGAGAGAGTGCGAGAGAGGGAGAGAGAGAGAGAACGAGAGAGAGAGGAGATAGAGATCACGAGAGAGAGAGAGAGAGAGAGAGAGGAGAGAGAGAGAGAGAGAGCGAGAGAGAGGAGAGAGAGAGAAGAGTGCGGAGAGAGGGAGAGAGAGAGAGAGAGAAAGAGACAGAGAGAGAGAGAGAGAGAGAGAGAGAGAGAGAGGAGAGAGAGAGAGAGAGAGAGAGAGAGAGAGAGAGAGAGAGAGAGAGAGAGAGACGAGAGAGACCGAGAGAGGGAGAGAGAGAGAGAGAGAGAGGGGGGAGAGAGAGAGGAGGGGGGAGGGAGAGGGGAGGGAGAGGGAGAGGAGGGGGAGGGAGAGGGAGAGGAGGGAGGGAGAGAGAGGAGGGGGGAGGGAAGGGAGAAGGAGAGAGAGAGGGGGAGGGGAGGGGAGGGAGAGGGAGAGGAGGGGGAGGGAGAGGGGAGAAGAGGGAGAGGGGAGGGAGAGAGAGAGGGGGGAGGAGAGGAAGAGAGAGAGAGGAAGAGGAGAGGGAGAGGGAGATGGAGATGCCTGCCCAGAAGAGAGATGGGGGTATGCTGAACGACAAAATGTTGTTGTCTGCAAGAAGGAACAGTGGGGGTTTTCCAGTGGATTGGTTTCACTTGTATCTATCTATCTATCTATGGTGGTATTGTGATTTCTGTGCCATATTCCCCATTCTCAGTTATCATGCGGCCAAGATACGAGCAGGAGATTGCCTCCAGTCCTCCTGGCCGGTACTGAACCATTTTGATTTTTTACTTGGTACCACCATTTAATATTTGCCTTTTCCATATGTTGATTTGCATTCCGTCCATAGATGGTGCACAATGAAAGTCAATCAGATGCCTCTTCGAAAAGGAGCATCCATGAAAACGCCGTGGAGAACATATCCAAAGGTGTTGTCTGTGCTTTACCCCACTCACCACCGCCACTGCTCCTCCCTCTCCGCCTCCAGGGGTTTAAAGTTGATATTAAACTGTTCGGTCGAGTTTACATGACGTGCAGATGCGACGTCGGCTTGATGGGCCGAATGGCCACCTCCCTCCTGCACCCAAGTTCCTCTTGTGTCGTTCCCTCGTGTAACCACGACGACGAAGGTCGACAACGGGCGAAACCGCCACGAAGCCGAAAATCGCGGAGTTTCCCGGTAAAATGTGACGTCACACGCTTTCCACGTGCGTCACTGCGCGATTCCCTTCTTTTCCACCCCTCCTCCTCCTCCTCCCCCAGCACCACCTCGACACCCCACACCAATTCGTCGCCCTCCCGCTCCTCGCCGCGCTTTCAGGCCACGCCGCGTTCCTGCCGCTTCTATCTCTCGACTGTTCGCGCTTTGAGCTCTCCTGGGTAAGTGAGGGTGAGGGTGAGGGTGGTGCCGTGGAGGGAAGGTCTGGAGGGTCGGGGTGTGAGGGAGGTAAAGGGTGAAGTGGTCTTGCCGCTGATCGCGGGGTCCGAGACGGCGTGGCCACAACTCCTGGCCTTCAGGGGCGATCAAAGGAAGTCGATGTCTCCCTTTAAAGTGTCGGCCTGTCCTCGGCGGAGCATGTGCTCGTGTCCCGACATTTGTCATTTCGGCCTCTCACGGGATCCACTTTCAGGATCTCTGTCGTCCTTTCCATGGCGGCGCTTCGTTAACAATCGGCCCAAAAGACCGGCGTGTTCGTCCGGGTGTCGGATTCGGCACAGCTGTAAAGCGCCGTCACCCTCGACCGTCACTCCCTTCGATCGATCGGGTCTTGTGGGTCGGGTCGCGATTCGGAGGCGAAACCTCGGTTTCCGAAGCCCAAGCAGAGCCGGGGGCTCACAGTGGTGGTGATCTGAGCCGTTGGAGCGACCTTGATTCCCCTGGAGCAGCTGCTCCTCGAATGTCTCGGAAATCCTGGCTCCGGATCTCACCTCCGGGTCTCGCCTCCCGGTCTCACCTCCGGGTCTCTCCCGCGTCTCGCCTCGCGGTCTCACCTCCCGGTCTCGCCTCCCGGTCTCACCTCCCGGTCTCACCTCCGGGTCTCACCTCCTGGTCTCGCCTCGCGGTCTCACCTCCGGTCTCACCTCGGGTCTCACCTCCCGGTCTCGCCTCCCGGTCTCACCTCCGGGTCTCCACTCCCGGTCTCACCCTCCGGGTCTCGCCTCCCGGTCTCACCTCCGGATCTCACCTCCCGGTCTCGCCTCCGGGTCTCGCCTCGCGGTCTCGCCTCGCGGTCTCACCTCCCGGTCTCACCTCCGGGTCTCACCTTCCTGGTCTCGCCTCGCGGTCTCGCCTCCCGGTCTCCACCTCGGGTCTCGCCCCCCGGTCTCGCCTCCAGGTCTCGCCTCCCGGTCTCACCTCCCGGTCTCACCTCCAGGTCTCGCCTCCCGGTCTCGCCCCCGGTCTCGCCTCCCGGTCTCACCTCCGGATCTCACCTCCGCGGTCTCGCCTCCGGGTCTCGCCTCGCGGTCTCGCCTCGCGGTCTCACCTCCGGGTCTCACCTCCGGGTCTCACTCCCGGTACACCTCCGGTCCTCGCCTCCCGGTCTCACTCCGGGTCTCGCCCCCGGTCTCACCTCCGGGTCTCCCCCCGGTCTCGCCTCCGGGTCTGGCCCCCGGTCTCGCCTCGGGTCTCGCTCCGGTCTCGCCTCCGGTCTCGCCGCCCGGTCCGTCCCCCGTCTCGCCTCCGAGTCTCGCCTCCCGGTCTCACCTCCAGGTCCTCGCCTCCCGGTCTCACCTCAGGGTCTCGCCTCTCGGTCTCGCCTCCCGGTGTCACCTCTCCCGTTCAAGTTTCAAATAGTTTTACCAAGTGCATTGCAATCTGGAGGATAATGTGGCGTAATCTTTTGAAACCACCCAGAGGATTAGAGTCGTGGTAAAGGAGGCTCACAAATGACTCCATGCACGTTTTATAAATCATTTTTGGGATCAGTTCTCTGTTTGTCCTCTAAAGGGCTCGTACATGTATTATTACACGAACAAGTACATCATGTCACCTTGGGATGAATCACGAGTACAGAGGGCTGTTGTAGGCTGTAAAACGCAAACATTAGTAAATAATCACCATCGTGAGGCTCGTTACAAGACCATGATCCCACCAAGCAGCCCCCCCCTGTATCCTCTCCACCCCCATCCCCTTTCCCTCTAACCCCCTCCCGCCCCTCTGCGCATTCTCTCTCCCCACCTTGTTTTGGACCTTTAATTGCTAAATGGTAAGTGTTGAAACTTCATCTCTCGAACGTCGTCCGTTCATCGTGAAGTGGTTCGAAGATTGTAGTTTATTCGTTATTAAAATGTGCTTGTCAGTGATTGTGGCTTTAAGCATTTAAGCCGTTCATCCTGCCATTTGTTGCTTCATATCCTGAGATGTTGGACCAAATTGTGCGGAGGTAATGCCCTTACCTATGAGCTGTCTCACGTGTGTGTGTGTACTCTCCCCAACCAGGGTAACGACTGTCCAATTGGTGTTTCACAAGCAAGGCGTTCCATCACCAAATGTTCCTTCGCTCAAATGAACGTCAAGCTCGCCGTCCCGTCTGCTAGCATTCGTCGGTCGTTCTTTTAAAAGACCCAAGGGGGTCTCGCGAAGAGTCGGCGACTTATCACCGGCATCCTGAACAAATTACAAATTCCTGCCCTGACTTTCTGCGTCTGAGTGGTGACCCATCCAGGACGATAACCCGAACCATAGAAACTACTTCAGAGCACCAACACTGTGCAGAGCACGCACGGTTCACGGTCTGATTTGTCCTGACTACCGCTGGGAAGGCAAAGGCAAAGCACCGAGTGTAGTCCTTTACCATGGGGCGAGTTTGGCAGCACTGAACCTTCCTTCAGGTGGAGCATGAGAGACGTGTACGCATACCTACATACTTGTAGATTTATCTTGAGATCAAAACTCCCAGTACAGACAAGGTGCTGTATCTTGCAGCAAGCCATCTTGAGGAGGCAAAAAAACCTTTTAAGAGCCACCAAGTACCTGGCTTGGTGAGATTGGAGGTAAAACCCAAAAAGAGTAACTTATCAATATTGTTATTCCAACACCTACCTCATCAATGTATCAGTAGCAGAATCCCAAAGCTTCCAATGCTCATGGGATAAGTAGAGTGGAAGCCTGGTGTTGGCTTAATGGTTAGGGTGACTGGCTTAAGATCTTAGGGTCTTGAGTTCAAGCTCCTGTCAGCTGTTGAATTAACACCAGGCAGGTTGACTCAGCCTGCCATCCTTCCAAGGTCAGTGAAATGAGTACCAGCGTGCTCGTAACAGGGGGCATTGCATCAGCGGCACAGTTGTGCCTCCAAGAAAATGATGCAGCCAAGTAGCCACAGCCTGTATATGAAGAAATAAAATAAAATCGTGTTTTTTATTTATTTCATTGGTAGTTTTAACATGTTTACCGACACACATGAACTCATTTTTGGATGTTCAATGTTACCAGCTGAGATGGCAGATCACATTGTAAAGGCAAGTTATGTTTCAGTTACCACCTGATTTTTATGGTGAGATAAAGCACGGTACGTATGTATGGAGGATATGATATCATCATCATCATCTGATCGAGTGAACTCAGATACACCGTTCAACTGCTTGCCACTCAATTATTTTTTTTTTTTACTCCAGTCGCTGCACTAGCAGTCAACTCCTGCTCGTGTAGTGCCCACACCAGGAATCAAACCCAGGCCACCTGAGTGTAAACCAGGTATCCTCACCACGAGACGGTGTGGGTTGGGATATGATATGCTTTGATATATTGTAAAGAGGAATGTGTTGGTAAATTTGGTTAGGGAATGAGGAATAGACAGGGTCGGGAGCTAGTGCAGCTGGTGGCAAGGAATGGGATGGCCAAAGGTGGTTCATTCTTTCAGAAGTGGGACAACCATTAAATTACTTACAGGAGTGGACTGCATAGAACAGACCTGGATTTGTTGGTTGTAAGGAAGCGACAGATGTGGAGGATTAAGGATTGTCAGGCAGTGGCGGGAGAGCATATCACCACCCAGCACACACCGGTAGTGTTTTGTTATACACATGAAGAGAAGAAGGGAAGACCAGGGGTCTGATGATGATTAGGTGGGGAAAGTGCAGGGACAACATCACCATAAGAGTACAAGAAGAGAATGAGGGCCAGGTATGAGGAACTTGGGGAAGAAGCAGAACATTTGGAGGAGTGAAGTACAGAAACATTTTGGGGAATTGCAGAAGTTTTGTGTGGAAGGACATCAGGAAAGGGTGCATCGTCGAGGGATAGAAACCAGGTATGGTGGACAGAGGAGGTAGCGAAGGCAGTTCGTGAAAAGAAGGAAGTTTGGAAGAGGATAGAGAACATCAAGGACAGGGGGAGGCCGCCAAATGTGGGGTTGTTACGCCTGTATGGGCAGAAGAAAGCAAGGAGAGCTGTAGATAAGGCGAGGAATAATATGGAAGGGGAGGTGCATAACAAGTTGGAAGAGCATGGTGAGTGGAACATGATATATAGGCTAACATTAACCTTAACCGTAACAGCTCGGCTCATGACAGGGATGAGGATGGCAAGGACATGAATGGGGGTGGTGATGAAGGATGGTGGTGGGACGCTGGTGATAGAGAGGAGATAGTATTGAAGGTGTGGGAAAGATATTTCAAAGAGCTCTTGATGGGAAGGAAGCAACGGCGAGCTGGAGCTGCTGTGTTACGTGGAGGGGAAAGTGGATTTGTTGGAGATCACAGAGGAGTAAGTGCGGATGGCATTGAAAAAAATGCAGAAGGGAAAAGCGCCAGGCATTGATGAGGTGTGTACAGAGATGATAATTGCCGCGACAGAAATCGGAGTCAGTTGGACGAAGAGGCTGTTGAATGTGTGTATGAAAGAGGATTCAATTCCAGAAGAGTGGAGGACAGGGTTAATTGTGCCGATATGGAAGGTGATGGGTGATGTTCAAGATCCGGGGAAGTACAGGGACATTATGCTCCTTAGTCATGTAATGAAGGTGCTGGAGAGGATTCTGGACAGGAGGATAAGGAAGAGTGTGGAGATTGAGATCGGAAAAGAGCAGCAGTGGGTTAGAAAGGGTAGGGGGATGACAGATGGGATGTCTACACTGGTGTTGACTTCATGGTTACTCTCAGACAGCTGGTGGAGAGGAGGTTGGAGGTGCAAGGTGAGATGACATTGGGATTTGTGGACCTGGAGAAGGCCTATGACACTGTCCCGAGAGTGATGGTGATGCCGACACTGAGATGGATGGGAGTGCCGAAAGCAGAAGTTTGGATGTACAAGGGAACGAAAGGAAGAGTCTTGGTTTGTCCTGGGATGTCTGAGGAGTTCAGCATGAACATTGATTTGAGGAAAAGAAGCGCTCTCAGCCCATTCATGTTTATCATGGTGATGGAGCTGGTAAGCAGGAAGGTGTGCTTGAGGGGTAGTATGAGGAGCATGCTGTATGCAGACGATCTGGCTGTTGTGGCGGAGAGTGGGTGGGAGATGCGGGAAGTACTGTGGGAGTGGATGGAAGCATTTGGGAAGCATGGGCTGAAGATGAGTATGGAGAAGACTGAGGTGATGTAGGTTGGGCAGCAGAGAAAATAAATTAATATCAGGTTTAGAGGGTAAGGAGATCAGGCAGGGAAATAGGTTTGAGTACCTGGGAGGAAGAGTGACTGGGATGGTAAATACGAGGCAGAGGGGCGGAGGAGGGTTCAGGTGGAGGAGAGTGGAAGGAGTAATGGCAGACAGAAAGATATCAAGGAAATTCATAGGGAAGGTTCTGATGTCATGCGTAATGCCGGCCTACCTTCACAGTCTCGAAATGGTGGCACTGACAGAGCGACAACCACAGAGGTTGCAGAACAACTGGGTCAGGAGGATTGTGGGAGTGAAGAGGGTGGATCGAGGAAGGATGGATGAACTGAGGGAGGAGATTGGTGTGCAGATGAGTTTGATGGGGAGATTCGTGAAATGCCGGCTGAGATGAGGGAAGAGAGAATGGTAAAGGGAGCGGATAGATTGAGGGGAGAAAGGTCGGAGGAAAAGAGGTAGACCATGGTTGAGATGGGAGGAATGTGTGTGGAGGGATATAAATAGGTGGGGGTGGTTGGAGAGTGGAGATAGTTGGCTGAGAACAGGGGAAAGTGGAGGAGTATCGTGGGCAAGGCAGGGCAGAGGGTTGGTGCTATGTAACCTCCCCCTTTATATAAGGGGAAGAGAAGAAGAAGATGTTGAATGTATGTATGTCCAAAGTCTATAGTGAATTGGTACGTACTGCTTTCTTGCTTGACGTTCAGCATTTATAAGGTTAGAGCACGAATAAACAACGCTGAGAAGCCAATGGCAAACCATCCAGTGTAACCCATCCCAAGAAACTGCTTCGGCAGCACCAATGCTTTGTAAAGAGTATGGTGCATCAAAAATGTATGTCTGTCTTAATAAGAACTATGTATCTAATCTATTTTGTCTATCCATTTGTCCAGATATACAGTGTAGTTTTATTTATTGATTAATTTTTTTCAGGTGTACCACATCAGGTTAAACGGTGTTTGTTTTTGTGTTCATCTGCACACCGACACACAGTCGGCGTCATCTCACTCACGGCACGCGCACAGGGCAACGTTGATACATTTTTTATGATGCTAAAACGAGCAAGAAACAAAAGAGAAACTGGAATTCTATTACTGTATCAAAAAATTTCACATAAAGTGTGGGCACGTCCCCGGAGGGCTTTGCTTTCTTTGTGTGTATACAGCACGGTGTCGTTTCAGGATGTACCATTTTGTACAGAATTTGTTACTGGATGCCATCTTCGTGTATCTTCCCCCTTAATCTTGTAAGATGATTACATTTATCAGCAGTCACCATCACCAGTACATTTCTTGACGTGTAAAATAACGTGGCTTAAATTGCCTGTGGAAGCTACTTTACATATTTTGAGTGCTTTCTTTACTTCTGTCCGTTCACCAAAGAGTTTATGGTTGATTCATTTTTATCCTCATGCTGTTTGGAAGAAAAAAATTGGGATGTATTGTAGTCAGGTCTGTCTGTCTGTCTGTCTGTCTGTCTGTTTGTCTGTCAGTCACACTCTGTCTTCCTAAATGGTTGGGCAGAAATTCACCAAACCTGGTAGTTGTGATCATCACATGACAAGAAAGTGCGAGAGCAGTATCATTTTTGGTCCCGCTCCTGGGGCAGGGTCAAAAGGTCAAATACCGAAAAATGTAATAATGGACACATTTTGAAACATTTCAAAAATTAAACTTTGCATATACAATCAAGATTGGGAGATGCATGGAATATTTACCATTTTTGGGGGATTTGACCCCTGCTTCATGCTCCAGGGAGTGGGTCATTCTTGGTGGAACTTTTTGCCATCTTTCAACTTTACTTTAGGCGGGAAGCGTGGGGATTTGTGATGGCATGCCATCGACTTCACTCCAGTTATGATTATCTTTCAATGATCTCTCATTCAGATTCTCTGAATGTGGTTGTTGCATTTTGTCTTGCTCCACTAGGACCACCGATTGCAATCTTGACGTGATGTCGAGCGAAGAGAACAGCCGAACTGGCTCGAGCGCGTCCGATGCCCACAGACCCGTGGCTTCACTATGTCCAACGTCTGTGGAGAAGGCTGCAAAGCAGAAATCCACCCCAAGAGATTTGAAGAAGATTTGTACAAGTGAGAAGAGGTCAGGAAAATCCTGCATCGCATGTGATTTTGTTTGATTTTAGTGTAAAATTATTTGGTGGGGCATTGAAAAAAAACACAACAGATACCATGTGATTTTAATGTTCGTTTACTGATTCCTGCTTAATCTGTGAATCGTTTGAACGAGAAATAATTTCTCAGAGGCTTTTGACATATGTCCATAAAGTTGTTTTGTTTTCGTATACAAAGTTTAGGTTAATGGAAGAGCAAGGTGATGGAGGGGGGGGGGGGGGGGTAGAAGGCAACACATTGTTAGTAGGATAATGATGTGGACATAAAACAACAAGGGGGATTAACAGATAGGGGTAGTGAGGAGGGAAGGAACAACCACCCTCTAAATAGATTTGGAGAGGTGGAATGGGAAGTAATGAGGATAGGAAAGATCAAAGGTAGAGGTTGTGAATGACCTGAGATGGTGATTCACCGCCAACTTGAAAGGAGGGAAGAAGTGGGATTGAACAAACTGAGGAAGAACGTTCCACAAGCGGGAGGAACGAGGAGCGTTGGTGAGCAGCGAGCCTGTACTTTTGGAGTTTAACGAGGATGAGGCTCCTGGAATATTGTTTGTGACTTCTATCCCTGGTGGAGGATAGAACGATAAAAGAGCAGAGCAAGATCTGAGGAGAGGCCACCACCCTGTTTTGCTGAGAAATCAGCAGACCCTGTGCTTCTGCGTCTTTGTGGGAGATGCCAATGATGTTGAAAGCTTTGGATTCCACAGCATCTGGGAGTGATGTGTGTGAAGCAGGGGGTACCAGCCCATATAGGATATCAGTACTTTATTGAGCTACAGGTAAGGCCGTGTGGACTGTCAGAGGTCAGGTTATGCCTGGTGTTATCTTAATGGTTAGGGTGGTGGGCTTGGGATCCGAGGATCCTGAGTTCAAATCCCACTTGGCTGTTGAATTAATACCAGGTGGGGTTGACTCTGCCTGTCATCATTCCGAGATCGGCAAAATGAGTGGTATCCTGCATCGGAGTGGTGACCCATCCAGGATTGTACCCAATAGCCAAGGAGACTGCTTCGGCAGCACCAACGCTCTGCACAGAGTATGGTCCCAATGGATGGATGGAGGTCAGGTTTACCGAGGAAGAACTTGGCATGATGGAGAATACCCATGTTGCGGGTGGTGTTGGAGGCCAGCTTTGATATACAATCTGCCTAGGTGAGATCATGGCTGATAGTGTAAACCAGAAATTTGATAGACTATATTTTTCCAGTGGTTGATTATGGAAATAGAGAGGTGGGTTTGTTGACCATCTTTTTGGAGAGATGGGGTGGGGAAGGAGAGGTGGAATGTGCATGTAAATTGAGAAGGAGAAGAAGGGAGAGAAATGGCACAATGAGAGCAGAGGGGCAGAGGGACAAAGGGATGCAGATGAGAAAGAAGCCTGAACTTTGAAAAGTTGACGGGGGGCAGCGAAAAATATGGGAGCAAGACCGGAAGTTCAACAACGAGTTTAGTGATAATTTTCGTTTGCATTATTCATTCTAAAATCCTAAATGTTTAGCCAGTTGTAAAATGCAAATTATCATCAGTTTTATTTTACTCATTACATGGCAAACATTGTAACTCTTGTGGCTGATTTGAGACCATGGAAGATGCTTCCTGTGCCCTGCACTTTATCTTGGAGAACTTTTTATTTGGTGCTTTAAGGAGAAGAGCAGTTAATGAAACATGGAATGTTATGTCATTAATCATTCTCTGGCAGAATCCAAAAGGAACTGGCTGATATTACGCTGGATCCACCACCAAATTGCAGGTAAGTTATGTTCGCAGACTCGTAGTTATGTTAACCCGACTCAGCGGTGTAATGGATGGAATGCCTGCTCTGATTCTGGGAAGTTGGTGGTTTGAAACCTGGCTGGGTCATACCAATGACTTCAAAAATGGGGTGTACTGCTTCCTTGCTTGATGTTTAGCATTTAGAAGGATGGAGCACAGAAAAAACAATCCGAGGAAAGCACTGGCAAAGCACCCAGTGTAACCCTTGCTATGAAACAGCTTCAGCAGCACCAATGCTCTGCAAAGAGTATGGTACATCAATGTTTGTAATTTAAACGTTTTGGATTTGTTTTTGAAAGATCTTTCATCAGACATGTTTTTGATGCTTTCCAGCAACCTTGCAGCCATACCAAACTCTATGCTTTTTCAGTCGTATCATTTTGGTGAAAACAATGTTTACCTCCACTACCGATTGTGGACAGAGGTTATGTGTTGACTCCTGTCTGTCTGTTTGTCTGTGAGCAGGAGAATTAAAAAAAGTGATTCTTCTCCATTGAGAGATGGGCCAAAAACTATATCTAGCATGATGTTTCAAAAGGTTTTGGATGGATTATGACAAAACGAGGTGGATGAGTTGGTTAGGTCACAAGAACAAGTCAAATTGATTTTTGTTCAGGTCCGGATGCAGATCTGGCCTATCAGTGGGATACAAAACATAAACTGTTCGGCCTGCCGGAGGGATGTGCTCAACCGAGTGCCGTTCGACTTTTTAATGTATTGATCATCGATGACTCTATCCAAGCAAAATAATTTGTTTTACACAGCTTTAGGTACACGTCTGTATTCTTTATATTGCATGCAATGCATCGTGTGATAATCTTCGATTGTGTCTGTCTAGTGCCACTCCCAAGGGAGACAATATGTATGAATGGCGTTCGACAATCCTTGGACCCCCCGGTTCTGTCTATGAAGGAGGAATATTTTTCTTGGACATCTCCTTTTCTACAGACTATCCATTCAAGCCACCCAAGGTAATATAAATATGTGTTTGAAAAAGTTCATCCTCAATTGCCTTTTTTGTAGTGTTGAGGCTCGTGGAGGAGCTAGAACACAGAACAGACCAGGCCGGAACAGAATGAAAAGAACAGTAGAAAGAGAGGGGGAAGGGGAACACATCAACAGCCGGGTTAAGAGACAAAATAGAGGGAGACTTTGATGGATAAGGTATGCGTGGAAGAATGAGAGCAAAGGGAGAACACAGGGTGGTGAACAAGGTGGATACAGCTGCAAACTCTCAATCACAGAAGTGGAAGGAAAACCTGGAAACTTGGAAAGATGTGGGCTTGAGGAGGGTTCATGGGTAGAAAAGATCATGATTTTGGATGGGGGTTGATCTGGAATGATGGTGAACAGCTGTCTTGAAGCCATGGAGGGAGGAATGAGATTGAAGAGAACATGGAAGTTGTTGGTTCCACAGGTGAGAAAAAAAAGAGGAACAAGTAAATGGAGGTGAGCAGTGATTCTGGATTTTGAGATTTTCACCAGAAGGGGGTTGATGGTGAACTGCATGCGCCCTGCAGAAACCTGAGCGGGACAAAGTACGGAAGGAGCAGAGGGTACAAAACCAGAAAGGAGGTGGTAGAAGACACAGAGACGACTGACCTAGAAGACGTAGAGATCACACCTGTGAAAGCGATAGGCTCATGTACTCAGCTTCATCATGGGAGATTCCAATGATCTTGAAGGCCTTCGTTTCCATGGCATCAAACTGAGCAAGTTGCGAAGTAGGGGTGCTAGCCCAGATGGGAGAACAATACTCCAAGCTGCGGATGAAGGCCTTGTGGGTAGATAAAAGTTCCGAAACAATTGCCTTGCCTTCTATTGGCCATTGCATGAGCGTTATAGTCGTGCCTTGCACCTGTTGCTGCTTTTGAGCTGAGGGAGCAATTGCTGAAATCTACATGTCCGGGTTCTTCCCCACATTGTTGCTCTTTGTTCCTTTCCACACTTCTTTCTACTTTTTCACATTTCTCTTTATTCATTCTAATTCTTGCTTTTCCTTTTCTTTTATCTCTTTTACTCCTTATTTCTTTCTTTATCTATCGGTCCAGGGAGAAGTGAATTCTTGCAGAAAGTTTTCTGTAAGGCTCACTTGGCTGCACCTGGATGGGTTTGAGGATTGCGAAGTAGTGGCTGGAACTCAAATCCTGTCCAGGTTCCTCCTGATGACTCCATCTTTGCTCTTTGCTTATTTGGATTCCTTCTAATGACTCCAATGCAGTATTTGGTCTTTCATTTGATTGCGACAGCCAACAGACAATGGCAATTAAGCGCCATTCAAATATGCGTTTGCTTTTTATGCCTCCGCTGATGAAGTTGCCGGTGGGATTGTGTTTTTGGGTTGCCCATGCATACGTACGTCCATCCTAATTACCTCTGCCATCCTAATTCACCCCTCTCTGTCTGTCTGTTTGTCTATTTGTGTGCAGGATATCTCAAAAAGTTGTGGACGGATTCCGATGAAATTTGTTGGGCAGGTTGGGTGTGTGACAAGGACGAATTGATTAGATTTTGGTGAAGATCTAGATCCGGTTACTGGAATTGATCTTTTAGTGATTCTTCACCATTGAGAGATGGAGCCAAAAACGATGTATAGCATCATATTTCAAAAATGTATTGGGCCCGATATGTTCTCGTGGATCAGGCATTGCGTGGTGGAGGTACGCGCTCCACCCAGTGCCCTTCTAGTTTTCTCTGTTTTCTCTGCGTCTGCTTATCTGAGTGACACAAAATTTTCACCATATGTGTGACTATTCATGTAGAATGTTTTAATAATTATGATGTCATAGGTCATGTGGTGTGGCAGCCATGTTAAAAAAAAGGAAAAACTTTGGACCTCTGTATCTCCGAAACTGATACATGGAAAAAATTGAAACTTGGCACATGTGAAGTACTCCCCATGGGTAAAAAGTGTGATTTTTTTTTTGATGATGTCATAGGTGGATTCGTTTTGACGTCATAATTGCATACCTCGAACACTTTATCCGATCATATTGTTTTTAACCTAAAAACTTTCAAAAATCTTCTTCTCTGAAATGGCTGAACAGATTGAGGTGAAACTTTACAGGTGTGATCACCTATCCATGAGGAACAAAACTTTTTCCACCTATGATGTCATAGGTCACATGGTTTGGCAGGTATGATGTTTTTTTTTTAAGAATAAACTTTTAAAAATTCTATTTTCCAGAACAGCTTGACAGATCGAGGGGAAATTTCACCCACATAATCCCCAAGCCTTGGGTCTACCAGGGTGTTCATGAATAATTAATTGGTCACATGGTCTGGTAGCCATATTGGATTGAATGAAAATCTGTTTAACATTCTTTCTCTTGAACCGCTTCATCAATCGACCTGAAACGTCAGTTATGATTTCAGTAGTCATGCGGAATATATGTTTTAAATTTCAACCGGATTGGATGCATGGTCTGGCAGCTTGAATTATTTAATATTTTGAATCTGTGTTCAGGAATTTAAATCAAACTTGGTACAAGTATGTATAATGATGTAATAATATGGGTGGAGGGATATCTGGTGACGTCATGATGTCAGAGTGTCCTTCTAGATTTTTATAGATTCCTTTTATCAGCTCTCTTTAAGTAATTACACAAATAATGTTCGAGCCTGTTGTTGAAGATCCGTCGCTGTTGAGAAGCTGCATTTGTATGAGAGAGAAATGGAGAAATTTGCAGTGCTTGATGACAAAATGGACAGATATCATCAGATGTAACAATGCATCGGGCAATTGTGCAGTCTGATTAGACCAGTGAATCCAATAATACATTCACATGCAGCAGTTAGTATTCCACATTGTGTACTCGGCCACTTTTCTTCTGCTATTTGCATCCTGCCATACAGTCACATTCTTTGTCGTTCCATCCTCTGCCATCAACATTCTTAAACTTTTATAAGATGGATTGCCAAATTTTGTTTTATCTTTAGTTTCTATGCCTGGTATTGGCTTAATGGTTAGGGTGGTGGGCTTTGGATCCTCGGGTCCTGAGTTCAAATCCTGCTCAGCTGTTCAATCAATACCAGGTGGGGTTAACTTGACCTGTCATCCTTCCGAGGTTGGCAAAATGAGTGCCAGCATGCTGGTATACTGTGTCGGAGTGCCGACCCATCCAGGATTGTGCCCAATAGCCAAGGAGACTGCTTAAGCAGCACCAACACTCTGCAAAGAGTATGGTCCCAATCTCCTCTCCTCCTCCTTTAGTTTCTGGTGTCTGTATAAACTTGGCAGCAGAAACTATTACTCTTAAAGCTGTTGTTTCTCTTAATGTGGATGACTAATGCCTCGATCCTATTGTCCACAATGTATGTATTATCCCGCGTGTGCGAAGCAAAAAGTGGGGTTAAGCAATTGTTTCACTGATGTCTGTTTGTCTGTGTGTCTGGCCTGACTACAAATGTCAGTTTATGATCAAGGAACAACTTCATTTCAATTGAATGTTTTATTTTGAACATGAATTGGAATTTCATGAATCGGAAAACTGGCTGTGAATTTGTCCTGATTTCACATGCACAGACAGGAGAGATATATATTTTTTTAGTCTGCCTGTTTGGCAATCAAGCAAAAATTAATATCATTCCAAACAGGAAACTTACTGTTTTTAAGGACGTCATTAAGGACACAAACAGCAGGCACTAAGAAATATTGTAAGGTGTTAAACAAGGCGGTAGACACTTCATCAATGGCAGGAAAATCAATGGCGGTCTTGTTTTTTTCCTGCGACCTTTAAAATATTTATTCTATTTCAATTAAATCATGTATTTGAACACTGGAGAAGTCGAGTCACCTCCTTGGCACTTTCAAAACCCTTTCGTTTAGTAGTACTTGGACAAAATATTACGGCATTTTACATCTCAACCAATCAAATTTTCCACTCGTTGACCCCGTCCATGTTCTTGTTTTATTATATTTTTCCTTTTATATTATCATTATTATTATATTTTATCATATTTATCTTAAGACTGTGCAGGGTAAAGTATTCTTTGTTTAATTATATTTTTCCTTTTATATTATTATTATTATTATTATTATTTTTTATTATATTTATCTTAAGACTGTGCAGGGTAAGGTATTCATTGTTTTATTATATTTTTCCTTTTATATTATTATTATTATTATATTTATCTTAAGACTGTGCAGGGTAAAGTATTCTTTGTTTTATTATATTTTTCCTTTTATATTATTACAGCGCGTGCGCTGTATACAATTGCACCGAGTTTGAAATGTCCCGCCAGCGTCTACCACGTCTCCCACGTCTCCGGTGTCCCCCCGTCCCCCCCCCCCCCACGTGCCTCAAGACAGCCAATGATGGCCGTCCGGTAGATGCAGTGCGTAACCTAGACGGAAATGGCGACAATTGACGGAATACCCGAGTATTTCAATGGAAATTTGTGAAACTAATGTGTTTATTTGTGAAACCCATTGAATTTATTGCTTGACAGAAAGAAACGCTTCCCTCTCATGTACGAACGAACGAAAGACATCATTTCCGCCCACCATGGCATTTCGCGCCGAACGCTGAAAGCTAAGTTCTTCTTATGCCATCATTCTCTTTAATATTAGCCATAAACAAGTGTTTTGTCATGCATTAGTAGTTGAAATTTACTTACAACAAGAACGAAAAAAAAAACCGAAAACATCACGAGCAGGACAAGACCAATCGAGCTGAAGGAAACGATACTGGAACTGCACTGCTCCTGATTGGTCAAAGGACACCACGTGTTTGTGGGGCGGTGTTATGCACGAGGATTCCAGCAAACAGGACTGGACCAATCATGTCGTGATGTACATCATGCTGCATCGCCAATCCTCAGCGGCACGTGATACCATTGGACCAATCACGTTCGGCGATGTACCTCGTGCTGCATTCTGACAAGCTCTGGATCAGAGCGAGCTTTGATTGGTCAAAGTAGTGGAGAGGTGGCGATAACCTCTGACAGATGGTAATGACCAAGGAGGAAAGGCGATGCGTTGTTTTGATTGGTTGAAACGTGGAGGAATGGAAGGAATTATTCTCCTCGGATCCACTTGCAACACACAGGTATCTGTTTTCATAACCCGAATCAGGTCACTGCGTCATTAATAATAATATTTTTCTCCTTATTTTAATTTGTACGATTTTCTTTTTTTGATCAACGTTAAAAAGCTTTAGTGACAGCTTTCGACATTTTCTTCATCCGCGAGTCTTCATCGATATTTGTGAAAATTTGATTTCCGTGAGAATGTGATCTCACTGTGAACGGCCGTCCTGGTCACGCGGGTGGTGCCGCATCGCGAAGCACGCACTCAATGTGATGTTCAGCCCTTTTTCAACTGCAATGGTCTACAAGGCTGGACCTGAATTTGTGATGAATATCAAGAAATCGGTAAACTTCTAATAAAGAGAAGGAGATTTGTGCCTCCAAGAAATGATCAGCACAGTAAGCCAAAGCCGGTATATGAGAAATCAAAAATAAAATCGTTATTTTTATATATATTTACTATTCTTGGTAGTTACATGTTACCGACACACACATGACTCATTTTATTTGGATGTTCAATGTACAGCTGACGATGGCAGATCACAATTGTAAAGGCAAGTTATTTCAGTTACCACTTGATTTTTAATAGGTGAGATAAAGCGGTAACGTATTGTATGGCAGATATAATATCTATCATCAATCTGATGAGTGAACTCAGATACACCGTCAACTGCTTGCCACTCAATTATTTTTTTTTTTACTCAGTTCCGCTGCACTAGGCAGTCAACTCCTCTACGTGTATGCGCCACACAGGAATCAAACCAAGGACCACCTGAGTGTAAACACAGGTATCCTCACACGAGACGGTGTGGGTTGGGATATGATATGCTTTCGATATATTGAAAGAGAATGTGTTGAGTAAATTTGGTTAGGGAAGGAACGATAGAAGGTCGGGAGCTAGTGCAGCTGGTGGCAGGAATGGGTAGGCCAAAGGTGGTTCTTCTTTCAGAAGTGCGGACAACACATTTAAATTACTTCACGGAGGGACTGCAATAGAACAGAACTGGATTTTGTTGGTTTGTAAGGAAGCGGACAATGTGAGGATAAGGATGTCAGGCAGTGCAAGGAGAGAGCATATCACCACATCCAGCACACCACGAGGAGTGTTTTGTTATACACATGAAGAGAAGAAGGAAGCCAGGGGTCTGATGATGATTAGGTGGGGAAAGTGCAGGGACAAACATCACCATAAGAAGTACAAGAAGAGAATGAGGGCCAGGTATGAGGAACTTGGCGAAGAACAGAAACATTTGGAGGAGTGAAGTACAGAAACTTTTGGGGAATTGCAGAAGTTTGTGTGGAAGACATCAGAAAGGGTGCATCGTCGAGGGATAGAAACCGGTATGGTGGACAGAGGAGTAGCGAAGGCAGTTCATGAAAAGAAGGGTTTGGAAGAGGATAGAGAACATCAAGGACAGGGGAGGCCGCCAAATGTGGGTTGTTACGCTGTATGGCTAGAAGAAAGCAAGGAGAGCTGTAGAATAAGGCGAGGAATAATATGGAAGTGAGGTGCATAACAATTGGAAGAGCATGGTGAGTGGAATAAGCATGATTATATAGGCTAACATTAACCTTAACCGTAACAGCTCGGCTCATGACAGGATGAGGATGGCAAGGACATGAATGGGTGGTGATGAAGGATGGTGGGTGGACGCTGGTGATGAGAGGAGATAGTATGAAGGTGTGGAAGGATATTCAAAGAGCTCTTGATGGGAAGGAAGCAACGGCACGAGTGGAGCTGCTGTGTTATCGTGGAGGGGAAAGTGATTTGTTGGAGATCACAGAGGAGTAAGTGCGGATGGCATTTGAAAAGAATGCAGAAGGGAAAAGCGCCAGGCATTGATGAGGTGTGTACAGAAGATGATAATGCCGCGACAGAAATCGGAGTCAGTTGGACGAAGAGGCTGTGAATGTGTGTATGAAAGAGGATTCAATTCCAGAAGAGTGGAGGACAGGGTTAATTGTGCCGATATGAAGGTGAAGGGTGATGTTCAAGATCCGGGGAAGTACAGGGACATTATGCTCCTTAGTCACGTAATGAAGGTGCTGGAGAGGATTCTGACAGGAGATAAGGAAGTGTGGAGATTGAGATCGGAGAAGAGCAGCAGGGGGTTAGAAAGGGTAGGGGGATGACAGATGGATGTCCACACTGGTGTTGACTTCATGGTTACTCTCAGAAGCTGGTGGAGAGGAGGTTGGAGGTGCAAGGTGAGATGACATTGGGATTTGTGGACCTCGGAGAAGGCCTATGACACTGTCCCGAGAGTGATGGTGATGCGACACTGAGATGGATGGAGTGCCGAAAGCAGAAGTTTGGATGTACAAGGGAACGAAAGGAAGAAGTCTGGTTTGTCCTGGGATGTCTGAGGAGTTCAGCGTGAACTTGATTTGAGGAAAGAAGCGCTCTCAGCCCATTCATGTTTATCATGGTGATGAGCTGGTAAGCAGGAAGGAGCTGAGGGGTAGTATGAGGAGCATGCTGTATGCAGACGATTGGCTGTTGTGGCGGAGATTGGTGGGAGATGCGGAAATACTGTGGAGTAGATGGAAGCATTGGGAAGCATGGGCTGAAGATGAGTATGGAGAAGACGTGAGGTGATGTAGGTTGGGCAGCAGAGAAAATAAATTAATATCAGGTTTAGAGGGGAAGGAGATCAGGCAGGGAAATAGGTTTGAGTACCTGGGAGGAAGAGTGACTGGGATGGTAAATACGAGGCAGAGGGGCGGAGGAGGTTCAGGTGGAGGAGAGTGGAAGGAGTAATGGCAGACAGAAAGATATCAAGGAAATTCATAGGGAGGTTCTGATGTCATGCGTAATGCCGGCCCTACCTTCACAGTCTCGAAAATGGGTGCCACTGACAGAGCGACAACCACAGAGGTTGCAGAACAACTGGGTCATAGGAGATTGTGGGAGTAGAAGAGGGTGGATCGAGGAAGGATGGATGAACTGAGGGAGGAGATTGGTGTGCAGATGAGTTTGATGGGGGAGATTCGTGAAAATGCCGGCTGAGTGAGGGAAGAGAGAATGGTAAAGGAGCGGATAGATTGAGGGAGAAAGGTCGGAGGAAAAGAGTTAGCCATGGTTGAGATGGGAGAATGTGTGTGGAGGGATATAAATAGGTGGGGTGGTTGGAGAGTGGAGATAGTTGGCTGAGAACAGGGGAAGTGAGGAGTATCGTGGGCAAGCAGGGCAGAGGGTTGGTGCTATGTAACCTCCCCTTTATATAAGGGGAAGAGAAGAAGAAGATGTTGAATGTATGTATGCCAAAGTCTATAGTGAATTGGTACGTACTGCTTTCTTGCTTACGTTCAGCATTTATAAGGTTAGAGCACGAACAAACAACGCTGAGAAGCCAAATGGCAAACCATCCAGTGTAAACCCATCCCAAAGAAAACTGCTTCGGCAGCACCAATGCTTTGTAAAGAGTATGGTGCATCAAAATATGTATGTCTGTCTTAATAAGAACTATGTATCTAATCTATTTTGTCTATCCATTTGTCCAGATATACAGTGTAGTTTTATTTATTGATTAATTTTTTTCAGGTGTACCACATCAGGTTAAACGGTGTTGTTTTTGTGTTCATTCTGCACACCGACACACAGTCGGGCGTCATCTCACTCACGGCACGCGCACACAGGGCAACGTTGATACATTTTTTATGATGCTAAACGAGCAAGAAACAAAAGAGAAACTGGATTCTATTACTGTATCAAAAAATTTCACATAAAGTGTGGGCACGTCCCGGAGGGCTTTGCTTTCTTTGTGTGTATACAGCACAGTGTCGTTTCAGGATGTACCATTTTGTACAGAATTTGTTACTGGATGCCATCTTCGTGTATCTTCCCCCTTAATCTGTAAGATGATTACATTTATCAGCAGTCACAATCACCAGTACATTTCTTGACGTGTAAAATACGTGGCTAAATTGCCTGTGGAAGCTACTTTCATATTTTGAGTGCTTTCTTTACTTCTGTCCGTTCACCAAAGAGTTTAGGTTGATTCATTTTTATCCTCATAGCTGTTTGGAAGAAAAAATTGGGATGTATTGTAGTCAGGTCTGTCTGTCTGTCTGTCTGTTTGTCTGTCAGTCACACTCTGTCTTCCTAAATGGTTGGGCAGAAATTCACCAAACCTGGTAGTTGTGATCATCACATGACAAGAAAGTGCGAGAGCAGTATCATTTTTGGTCCCGCTCCTGGGGCAGGAGTCAAAAGGTCAAATACGAAAAATGTAATAATGACACATTTTGAAACATTTCAAAAATTAAACTTTGCATATACAATCAAGATTGGGAGATGCATGGAATATTTACCATTTTTGGGGATTTGACCCTGCTTCATGCTCCAGGGAGTGGGTCATTCTTGGTGGAACTTTTGCCATCTTTCAACTTTACTTTAGGCGGGAAGCGTGGGGATTTGTGATGGCATGCCATCGACTTCACTCCAGTTATGATTATCTTTCAATGATCTCTCATTCAGATTCTCTGAATGTGGTTGTTGCATTTGTTTGCTCCACTAGGACCACCGATTGCAATCTTGACGTGATGTCGAGCGAAGAGAACAGCCGAACTGGCTCGAGCGCGTCCGATGCCACAGACCCGTGGCTTCACTATGTCCAACGTCTGTGGAGAAGGCTGCAAAGCAGAAATCCACCCCCAGAGATTTGAAGAAGATTTGTACAAGTGAGAAGAGGTCAGGAAAAATCCTGCATCGCATGTGATTTTGTTTGATTTTAGTGTAAAATTATTTGGTGGGGCATTGAAAAAAAACACAACAGATACCATGTGATTTTAATGTTCGTTTACTGATTCCTGCTTAATCTGTGAATCGTTTTGAACGAGAAATAATTTCTCAAGAGGCTTTTGACATATGTCCATAAAGTTGTTTTGTTTTCGTATACAAAGTTTAGGTTAATGGCAAGAGCAAGGTGATGGAGGGGGGGGGGGTAGAAGGCAAACATTGTTAGTAGGATAATGATGTGGACATAAAACAACAAGGGGGATTAACAGATAGGGGTAGTGAGGAGGGAAGGAACACACCCTCTAAATAGATTTGGAGAGGTGGAATGGGAAGTAATGAGGATAGGAAAGATCAAAGGTAGAGGTTGTGAATGACCTGAGATGGTGATTCACCGCCAACTTGAAAGGAGGGAGAAGTGGGATTGAACAAACTGAGGAAGAACGTTCCACAAGCGGGAGGAACGAGGAGCGTTGGTGAGCAGCGAGCCTGTACTTTTGGAGTTTAACGAGGATGAGGCTCCTGGAATATTGTTTGTGACTTCTATCCCTGGTGGAGGATAGAACGATAAAAGAGCAGAGCAAGATCTGAGGAGAGGCCACCACCTGTTTTGCTGAGAAATCAGCAGACCCTGTGCTTCTGCGTCTTTGTGGGAGATGCCAATGATGTTGAAAGCTTTGGATTCCACAGCATCTGGGAGTGATGTGTGTGAAGCAGGGGGTACCAGCCCATATAGGATATCAGTACTTTATTGAGCTACAGGTAAGGCCGTGTGGACTGTCAGAGGTCAGGTTATCGCTGGTGTTATCTTAATGGTTAGGTGGTGGGCTTGGGATCCGAGGATCCTGAGTTCAAATCCCACTTGGCTGTTGAATTAATACCAGGTGGGGTTGACTCTGCCTGTCATCATTCCGAGATCGGCAAAATGAGTGGTATCCTGCATCGGAGTGGTGACCCATCCAGGATTGTACCCAATAGCCAAGGAGACTGCTTCGGCAGCACCAACGCTCTGCACAGAGTATGGTCCCAATGGATGGATGGAGGTCAGGTTTACCGAGGAAGAACTTGGCATGATGGAGAATACCCATGTTGCGGGTGGTGTTGGAGGCCAGCTTTGATATACAATCTGCCTAGGTGAGATCATGGCTGATAGTGTAAACAGAAATTTGAGAAGACTATATTTTTCCAGTGGTTGATTATGGAAATAGACAGGTGGGTTTGTTGACCATCTTTTTGGAGAGATGGGGTGGGGAAGGAGAGGTGGAATGTGCATGTAAATTGAGAAGGAGAAGAAGGGAGAGAAATGGCACAATGAGAGCAGAGGGGCAGAGGGACAAAGGGATGCAGATGAGAAAGAAGCCTGAACTTTGAAAAGTTGACGGGGGCACGAAAAAATATGGGAGCAAGACCGGAGTTCAACAACGAGTTTAGTGATAATTTTCGTTTGCATTATTCATTCTAAAATCCTAAATGTTTAGCCAGTTTGTAAAATGCAAATTATCATCAGTTTTATTTTACTCATTACATGGCAAACATTGTAACTCTTGTGGCTGATTTGAGACCATGGAAGATGCTTCCTGTTGCCCTGCACTTTATCTTGGAGAACTTTTTATTTGGTGCTTTAAGGAGAAGAGCAGTTAATGAAACATGGAATGTTATGTCATTAATCATTCTCTGGCAGAATCCAAAAGGAACTGGCTGATATTACGCTGGATCCACCACCAAATTGCAGGTAAGTTATGTTCGCAGACTCGTAGTTATGTTAACCCGATCGCGGTGTAATGGATGGAATGCCTGCTCTGATTCTGGGAAGTTGGTGGTTTGAAACCTGGCTGGGTCATACCAATGACTTCAAAAAATGGGTGTGTACTGCTTCCTTGCTTGATGTTTAGCATTTAGAAGGATGGAGCACAGAAAAAAACAATCCGAGGAAAGCACTGGCAAAGCACCCAGTGTAACCCTTGCTATGAAACAGCTTCAGCAGCACCAATGCTCTGCAAAGAGTATGGTACATCAATGTTTGTAATTTAAACGTTTTGGATTTGTTTTTGAAAGATCTTTCATCAGACATGTTTTGATGCTTTCCAGCAACCTTGCAGCCATACAAACTCTATGCTTTTTCAGTCGTATCATTTTGGTGAAAACAATGTTTACCTCCACTACCGATTGTGGACAGAGGTTATGTGTTGACTCCTGTCTGTCTGTTTGTCTGTGAGCAGAGAAGAATTAAAAAAGTGATTCTTCTCCATTGAGAAGATGGGCCAAAAACTATATCTAGCATGATGTTTCAAAAGGTTTTGGATGGATTATGACAAAACGAGGTGGATGAGTTGGTTAGGTCACAAGAACAAGTCAAATTGATTTTTGTTCAGGTCCGGATGCAGATCTGGCCTATCAGTGGGATACAAAACATAAACTGTTCGGCCTGCCGGAGGGATGTGCTCAACGAGTGCCGTTCGACTTTTTAATGTATTGATCATCGATGACTCTATCCAAGCAAAATAATTTGTTTTACACAGCTTTAGGTTACACGTCTGTATTCTTTATATTGCATGCAATGCATCGTGTGATAATCTTCGATGTGTCTGTCTAGTGCCACTCCCAGGGAGACAATATGTATGAATGGCGTTCGACAATCCTTGGACCCCCCGGTTCTGTCTATGAAGGAGGAATATTTTTCTTGGACATCTCCTTTTCTACAGACTATCCATTCAAGCCACCCAAGGTAATATAAATATGTGTTGAAAAATTCATCCTCAATTGCCTTTTTTGTAGTTTGTTGAGGCTCGTGGAGGAGCTAGAACACAGAACAGACCAGGCCGGAACAGAATGAAAAGAACAGTAGAAAGAGAGGGGGAAGGGGAACACATCAACGCCGGGTTAAGAGACAAAATAGAGGGAGACTTTGATGGATAAGGTATGCGTGGAAGAATGAGAGCAAAGGAGAGAACACGGTGGTGAACAAGGTGGATACAGCTGCAAACTCTCAATCACAGAAGTGGAAGGAAAACCTGGAAACTTGGAAAGATGTGGGCTTGAGGAGGTTCATGGGTAGAAAAGATCATGATTTTGGATGGGGGTTGATCTGGAATGATGGTGAACAGCTGTCTTGAAGCCATGGAGGGAGGAATGAGATTGAAGAGAACATGGAAGTTGTTGGTTTCCACAGGTGAGAAAAAAAAGAGGAACAAGTAAATGGAGGTGAGCAGTGATTCTGGATTTTGAGATTTTCACCAGAAGGGGGTTGATGGTGAACTGCATGCGCCCTGCAGAAACCTGAGCGGGACAAAGTACGGAAGGAGCAGAGGGTACAAAACCAGAAAGGAGGTGGTAGAAGACACAGAGACGACTGACCTAGAAGACGTAGAGATCACACCTGTGAAAGCGATAGCTCATGTACTCAGCTCATCATGGAGATTCCAATGATCTTGAAGGCCTTCGTTTCCATGGCATCAAACTGAGCAAGTTGCGAAGTAGGGGTGCTAGCCCAGATGGGAGAACAATACTCCAAGCTGCGGATGAAGGCCTTGTGGGTAGATAAAAGTTCCGAAACAATTGCCTTGCCTTCTATTGGCATTGCATGAGCGTTATAGTCGTGCCTTGCACTGTTGTGCTTTTGAGCTGAGGGAGCAATTGCTGAAATCTACATGTCCGGGTTCTTCCCCACATTGTTGCTCTTTGTTCCTTTCCACACTTTTTCTACTTTTTCACATTTCTCTTTATTCATTCTAATTCTTGCTTTTCCTTTTCTTTTATCTCTTTTACTCTCTTATTTCTTTCTTTATCTATCGGTCCAGGGAGAAGTGAATTCTTGCAGAAAGTTTTCTGTAAGGCTCACTTGCTGCACCTGGATGGGTTTGAGGATTGCGAAGTAGTGGCTGGAACTCAAATCCTGTCCAGGTTCCTCCTGATGACTCCATCTTTGCTCTTTGCTTATTTGGATTCCTTCTAATGACTCCAATGCAGTATTTGGTCTTTCATTTGATTGCGACAAGCCAACAGACAATGGCAATTAAGCGCCATTCAAATATGCGTTTGCTTTTTTATGCCTCCGCTGATGAAGTTGCCGGTGGCATTGTGTTTTTGGGTTGCCCATGCATACGTACGTCCATCCTAATTACCTCTGCCATCCTAATTCACCCCTCTCGTCTGTCTGTTTGTCTATTTGTGTGCAGGATATCTCAAAAAGTTGTGGACGGATTCCGATGAAATTTGTTTGGGCAGGTTGGGTGTGTGACAAGGACGAATTGATTAGATTTTGGTGAAGATCTAGATCCGGTTACTGGAATTGATCTTTTAGTGATTCTTCACCATTGAGAGATGGAGCCAAAAACGATGTATAGCATCATATTTCAAAAATGTATTGGGCCCGATATGTTCTCGTGGATCAGGCATTGCGTGGTGGAGGTACGCGCTCCACCCAGTGCCCTTCTAGTTTCTCTGTTTTCTCTGCGTCTGCTTATCTGAGTGACACAAAATTTTCACCATATGTGTGACTATTCATGTAGAATGTTTTAATAATTATGATGTCATAGGTCATGTGGTGTGGCAGCCATGTTAAAAAAAGGAAAAACTTTGGACCTCTGTATCTCCGAAACTGATACATGGAAAAATTGAAACTTGGCACATGTGAAGTACTCCCATGGGTAAAAAGTGTGATTTTTTTTTTGATGATGTCATAGGTGGATTCGTTTTGACGTCATAATTGCATACTCTCGAACACTTTATCCGATCATATTGTTTTTAACCTAAAAACTTTCAAAAAATCTTCTTCTCTGAAATGGCTGAACAGATTGAGGTGAAACTTTACAGATGTGATCACTATCCATGAGGAAACAAAACTTTTTCCACCTATGATGTCATAGGTCACATGGTTTGGCAGGTATGATGTTTTTTTTTAAGAATAAACTTTTAAAATTCTCTTTTCCAGAACAGCTTGACAGATCGAGGGAAATTTCACCCACATAATCCCCAAGCCTTGGGTCTACCAGGGTGTTCATGAATAATTAATTGTCACATGGTCTGGTAGCCATATTGGATTGAATGAAAATCTTGTTAACATTCTTTCTCTTGAACCGCTTCATCAATCGACCTGAAACGTCAGTTATGATTTCAGTAGTCATGCGGAATATATGTTTTAAATTTCAACCGGATTGGATGCATGGTCTGGCAGCTTGAATTATTTAAATTTTGAATCTGTGTTCAGGAATTTAAATCAAACTTGGTACAAGTATGTATAATGATGTAATAATATGGGTGGAGGGATATCTGGTGACGTCATGATGTCAGAGTGCCCTTCTAGATTTTTATAGATTCCTTTTATCAGCTCTCTTTAAGTAATTACACAAATAATGTTCGAGCCTGTTGTTGAAGATCCGTCGCTGTTGAGAAGCTGCATTTGTATGAGAGAGAAATGGAGAAATTTGCAGTGCTTGATGACAAAATGGACAGATATCATCAGATGTAACAATGCATCGGGCAATTGTGCAGTCTGATTAGACCAGTGAATCCAATAATACATTCACATGCAGCAGTTAGTATTCCACATTGTGTACTCGGCCACTTTTCTTTGCTATTTGCATCCTGCCATACAGTCACATTCTTTGTCGTTCCATCCTCTGCCATCAACATTCTTAAACTTTTATAAGATGGATTGCCAAATTTTGTTTTATCTTTAGTTTCTATGCCTGGTATTGGCTTAATGGTTAGGGTGGTGGGCTTTGGATCCTCGGGTCCTGAGTTCAAATCCTGCTCAGCTGTTCAATCAATACCAGGTGGGGTTAACTTGACCTGTCATCCTTCCGAGGTTGGCAAAATGAGTGCCAGCATGCTGGTATACTGTGTCGAGTGCCGACCCATCCAGGATTGTGCCCAATAGCCAAGGAGACTGCTTAAGCAGCACCAACACTCTGCAAAGAGTATGGTCCCAATCTCCTCTCCTCCTCCTTTAGTTTCTGGTGTCTGTATATAACTTGGCAGCAGAAACTATTACTCTTAAAGCTGTTGTTTCTCTTAATGTGGATGACTAATGCCTCGATCCTATTGTCCACAATGTATGTATTATCCCGCGTGTGCGAAGCAAAAAGTGGGGTTAAGCAATTGTTTCACTGATGTCTGTTTGTCTGTGTGTCTGGCCTGACTACAAATGTCAGTTATGATCAAGGAACAACTTCATTTCAATTGAATGTTTTATTTTGAACATGAATTGGAATTTCATGAATCGGAAAAACTGGCTGTGAATTTGTCCTGATTTCACATGCACAGACAGGAGATATATATTTTTTTAGTCTGCCTGTTTGGCAATCAAGCAAAAATTAATATCATTCCAAACAGGAAACTTACTGTTTTTAAGGACGTCATTAAGGACACAAACAGCAGGCACTAAGAAATATTGTAAGGTGTTAAACAAGGCGGTAGACACTTCATCAATGGCGGTCTTGTTTTTTTCCTGCGACCTTTAAAATATTTATTCTATTTCAATTAAATCATGTATTTGAACATGGAGAAGTCGAGTCACCTCCTTGGCACTTTCAAACCCTTTCGTTTAGTAGTACTTGGACAAAATATTACGGCATTTTACAATCTCAACCAATCAAATTTTCCACTCGTTGACCCCGTCCATGTTCTTGTTTTATTATATTTTTCCTTTATATTTCATTATTATTATATTTTATCATATTTATCTTAAGACTGTGCAGGGTAAAGTATCTTTGTGTTTAATTATATTTTTCCTTTTATATTAATTATTATATTTATTATTATATTTATCTTAAGACTGTGCAGGGTAAGGTATTCATTGTTTTATTATATTTTTCCTTTATATTATTATTATTATTTATTTATCTTAAGACTGTGCAGGGTAAAGTATTCTTTGTTTTATTATATTTTTCCTTTTATATTATTACAGCGGTGCGCTGTATACAATTGCACCGAGTTTGAAATGTCCCGCCAGCGTCTACCACGTCTCCACGTCTCCGGTGTCCCCCCGTCCCCCCCCCCCCCCCCCCACGTGCCTCAAGACAGCCAATGATGATGGCCGTCCGGTAGATGCAGTGCGTAACCTAGACGGAAATGGCGACAATTGACGGAATACCCGAGTATTTTCAATGGAAATTTGTGAAACTAATGTGTTATATTTGTGAAACCCATTGAATTTATTGCTTGACAGAAAGAACGCTTCCCTCTCATGTACGAACGAACGAAAGACATCATTTCCGCCCACCATGGATTTCGCGCCGAACGCTGAAAGCTAAGTTCTTCTTATGCCATCATTCTCTTTAATATTAGCCATAAACAAGTGTTTTGTCATGCATTAGTAGTTGAAATTACTTACAACAAGAACGAAAAAAAAAACCGAAAACATCACGAGCAGGACAAGACCAATCGAGCTGAAGGAAACGATACTGGGAACTGCACTGCTCCTGATTGGTCAAAGGACACCACGTGTGTTGTGTGGCGGTGTTATGCACGAGGATTCCAGCAAACAGGACTGGACCAATCATGTTCGTGATGTACATCATGCTGCATCGCCAATCCTCAGCGGCACGTGATACCATTGGACCAATCACGTTCGGCGATGTACCTCGTGCTGCATTCTGACAAGCTCTGGATCAGAGCGAGCTTGATTGGTCAAAGTAGTGGAGAGGTGGCGATAACCTCTGACAGATGGTAATGACCAAGGAGGAAAGGCGATGCGTTGTTTTGATTGGTTGAAACGTGGAGGAATGGAAGGAATTATTCTCCTCGGATCCACTTGCAACACACAGGTATCTGTTTCATAACCCGAATCAGGTCACTGCGTCATTAATAATAATATTTTTCTCCTTATTTTAATTTGGTACGATTTCTTTTTTTGATCAACGTTAAAAAGCTTTAGTGACAGCTTTCGACATTTTCTTCATCCGCGAGTCTTCATCGATATTTGTGAAAATTTGATTTCCGTGAGAATGTGATCTCACTGTGAACGGCCGTCCTGGTCACGCGGGTGGTGCCGCATCGCGAAGCACGCACTCAATGTGATGTTCAGCCCTTTTCAACTGCAATGGTCTACAAGGCTGGACCTGAATTTGTGCATGAATATCAAGAAATCGGTAAACTTCTAATAAGTTCTTCTTACGCTATCATTCTTTTGCGGCCCCCGCACGCTGTATCGAACGATTCATTTCCTTATGTTATATATGAAGGTGCTTATCACAATAATAACAAGATTTTTACATTTCTAATATTAAGTACGCTTTTTA
>CM068952.1:101014681-101030391 GCA_035128595.1 Eptatretus atami
TAAGGTATTCATTGTTTTATTATATTTTTCCTTTTATATTATTATTATTATTCAATTTATCTTAAGACTGTGCAGGGTAAGGTATTCTTTGTTTTATTATACTTTTGCTTTTATATTATTATTATTATTATTATTATTAAAGAGAAGGAGATTTGTGCCTCCAAGAAATGATGCAGCCAGTAAGCCAACAGCCGTATATGAGAAATCAAAAATAAATCGTGTATTTTTATTTATTTATTCTATGTCATTGGTAGTTTTACATGTTACCGACCAACACATGACTCATTTTTGGATGTTCATGTATCACTGAGATGGCAGATCACAATTGTAAAGGCAACGTTATGTTTCAGTTACACTTGATTTTTAATAGGTGAAATAAAGCGGTAACGTATTGTATGGCAGATTATATCATCATCATCTGATCGAGTGAATCAGATACACCGTTAACTGTTGCCACTCAATTTTTTTTTTTTATACTCAGTCCGCTGCACTAGGCAAGTCAACTCCTGCTACGTGTAGTGCCCACACCAGGAATACAAACCCAGGACCACCTGAGTGTAAACCAGGTATCCTCACACGAGACGGTGTGGGTTGGGGAATGAATGCTTTGATATATTGAAAGAGAATGGTGTTGGTAAATTTGGTTAGGGAAGGAACGAATAGACAGGTCGGGAGCTAGTGCAGCTGTGCAAGGAATGGGTAGGCCAAAGGTGGTTCATTCTTTCCAGAAGTGGGACAGACCATTTAAATGTACTTCACGGAGGGGCTGCAATAGAACAGACTGGATTTTGTTGGTTTGTAAGGAAGCGGACAGATGTGGAGGATTATAGGATGTCAGGCAGTGGCAGGAGAGAGCATATCACACTCCAGCACACCACAGGAGTGTTTTGTTATACACATGAAGAGAAGAAGGAAGCCAGGGGTCTGATGATGATTAGGTGGGGAAAGTGCAGGGACAAACATCACCATAAGAAGTACAAGAAGAGAATGAGGGCCAGGTATGAGGAACTTGGGAAGAACAGAAACATTTGGAGGAGTGAAGTACAGAAACTTTGGGGAATTGCAGAAGTTTGTGTGGAAGACATCAGAAAGGGTGCATCGTCGAGGGATAGAAACCGGTATGGTGGACAGAGGAGTAGCGAAGGCAGTTCATGAAAAGAAGGGTTTGGAAGAGGATAGAGAACATCAAGGACAGGGGAGGCCGCCAAATGTGGGTTGTTACGCTGTATGGGAGAAGAAAGCAAGGAGAGCTGTAGAATAAGGCGAGGAATAATATGGAAGTGAGGTGCATAACAATTGGAAGAGCATGGTGAGTGGAATAAGCATGATTATATAGGCTAACATTAACCTTAACCGTAACAGCTCGGCTCATGACAGGATGAGGATGGCAAGGACATGAATGGGTGGTGATGAAGGATGGTGGGTGGACGCTGGTGATGAGAGGAGATAGTATGAAGGTGTGGAAGGATATTCAAAGAGCTCTTGATGGGAAGGAAGCAACGGCACGAGTGGAGCTGCTGTGTTATCGTGGAGGGGAAAGTGATTTGTTGGAGATCACAGAGGAGTAAGTGCGGATGGCATTTGAAAAGAATGCAGAAGGGAAAAGCGCCAGGCATTGATGAGGTGTGTACAGAAGATGATAATGCCGCGACAGAAATCGGAGTCAGTTGGACGAAGAGGCTGTGAATGTGTGTATGAAAGAGGATTCAATTCCAGAAGAGTGGAGGACAGGGTTAATTGTGCCGATATGAAGGTGAAGGGTGATGTTCAAGATCCGGGGAAGTACAGGGACATTATGCTCCTTAGTCACGTAATGAAGGTGCTGGAGAGGATTTCTGACAGGAGATAAGGAAGTGTGGAGATTGAGATCGGAGAAGAGCAGCAGGGGGTTAGAAAGGGTAGGGGGATGACAGATGGATGTCTACACTGGTGTTGACTTCATGGTTACTCTCAGAAGCTGGTGGAGAGGAGGTTGGAGGTGCAAGGTGAGATGACATTGGGATTTGTGGACCTCGGAGAAGGCCTATGACACTGTCCCGAGAGTGATGGTGATGCGACACTGAGATGGATGGAGTGCCGAAAGCAGAAGTTTGGATGTACAAGGGAACGAAAGGAAGAAGTCTGGTTTGTCCTGGGATGTCTGAGGAGTTCAGCGTGAACTTGATTTGAGGAAAGAAGCGCTCTCAGCCCATTCATGTTTATCATGGTGATGAGCTGGTAAGCAGGAAGGAGCTGAGGGGTAGTATGAGGAGCATGCTGTATGCAGACGATTGGCTGTTGTGGCGGAGATTGGTGGGAGATGCGGAAATACTGTGGAGTAGATGGAAGCATTGGGAAGCATGGGCTGAAGATGAGTATGGAGAAGACGTGAGGTGATGTAGGTTGGGCAGCAGAGAAAATAAATTAATATCAGGTTTAGAGGGGAAGGAGATCAGGCAGGGAAATAGGTTTGAGTACCTGGGAGGAAGAGTGACTGGGATGGTAAATACGAGGCAGAGGGGCGGAGGAGGTTCAGGTGGAGGAGAGTGGAAGGAGTAATGGCAGACAGAAAGATATCAAGGAAATTCATAGGGAGGTTCTGATGTCATGCGTAATGCCGGCCCTACCTTCACAGTCTCGAAAATGGGTGCCACTGACAGAGCGACAACCACAGAGGTTGCAGAACAACTGGGTCATAGGAGATTGTGGGAGTTGAAGAGGGTGGATCGAGGAAGGATGGATGAACTGAGGGAGGAGATTGGTGTGCAGATGAGTTTGATGGGGGAGATTCGTGAAAATGCCGGCTGAGTGAGGGAAGAGAGAATGGTAAAGGAGCGGATAGATTGAGGGAGAAAGGTCGGAGGAAAAGAGTTAGCCATGGTTGAGATGGGAGAATGTGTGTGGAGGGATATAAATAGGTGGGGTGGTTGGAGAGTGGAGATAGTTGGCTGAGAACAGGGGAAGTGAGGAGTATCGTGGGCAAGCAGGGCAGAGGGTTGGTGCTATGTAACCTCCCCTTTATATAAGGGGAAGAGAAGAAGAAGATGTTGAATGTATGTATGCCAAAGTCTATAGTGAATTGGTACGTACTGCTTTCTTGCTTACGTTCAGCATTTATAAGGTTAGAGCACGAACAAACAACGCTGAGAAGCCAAATGGCAAACCATCCAGTGTAAACCCATCCCAAAGAAAACTGCTTCGGCAGCACCAATGCTTTGTAAAGAGTATGGTGCATCAAAATATGTATGTCTGTCTTAATAAGAACTATGTATCTAATCTATTTTGTCTATCCATTTGTCCAGATATACAGTGTAGTTTTATTATTGATTAATTTTTTTCAGGTGTACCACATCAGGTTAAACGGTGTTGTTTTTGTGTTCATTCTGCAACCGACACACAGTCGGGCGTCATCTCACTCACGGCACGCGCACACAGGGCAACGTTGATACATTTTTATGATGCTAAACGAGCAAGAAACAAAAGAGAAACTGGATTCTATTACTGTATCAAAAAATTTCACATAAAGTGTGGCACGTCCCGGAGGGCTTTGCTTTCTTTGTGTGTATACAGCAAGTGTCGTTTCAGGATGTACCATTTTGTACAGAATTTGTTACTGGATGCCATCTTCGTGTATCTTCCCCCTTAATCTTGTAAGATGATTACATTATCAGCAGTCACATCACCAGTACATTTCTTGACGTGTAAAATAACGTGGCTAAATTGCCTGTGGAAGCTACTTTACATATTTGAGTGCTTTCCTTTACTTCTGTCCGTTCACCAAAGAGTTTAGGTTGATTCATTTTTATCCTCATAGCTGTTTGGAAGAAAAAATTGGGATGTATTGTAGTCAGGTCTGTCTGTCTGTCTGTCTGTTTGTCTGTCAGTCACACTCTGTCTTCCTAAATGGTTGGGCAGAAATTCACCAAACCTGGTAGTTGTGATCATCACATGACAAGAAAGTGCGAGAGCAGTATCATTTTTGGTCCCGCTCCTGGGGCAGGGTCAAAAGGTCAAATACGAAAAATGTAATAATGACACATTTTGAAACATTTCAAAAATTAAACTTTGCATATACAATCAAGATTGGGAGATGCATGGAATATTTACCATTTTTGGGGATTTGACCCTGCTTCATGCTCCAGGGAGTGGGTCATTCTTGGTGGAACTTTTGCCATCTTTCAACTTTACTTTAGGCGGGAAGCGTGGGGATTTGTGATGGCATGCCATCGACTTCACTCCAGTTATGATTATCTTTCAATGATCTCTCATTCAGATTCTCTGAATGTGGTTGTTGCATTTGTCTTGCTCCACTAGGACCACCGATTGCAATCTTGACGTGATGTCGAGCGAAGAGAACAGCCGAACTGGCTCGAGCGCGTCCGATGCCACAGACCCGTGGCTTCACTATGTCCAACGTCTGTGGAGAAGGCTGCAAAGCAGAAATCCACCCCCAGAGATTTGAAGAAGATTTGTACAAGTGAGAAGAGGTCAGGAAAATCCTGCATCGCATGTGATTTTGTTTGATTTTAGTGTAAAATTATTTGGTGGGGCATTGAAAAAAAACACAACAGATACCATGTATTTTAATGTTCGTTTACTGATTCCTGCTTAATCTGTGAATCGTTTTGAACGAGAAATAATTTCTCAAGAGGCTTTTGACATATGTCCATAAAGTTGTTTTGTTTTCGTATACAAAGTTTAGGTTAATGGAAGAGCAAGGTGATGGAGGGGGGGGGGGTAGAAGGCAAACATTGTTAGTAGGATAATGATGTGGACATAAAACAACAAGGGGGATTAACAGATAGGGGTAGTGAGGAGGGAAGGAACACACCCTCTAAATAGATTTGGAGAGGTGGAATGGGAAGTAATGAGGATAGGAAAGATCAAAGGTAGAGGTTGTGAATGACCTGAGATGGTGATTCACCGCCAACTTGAAAGGAGGGAGAAGTGGGATTGAACAAACTGAGGAAGAACGTTCCACAAGCGGGAGGAACGAGGAGCGTTGGTGAGCAGCGAGCCTGTACTTTTGGAGTTTAACGAGGATGAGGCTCCTGGAATATTGTTTGTGACTTCTATCCCTGGTGGAGGATAGAACGATAAAAGAGCAGAGCAAGATCTGAGGAGAGGCCACCACCTGTTTTGCTGAGAAATCAGCAGACCCTGTGCTTCTGCGTCTTTGTGGGAGATGCCAATGATGTTGAAAGCTTTGGATTCCACAGCATCTGGGAGTGATGTGTGTGAAGCAGGGGGTACCAGCCCATATAGGATATCAGTACTTTATTGAGCTACAGGTAAGGCCGTGTGGACTGTCAGAGGTCAGGTTATCGCTGGTGTTATCTTAATGGTTAGGTGGTGGGCTTGGGATCCGAGGATCCTGAGTTCAAATCCCACTTGGCTGTTGAATTAATACCAGGTGGGGTTGACTCTGCCTGTCATCATTCCGAGATCGGCAAAATGAGTGGTATCCTGCATCGGAGTGGTGACCCATCCAGGATTGTACCCAATAGCCAAGGAGACTGCTTCGGCAGCACCAACGCTCTGCACAGAGTATGGTCCCAATGGATGGATGGAGGTCAGGTTTACCGAGGAAGAACTTGGCATGATGGAGAATACCCATGTTGCGGGTGGTGTTGGAGGCCAGCTTTGATATACAATCTGCCTAGGTGAGATCATGGCTGATAGTGTAAACAGAAATTTGAGAAGACTATATTTTTCCAGTGGTTGATTATGGAAATAGACAGGTGGGTTTGTTGACCATCTTTTTGGAGAGATGGGGTGGGGAAGGAGAGGTGGAATGTGCATGTAAATTGAGAAGGAGAAGAAGGGAGAGAAATGGCACAATGAGAGCAGAGGGGCAGAGGGACAAAGGGATGCAGATGAGAAAGAAGCCTGAACTTTGAAAAGTTGACGGGGGCACGAAAAAATATGGGAGCAAGACCGGAGTTCAACAACGAGTTTAGTGATAATTTTCGTTTGCATTATTCATTCTAAAATCCTAAATGTTTAGCCAGTTTGTAAAATGCAAATTATCATCAGTTTTATTTTACTCATTACATGGCAAACATTGTAACTCTTGTGGCTGATTTGAGACCATGGAAGATGCTTCCTGTTGCCCTGCACTTTATCTTGGAGAACTTTTTATTTGGTGCTTTAAGGAGAAGAGCAGTTAATGAAACATGGAATGTTATGTCATTAATCATTCTCTGGCAGAATCCAAAAGGAACTGGCTGATATTACGCTGGATCCACCACCAAATTGCAGGTAAGTTATGTTCGCAGACTCGTAGTTATGTTAACCCGACTCGCGGTGTAATGGATGGAATGCCTGCTCTGATTCTGGGAAGTTGGTGGTTTGAAACCTGGCTGGGTCATACCAATGACTTCAAAAAATGGGTGTGTACTGCTTCCTTGCTTGATGTTTAGCATTTAGAAGGATGGAGCACAGAAAAAAACAATCCGAGGAAAGCACTGGCAAAGCACCCAGTGTAACCCTTGCTATGAAACAGCTTCAGCAGCACCAATGCTCTGCAAAGAGTATGGTACATCAATGTTTGTAATTTAAACGTTTTGGATTTGTTTTTGAAAGATCTTTCATCAGACATGTTTTGATGCTTTCCAGCAACCTTGCAGCCATACAAACTCTATGCTTTTTCAGTCGTATCATTTTGGTGAAAACAATGTTTACCTCCACTACCGATTGTGGACAGAGGTTATGTGTTGACTCCTGTCTGTCTGTTTGTCTGTGAGCAGAGAAGAATTAAAAAAGTGATTCTTCTCCATTGAGAAGATGGGCCAAAAACTATATCTAGCATGATGTTTCAAAAGGTTTTGGATGGATTATGACAAAACGAGGTGGATGAGTTGGTTAGGTCACAAGAACAAGTCAAATTGATTTTTGTTCAGGTCCGGATGCAGATCTGGCCTATCAGTGGGATACAAAACATAAACTGTTCGGCCTGCCGGAGGGATGTGCTCAACGAGTGCCGTTCGACTTTTTAATGTATTGATCATCGATGACTCTATCCAAGCAAAATAATTTGTTTTACACAGCTTTAGGTTACACGTCTGTATTCTTTATATTGCATGCAATGCATCGTGTGATAATCTTCGATTGTGTCTGTCTAGTGCCACTCCCAGGGAGACAATATGTATGAATGGCGTTCGACAATCCTTGGACCCCCCGGTTCTGTCTATGAAGGAGGAATATTTTTCTTGGACATCTCCTTTTCTACAGACTATCCATTCAAGCCACCCAAGGTAATATAAATATGTGTTGAAAAATTCATCCTCAATTGCCTTTTTTGTAGTTTGTTGAGGCTCGTGGAGGAGCTAGAACACAGAACAGACCAGGCCGGAACAGAATGAAAAGAACAGTAGAAAGAGAGGGGGAAGGGGAACACATCAACGCCGGGTTAAGAGACAAAATAGAGGGAGACTTTGATGGATAAGGTATGCGTGGAAGAATGAGAGCAAAGGCGAGAACACGGTGGTGAACAAGGTGGATACAGCTGCAAACTCTCAATCACAGAAGTGGAAGGAAAACCTGGAAACTTGGAAAGATGTGGGCTTGAGGAGGTTCATGGGTAGAAAAGATCATGATTTTGGATGGGGGTTGATCTGGAATGATGGTGAACAGCTGTCTTGAAGCCATGGAGGGAGGAATGAGATTGAAGAGAACATGGAAGTTGTTGGTTTCCACAGGTGAGAAAAAAAAGAGGAACAAGTAAATGGAGGTGAGCAGTGATTCTGGATTTTGAGATTTTCACCAGAAGGGGGTTGATGGTGAACTGCATGCGCCCTGCAGAAACCTGAGCGGGACAAAGTACGGAAGGAGCAGAGGGTACAAAACCAGAAAGGAGGTGGTAGAAGACACAGAGACGACTGACCTAGAAGACGTAGAGATCACACCTGTGAAAGCGATAGCTCATGTACTCAGCTCATCATGGAGATTCCAATGATCTTGAAGGCCTTCGTTTCCATGGCATCAAACTGAGCAAGTTGCGAAGTAGGGGTGCTAGCCCAGATGGAGAACAATACTCCAAGCTGCGGATGAAGGCCTTGTGGGTAGATAAAAGTTCCGAAACAATTGCCTTGCCTTCTATTGGCATTGCATGAGCGTTATAGTCGTGCCTTGCACTGTTGTGCTTTTGAGCTGAGGGAGCAATTGCTGAAATCTACATGTCCGGGTTCTTCCCCACATTGTTGCTCTTTGTTCCTTTCCACACTTTTTCTACTTTTTCACATTTCTCTTTATTCATTCTAATTCTTGCTTTTCCTTTTCTTTTATCTCTTTTACTCTCTTATTTCTTTCTTTATCTATCGGTCCAGGGAGAAGTGAATTCTTGCAGAAAGTTTTCTGTAAGGCTCACTTGCTGCACCTGGATGGGTTTGAGGATTGCGAAGTAGTGGCTGGAACTCAAATCCTGTCCAGGTTCCTCCTGATGACTCCATCTTTGCTCTTTGCTTATTTGGATTCCTTCTAATGACTCCAATGCAGTATTTGGTCTTTCATTTGATTGCGACAAGCCAACAGACAATGGCAATTAAGCGCCATTCAAATATGCGTTTGCTTTTTTATGCCTCCGCTGATGAAGTTGCCGGTGGCATTGTGTTTTTGGGTTGCCCATGCATACGTACGTCCATCCTAATTACCTCTGCCATCCTAATTCACCCCTCTCGTCTGTCTGTTTGTCTATTTGTGTGCAGGATATCTCAAAAAGTTGTGGACGGATTCCGATGAAATTTGTTTGGGCAGGTTGGGTGTGTGACAAGGACGAATTGATTAGATTTTGGTGAAGATCTAGATCCGGTTACTGGAATTGATCTTTTAGTGATTCTTCACCATTGAGAGATGGAGCCAAAAACGATGTATAGCATCATATTTCAAAAATGTATTGGGCCCGATATGTTCTCGTGGATCAGGCATTGCGTGGTGGAGGTACGCGCTCCACCCAGTGCCCTTCTAGTTTCTCTGTTTTCTCTGCGTCTGCTTATCTGAGTGACACAAAATTTTCACCATATGTGTGACTATTCATGTAGAATGTTTTAATAATTATGATGTCATAGGTCATGTGGTGTGGCAGCCATGTTAAAAAAAGGAAAAACTTTGGACCTCTGTATCTCCGAAACTGATACATGGAAAAATTGAAACTTGGCACATGTGAAGTACTCCCATGGGTAAAAAGTGTGATTTTTTTTTTGATGATGTCATAGGTGGATTCGTTTTGACGTCATAATTGCATACTCTCGAACACTTTATCCGATCATATTGTTTTTAACCTAAAAACTTTCAAAAAATCTTCTTCTCTGAAATGGCTGAACAGATTGAGGCTGAAACTTTACAGATGTGATCACTATCCATGAGGAAACAAAACTTTTTCCACCTATGATGTCATAGGTCACATGGTTTGGCAGGTATGATGTTTTTTTTTAAGAATAAACTTTTAAAATTCTCTTTTCCAGAACAGCTTGACAGATCGAGGGAAATTTCACCCACATAATCCCCAAGCCTTGGGTCTACCAGGGTGTTCATGAATAATTAATTGTCACATGGTCTGGTACCATATTGGATTGAATGAAAATCTTGTTAACATTCTTTCTCTTGAACCGCTTCATCAATCGACCTGAAACGTCAGTTATGATTTCAGTAGTCATGCGGAATATATGTTTTAAATTTCAACCGGATTGGATGCATGGTCTGGCAGCTTGAATTATTTAAATTTTGAATCTGTGTTCAGGAATTTAAATCAAACTTGGTACAAGTATGTATAATGATGTAATAATATGGGTGGAGGGATATCTGGTGACGTCATGATGTCAGAGTGCCCTTCTAGATTTTTATAGATTCCTTTTATCAGCTCTCTTTAAGTAATTACACAAATAATGTTCGAGCCTGTTGTTGAAGATCCGTCGCTGTTGAGAAGCTGCATTTGTATGAGAGAGAAATGGAGAAATTTGCAGTGCTTGATGACAAAATGGACAGATATCATCAGATGTAACAATGCATCGGGCAATTGTGCAGTCTGATTAGACCAGTGAATCCAATAATACATTCACATGCAGCAGTTAGTATTCCACATTGTGTACTCGGCCACTTTTCTTTGCTATTTGCATCCTGCCATACAGTCACATTCTTTGTCGTTCCATCCTCTGCCATCAACATTCTTAAACTTTTATAAGATGGATTGCCAAATTTTGTTTTATCTTTAGTTTCTATGCCTGGTATTGGCTTAATGGTTAGGGTGGTGGGCTTTGGATCCTCGGGTCCTGAGTTCAAATCCTGCCAGCTGTTCAATCAATACCAGGTGGGGTTAACTTGACCTGTCATCCTTCCGAGGTTGGCAAAATGAGTGCCAGCATGCTGGTATACTGTGTCGAGTGCCGACCCATCCAGGATTGTGCCCAATAGCCAAGGAGACTGCTTAAGCAGCACCAACACTCTGCAAAGAGTATGGTCCCAATCTCCTCTCCTCCTCCTTTAGTTTCTGGTGTCTGTATATAACTTGGCAGCAGAAACTATTACTCTTAAAGCTGTTGTTTCTCTTAATGTGGATGACTAATGCCTCGATCCTATTGTCCACAATGTATGTATTATCCCGCGTGTGCGAAGCAAAAAGTGGGGTTAAGCAATTGTTTCACTGATGTCTGTTTGTCTGTGTGTCTGGCCTGACTACAAATGTCAGTTATGATCAAGGAACAACTTCATTTCAATTGAATGTTTTATTTTGAACATGAATTGGAATTTCATGAATCGGAAAAACTGGCTGTGAATTTGTCCTGATTTCACATGCACAGACAGGAGATATATATTTTTTTAGTCTGCCTGTTTGGCAATCAAGCAAAAATTAATATCATTCCAAACAGGAAACTTACTGTTTTTAAGGACGTCATTAAGGACACAAACAGCAGGCACTAAGAAATATTGTAAGGTGTTAAACAAGGCGGTAGACACTTCATCAATGGCGGTCTTGTTTTTTTCCTGCGACCTTTAAAATATTTATTCTATTTCAATTAAATCATGTATTTGAACATGGAGAAGTCGAGTCACCTCCTTGGCACTTTCAAACCCTTTCGTTTAGTAGTACTTGGACAAAATATTACGGCATTTTACAATCTCAACCAATCAAATTTTCCACTCGTTGACCCCGTCCATGTTCTTGTTTTATTATATTTTTCCTTTATATTTCATTATTATTATATTTTATCATATTTATCTTAAGACTGTGCAGGGTAAAGTATCTTTGTGTTTAATTATATTTTTCCTTTTATATTAATTATTATTTTATTATTATATTTATCTTAAGACTGTGCAGGGTAAGGTATTCATTGTTTTATTATATTTTTCCTTTATATTATTATTATTATTTATTTATCTTAAGACTGTGCAGGGTAAAGTATTCTTTGTTTTATTATATTTTTCCTTTTATATTATTACAGCGGTGCGCTGTATACAATTGCACCGAGTTTGAAATGTCCCGCCAGCGTCTACCACGTCTCCACGTCTCCGGTGTCCCCCCGTCCCCCCCCCCCCCCCCCCACGTGCCTCAAGACAGCCAATGATGATGGCCGTCCGGTAGATGCAGTGCGTAACCTAGACGGAAATGGCGACAATTGACGGAATACCCGAGTATTTTCAATGGAAATTTGTGAAACTAATGTGTTATATTTGTGAAACCCATTGAATTTATTGCTTGACAGAAAGAACGCTTCCCTCTCATGTACGAACGAACGAAAGACATCATTTCCGCCCACCATGGATTTCGCGCCGAACGCTGAAAGCTAAGTTCTTCTTATGCCATCATTCTCTTTAATATTAGCCATAAACAAGTGTTTTGTCATGCATTAGTAGTTGAAATTACTTACAACAAGAACGAAAAAAAAAACCGAAAACATCACGAGCAGGACAAGACCAATCGAGCTGAAGGAAACGATACTGGGAACTGCACTGCTCCTGATTGGTCAAAGGACACCACGTGTGTTGTGTGGCGGTGTTATGCACGAGGATTCCAGCAAACAGGACTGGACCAATCATGTTCGTGATGTACATCATGCTGCATCGCCAATCCTCAGCGGCACGTGATACCATTGGACCAATCACGTTCGGCGATGTACCTCGTGCTGCATTCTGACAAGCTCTGGATCAGAGCGAGCTTGATTGGTCAAAGTAGTGGAGAGGTGGCGATAACCTCTGACAGATGGTAATGACCAAGGAGGAAAGGCGATGCGTTGTTTTGATTGGTTGAAACGTGGAGGAATGGAAGGAATTATTCTCCTCGGATCCACTTGCAACACACAGGTATCTGTTTCATAACCCGAATCAGGTCACTGCGTCATTAATAATAATATTTTTCTCCTTATTTTAATTTGTACGATTTCTTTTTTTGATCAACGTTAAAAAGCTTTAGTGACAGCTTTCGACATTTTCTTCATCCGCGAGTCTTCATCGATATTTGTGAAAATTTGATTTCCGTGAGAATGTGATCTCACTGTGAACGGCCGTCCTGGTCACGCGGGTGGTGCCGCATCGCGAAGCACGCACTCAATGTGATGTTCAGCCCTTTTCAACTGCAATGGTCTACAAGGCTGGACCTGAATTTGTGCATGAATATCAAGAAATCGGTAAACTTCTAATAAGTTCTTCTTACGCTATCATTCTTTTGCGGCCCCCGCACGCTGATCGAACGATTCATTCCTTATGTTATATATGAAGGTGCTTATCACAATAATAACAAGATTTTTACATTTCTATATTAAGTACGCTTTTTAATTGTTTTTCAACTGAAAAAGCATAACTTGCATATTTAACATTAGTGTACTCATTTGATTCACCACACGTGCTGTATTGAAGGATTTCAATTGTTATTATTATATTTATCTTAAGACTGTGCAGGGTAAGGTATTCATTGTTTATTATATTTTCCTTTTATATTATTATTATTATATTATCTTAAGACTGTGCAGGGTAAGGTATTCTTTGTTTTATATATTTTTCCTTTTATATTATTATTATATTATTATATATTTATCTTAAGACTGTGCAGGGTAAGGTATCATTGTTTTATTATATTTTCCTTTTATATATTATTATATTATTCAATTTATCTTAAGACTGTGCAGGTAAGGTATTCTTTGTTTTATTATACTTTGCTTTTATATTATTATTATTATTATTATTATTATATTTATCTTAAGACTGTGCAGGGTAAAGTATTCTTTGTTTTATTATATTTTCCTTTTTATATTATTATTATATATATTTATCTTAGACTGCAGGGTAAGGTATTCTTTGTTTTATTATATTTTTGCTTTTATATTAATATTAATTATCTAAGACTGTGCACGGTAAGGTATTCTTTGTTTTAATTTATTTTGCTTATATTATTATTATTATTATTATATTTATCTTAAGACTGTGCACGGTAAGGTATTCTTTGTTTTATTATACTTTTGCTTTTATATTATTATTATTATTATATTTATCTTAAGACTGTGCAGGGTAAAGTATTCTTTGTTTTATATATTTTTCCTTTTATATTATTATTATTATATTATATTTTCTAAGACTGCAGGTAAGGTATTCTTTGTTTTTATTATTTTTCCTTTTATATTATTATTATTATTATATTATCTTAAGACTGCAGGGTAAGGTATTCTTTGTTTTATTATTTTTGCTTTTATATATTATATTATTATTATATTTATCTTAAGACTGTGCACGGTAAGGTATTCTTGTTTTATTATATTTTCCTTTTATATTATTATTATTATTATATTTATCTTAAGACTGTGCAGGGTAAAGGTATTCTTTGTTTTATTATATTTTCCTTTATATTATTATTATTATTATATTTATCTTAAACTGTGCAGGGTAAGTATTCTTTGTTTTATTATATTTTCTTTATATATTATTATATTTATTTAAGACTGTGCAGGTAAGGTATTCTTTGTTTTTATTATATTTTTCCTTTTATATTATTATTATTATTATATTTATCTTAAGACTGTGCAGGGTAAAGTATTCTTTGTTTTATTATATTTTTCCTTTTATATATTATATTATTATATTTATCTTAAGACTGTGCACGGTAAAGTATTCTTTGTTTCATTATATTTTTTGCTTTTATATTATTATTATATTTATCTTAAGACTGTGCAGGGTAAAGTATTCTTTGTTTTATTATATTTTTCCTTTATAATATTATTATTATTATATTTTTATTATATTATCTAAGACTGTGCAGGTAAAGTATTCTTTGTTTTATATATATTTTTCCTTTTATATTATTATTATTATTATATTTATCTGAAGACTGTGCACGGTAAAGTATTCTTTGTTTTATTATATTTTTTGCTTTTATATTATTATTATATTTATCTTAAGACTGTGCAGGGTAAAGTATTCTTTGTTTTATTATATTTTTCCTTTTATATTATTATTATTATTATTATTATTATTATATTTATCTTAAAGACTGTGCAGGGTAAAGTATTCTTGTTTTATTATATTTTCCTTTTATATTATTATTATTATATATTTATCTTAAGACTGTGCACGGTAAAGTATTCTTTGTTTTATTATATTTTTGCTTTTAATATTATTATTATATTTATCTTAAGACTGTGCAGGGTAAGGTATTCTTTGTTTTATTATATTTTTCCTTTATATATTATTATTATTATTATTATTATCTTAAGACTGTGAGGGTAAAGTATTCTTTGTTTTAATTATTTTTCCTTTTATATTATTATTATTATTATATATATTATCTTAAGACTTGTGCAGGTAAAGTATTTTTTGTTTTATTATATTTTCCTTTTAATATTATTATTAGGTCATCTCTACCGAGATGACCTAATAAAGCCGGACCAATGTCTGTACGTCCGTCCGTCCGTACGTCCGTCAACACATTTTTCTTTCGATCTTGATGAAACTTAGTATGTGGGTAGAGGTCGATGAGTGTTGCACAACGATATAACTTTTTGTCCGGGTTAAAGGTCAGGACGAGGTCACGAGGTCACGTAAGTTATAAAAATCGCCATTTTCAAAACCTATCTAGTCTGCCATTCTACAAGATATTCGGCAACTGTTTATTGATTATGATAGTAAAAAATTATTATCTTGTATCTAACTGGACAGATTTTTGAATTTCCTTCCCGTTTGGCCGCCACGTAACTGGAAGATGGTCAAAACACCTCCCGTACAAAGAAAACTTTTTACTTCCCGATCTTGATGAAATTTGGTATGTGGGTAGAGTCGATGAGTGATACCCAACGACATATTTTTTTCCCGGATTCGAGGTCAGGGTCAAGGTCACGAGGTCACAAAAGTTGTGAAAGTCGCCATTTTCAAAACCTTATCTCGTCTGTCATTTTAGGAGATATCTGGCAACGGTTAATCGATTATGATAGTAAAAAACACATTATAGAGATGACCGTCACCCCCACACGGGGGTAATATTATTTATTATTATTATTATTATTATTATATTTATCTTAAGACTGTGCAGGGTAAAGTATTCTGTTTTATTATATTTTTTCCTTTATATTATTATTATTATTATATTTATTATTATATTATATTTATCTTAAGACTGTGCAGGGTAAAGTATTCTTTGTTTTATTATATTTTCCTTTTTATGTTATTATTATTATTATTATTATTATTATATTATCTTAGACTGCAGGGTAAGGTATTCTTTTTTTATTATATTTTCTTTTATATTATATATTATT
>CM068952.1:101049918-101060267 GCA_035128595.1 Eptatretus atami
ATTGGTGATCTGCACAACGAAAATCATTTTCTGAAGGTAATAGCGAGTACCTCCACATGGTCTATATGTAATATATACAAGGCCACCTATGCACTAAATTATGCTTGAATTCCTAAGATCTTATTTTCATTGTTGTGCAAAGCACAAGACAGGGATCAGATTCAGTGAAGAAACATCTGGAAAAATTAAGGGATGATTAAGCTCCAGGGCCAGATACTATGCATCCACGAGTATTGAGAGATAATATGCATCTTCAACAGTTCATTGGAGTCAGGACAGGTACCAGAGGATTGAAGAGTAGCAAATGTAACACCATTGTTTAAGAAAGGATCCAAAGAAGAATTGGGGACCTATAGACCTGTTAGTTTGACTTCAGTTGTGCGGAAGGTGTTGAATATGTTAATTAAAGATTGCACAGGGAACCATTTGAATAATTTCAAGATAATTAAAGGTAGCACAGATTTATTAAAAGGAGATCTTTAACAAATATGTTGGAGTTCGTTGAGGCAGTTTCTGATTGGGTGGATGGGGGAGGTGTAGTGGACATAGTATATCTGGATTTTAAGAAGGCATTTGATAAGGTACCATATCGGAGGTTGTTAGCCCAGGTGAAGGCTTGTGGAGTGACTGGTCAGGTAGTTAATTGGATTCCAAACTGGCTGAGTGGTCGGAAGCAAAGAGTGGCTGTGAGTGGGAGGATGTCTTGCTGGGAGGATGTAAGCTGGGGTACCTCAGGGATCAGTACTCGGACCATTACTATTCATTATTTACATCAGCGATTTGGATAATGGGGTAAAGAGGAAGCTTTCAATTTGCAGATGACGCAAAGCTTGGAGGTGAGGTGGGGGTGGTGATCAGAGTCAGGAAAGTATTGATACTTTCAGAAATTGGGCAAAAGATGGACAGATGAAGTTTAGCATAAAGAAATGTAAGTGGTGGGGATTGGTAAGAATGAAAATACGGATTACATACTGCAAGGGCAGTCTTGGAGCATGTCACACCGGAGAAGGAGAAGGAGGAGAAGTGGATCTTTGGGTTGTAATATATATGGGGGGTGGGGGCAATATGCAGACAGCACAATGCCAGGCAGGCATAGGTAAAGCTTGCATGGTTTTAGGTTTTATCTGTAGGGGGATGAATTATAAATCAAAAGAGATAGTGGTAACACTTTATAGGAATTGTGAGGCCTCATTTAGAATATTGTGTGTAGTTTTGGTTGCCACCTCTCAGGAAGGACATAGCTACCAGAGGCAGGACCTCGCTAGACTATGCTATGTGGAGCGCTTGAAAGAGACAGGACTTTATACATTAGAAAAGAAGTGATTATGAAGGGGTTTCATGGAGATGCTTAAGATAATGATAATGAAGGATAAGGACAAAATATTTGCAGAAGAGTTTTTCAGCAGAATAGACAGTGATAGGACCAGAGGCCATAGCCTGAGAGTAAAGATATGGCAAGGGTTCTTCAGTGAGAGAATAGTTAATGTCTAGAATGGTCTCCCGAGAAAGGTAGTGACAACAGAAAGAGTATATAGGTTTAATTGGCATTACATAGGTATCTAGATGCATTGGAGATGGAGAGGTACAGGGATATTGACATGACTTGTAGGTAGCTTGCATGTAGTTGGGTGATGGTAACTGGTATTTAGTGTAGTGCAGGCATGATGGGCCAAATGAACTCCTCCTGTGCCAAAGTTCCTCGTATATCTCTTTCTGTTCTCCAGCTGATCCTCTTGTGGGGAGCATTGCCAAGCAATACTTGACCAACCGCAGTGAACACGACAAGACTGCTCGCCAGTGGACGCTACGCTATGCCACGTAATATGTGCAACCCAGGCCTCGTTTCATGGATAGCTTTGCTTTTCCCTTGTATAACCCCCTTGTTATGCTTTGGTTTAAAACAATCAGAATGAAATTATTTGACTCGATTATTGAAGATCTTGGTTTAGCAACAGCAAGCTAAATTTAATGGGGGGGGGGGGGGGTGGTTTGCCACACAGAACTTGCCTAAGTGAACCAAAACAATGCAGTCCACCATATTTTATCTTTATTTCATTCAAAGGAAAGTTTTGCTTGTCTGCAGAATTTTAAAGTTTCTTTGTCCATGATCTGAAATTCATATATTTTTAGAATTCTTTGTAAATGATGAACATTCATCACGTTTTTGTTTTTGTTTTTAAGAAGGGGGATTGAACAGGTGTACCTCCATGGAAACTATCCAAATTCCTTACAACGTGCCTTTATTTCCAAGCTGCCTCCTTAGATTCTGAGGATACACAAGTTTAAATGATTGTAATGTGACGGACGTTAAGCAAAGATAGTTTTACCTCAAAAAACACACACAAAAAACAAATACTGCGTTGTACCGCTTTTCCCTTTCCCACCACAAGAATCTGCATTTTCCTTCCAAGTTGAAAACTATTTTCAGTGAACTTGCTTTTTCCTTGACTTTTTTTGAATGGTTTGCTCAAACTTGAGTGCCTCGAACTTTCACTTGCAGCTTTAACAGTTTGATTGTTCCACTGAAATCATGTCTTGCTCCTGTTGTTCTGCGCCCATTTTCGTGGAAACTTGTATCGCCCACCGAGTGATTGAACCGGTATAATCTCTCGATTTAAGTTGAGTAAATTTGGGTCGAGAATAGTTTGCCATTTACGCTGTAAAATCGGTCTCGTATTGCAGTAAGTGAAAGTAATTGTTGTTCAAGTATCTACTGTTTCATGAAATTTAATTCTTGGATCCCTTGGGATGCCGCATGCAGAGAGTGCATCAAGCAAGTGTCTCAGGATTTGAAATGAGTCATTTCATTCGTTGGTAGAAAATGTTATCGGTTTTTCCCTGTGTTAAACTAAATGGCATTTTGATGTTTTTTTTTTTTCAATATTTATATATTATAATATATATTTAAAATAAGCGTGGGCTTTTCTGGGTTGAGTTTCCTGAATTGGTAGCATTACTAAAGGGCAAACTGCTTTGTTGTTGTGTTTTGTTGTTGTTATTATTATTGTTGTTTAGGGACTTAGTACGGTATATGCTCCTGTTGGATCTTTTTTTTTAAAGTTTATTTGGTGGAGGTGTTTAGTATTGACTTTAATACGTAACGAAGGAGCAAACTAGTTCTTTCTTTCTCTTTTTGTTTTTTGTTGTACAAATTGCTAAAGGGACATCATCTTTTTTTTCTTCCTTTTTTTTCCAAAGTTTCATTGGTTCAGCACTCATTCTCAAAAATAGAACAGCTATTTCCTCTGCAGCTTTTGAAACCACATGACTTTGTTAATACGTCACATCCAGCAGGTTTTTATTTTATTTTAATATTTTGTTAATTTTATTTCCTTTGTTTTAGAAGTGACTGGTGTGTGAGAATCTTGATTAAAATTCAAAATGTTTTATTTCTGGATACATATATGAGAATGGTGTTTTGCATTACAAACAAACGCCACTTTTTGTACCAAGGTCACTAGCAATGAGCAAATTGAAGGCCAACCAAATAATTAAATCCAGAAAAATGGGATGAAAAAAGGCATATTTTTTTAATAACATATTAGTCACAGTTTAACCGGGCGTAGTGGCGTGCGCCTGTAATCCGGCTACTCGGAGGCTTGGTTGGAGGATCGCTTGAGGACGGGAGCTCTGCTCTGCGTTGGGCCGCGCTATGAGAGGGTGTAGGGCAGCCCAGAATCATGGCGAAACCCAATCCTTATCCCTGTGTCGTAAGAGGCGACCAGGGTTGCGTCAGGAAGGGCATCCGGCGTAAAACCTATGCCAAATCAGTATGGCGGATCATAACGGATGATCCGCTGTGGCGACCCCTAACGGGAGCAGCCGAAAGAAGAAGAAGAAGGTTAGTCACAGTTTGTCAGGCATCTGTTCCTTTTTGGAAGAAGTAATGTCATGAAGAAAGCACGATTGAAATCCTTTAAAAGTCCAATTTTCCCTTCATCTGGCACAGACTTGGACAGAGCTTAATGGCAAATGAAGTTATGATAAACTCAATCTTGACTGGACAAGATCTTTCAAATATATTTTGCTTCTAACTTGCTGATGGAAATACATTAGATCCCTTGACCATGATCATTATTGCCAGCTTTTCACACTTTATACAACAGTGCAAAAGTCTCGTTCCATTCCAGTATGACAAGATAAACACAAAGGTTGCATTTGAATCAACTTTTATTCCTAACACAGAAGTGTCACTTTGCTTTGATTTAAGCATTATCTTCCTGTAAATTTTTGTTGTTAATGTTTTTGGAATCTCACACAAGTGCTGTTTCTGTTACTTGCCTTTACTCGAATAAAGCTTTTCATTATGTTTGTACATTGAATATATTAACTTTAAATTTAGTTTAAAGTAGGGCCTCGATGCAAGATTTTTTTAGTTCACTTGAACAGATGGAAATGTCGTCGTCATTCGTGTTCAGACTGCAGTACGCAGCTGTAGGGTAGCATCAGTTCTTACAGGGACATGGCGGTGCCGCTGCAAGTTGGAGATTACCTAGGGTGCCAGCGATAGGTGGGATGCCCAGTTTCTCGTCCATCTGACGAACGGCACACAGCACTAGATTTAGGGACAGCTGACCTTCTGGTGTGCCGCCTCCGGGGGTGCCGGCTGATGGACTTGGGGTGTGCCTCCCACAAAGCTTCAAGGAAACTTGGTTCAGGAGGAGGCCATTTAGACAATCACACCTGCACGACACCAACACCAGATTAAATTAATCCATTCAATTAACGACTTGATTTAATTTGGGGAGTGGGGGGAGGGGGGGGATAAGACTGGGGATAAGAAAAGTGTGGCAGGCTCAGGGACATCATCAGGGTGGTAAAAATGCTACTGACAAATCCTACCAATATGCATGTACCCTTCTGTCTCCAATGCTTCAAGGTACAGATAGTGGACAAAAAAAATGGAAATACCAATGTAAAGTCACTTAATAAGGTGTTGGGCTTCCACATGCGGCTGGTACGGCCTGTATGCGCCATGGCATAGAGTTCACCAGCATCTGGAATTCTGCAGGAGAGATGAAACATCATTCTTCCACGAGAAAGTCAATTAACTCGCACCTGTTTGAGGGAGGTGGAAAACGCTGTCTCAGGTGTTGTTTTAGAATAGCCCATAAATGCTCGAATGGGTTCAAATCTGGTGATTGAGAAGGCCATGACATATGGATAAACATCATTGTCATGCTCATGAAATCATTGGGTGACCACACGTGCTCTGTGGATGGGGGCATTGTTATCCTGGAAGACACCCCTCCCAGCAGGAAAGAAATTCTGCAACACGTGGTGACGATGATCACTCAGCACCATTAAGTCGTGATTGGCATTGACCTTGCCCTCAAAGGGAATGACTGCACCCTGACATGCCAGGAAAATGCACCCCACAACATTACAGAATCACCAGAACTCTTCACTGTTGGAGCCAAGCACTCAGGGTTGAAGAGTTCTTTTGGTTTGCACCACTCATGCACTCATCCATTTGTCGAGAACAAGGTGAAAGATGATTAATCTTACCAAATCACTTTTCTCCACTGCTCGGTAGTCCATTGCCTGTGTTCTTCGCACCACTGGACTTGCAAACATGCATTGCCAGGTGTGATGAGCAGTTTGTGCACTGAAACCTGACTATGGTTTTTCTGATCTGCGGAGTTCTTGGTGGACCGTTTTTTATTAAACTGGCTACTCTCGCCCCTGGTTGAAATTTACAGTCAATTGATCTGCACTTGCTCGCCTACTTTGCCTTGCACTTTAAATTAATGCACGGATATCACGATCCTGAAGTATGCGCTTCCGCCTCCTGTTGCCCTTTACTGATGATGCCTTTCTCTCGGAGTTCCATACTGACATCACCCGCTGACCTGCATTCAATTAATTTATTTATTTATATTTCTCATTCATCCTGGTGCTTCTAGCTAACAACGTTCCCCTAACTAGCTCTTGCTCGTCATCCCTTAAAATAATGAACGTTCCTTTTAACTACATGTAGCTAAATTAACTACGTCCCCCCGCCATGATCAGTGTATGTCCTTGTCTCCATTCTTCCAACCAATTTCCAAACTAATTCCCCCTCCCTCTAACTTATGTTCCTGGGCCCCCATTGAGGGCCGCTTCTAATGCCCCCAAGGGGTGATTTATCCTGACACTACCCCCCTTCTAACCTATCTCATTGTTTTCTCATGCTAATTTATTTTTTACACACCACCCAACCTATGTATTGTTTTTTAATGCTAATGCTCATGAAAGCTAATTTTTTTGATACCACTACCCCTCCTCTAACTATTGATTGCTTTCTAATGCTCCTTTGCCCTGAAAGCGCCACTTCTATTGCCCTCACTGTCACAATTATTTTTAAACAACATTTCCCCCCCCCCCCTCCTCAAACTTATCTATTGCTTTCTAATGCTATTGGCACTATGCTAATGTATTTTTACACTACCAACTCCTCCTCTAACCTATCTATGCTTTCTTATACTCTTTGCCTTGTAAGGGTGGGGGGGGGGTTGTTCACTCGTACCCCCATTCGGGATCTGTACTCCCTACTCTCATGAATGATCCCCCTCCACGCAGGTGCTCAGCAGCGCATCTGTCGCCTGTCAATTGATCCAAATGCTTTTGCTGGTGTGCGGAGATTTCCCACGTGAAATCCCCATGTGTCTGACACGCCCACTGCGTATGCTGCGGAAGTTCCCACCTTCTGCTCACTGTGAGCTTCGTGGCTCTCCCCTGGCCATGCTTACCACGCTCACTTTTCCACCATTCTTGCACATGATCCATACCACAGCCTTTCTCACTCTGCTTACATACCCGGGCCATCCCGCAGTCTTTACACCGTCTATGCACACAAGCTATCCCGCTGTGTTTCACACACCACTCATTCACACGATAGACTCCACAGTCCTCTTTCTCACTCACTCTCTTTACATGGCAATTGGAGCAATTACATGGCAGCTCATTTGAAGCCATTATCACTTCGCGGATTTGTTTGTGCCTGGGCGGTTTGCCCAGCACGGAGTGCACACACTCTTAGATACACCGTGCCTCGCACGCCGAGGCTCGCGGGGCCGGCGTGGTTTCCAAAATGATTTTCTCATCCTCTAGAGGCTCACACTTCCTCTCAGTTAACCTAACTGCCACTGTTTGGCCTCTAGGGTTTCGAACCCCACACGCTGGCCCTTGTGGGACCAACACGGAGCAAACCCCCTCGATCTGGAGGTGTACTACACCTGGCGACCTGGGGAACTCACCCCGCTCGTCTGTCCATTTGATTAACCCCATTTGGGTCGGTGGCGCACCCTGCACCCCCTCACACATTCATCCATGTTTATCCATGCCCATGCTACACACACCATGTAGCACTCACACTTGGTGCCCGTGGCACCCCAAGAAACCCAGCAGGGGCTGCTTGCAGCCTATGTTAATCTCTGCAAAGCGTTCTGGAGGATTCTTGGTCTTCGTGGGGTGCCACCAACACCGATCAATCTGATGTCTGAACTATACTCTGGTACTGAGAGTGCTGTGAGATGTGGTGAACCCATCTCTGACTTATTTCCAATTGCGACTGGAGTTTGTCAGGGGTGTGTACTGACCCCCACAATTTTCAGCACTTGTGTAGACTGGATTCTAGGGAGGATGTCGGAGAGATCAAGCTGCGGTTTATCGTTTGGGAATGTCAAGATCTCTGAAGTTGATTTCGCAGATGATGCAGTCATCTTTGCAGAGACTCTGGATATCCTTTTGGGGGCCCTCGAGGTGCTGAATGAGAAGTCGGAGCCACTGGAATTACAGGTTTCCTGGGTCAAAACTAAGATCCAGGCTTTCACCGACATCTTGGATGGTGCTGTCTCGTCTGTACCTGTTTGTGGTGAGGATGTTGAGGTCATGGAGAGATTCACTTACCTTGGCAGTGATATTGATATCTGCTGGCTGTGAGCCAGAGGTTAATAGATGGCTCGGTTGGGCCTTGGGAATAATGGATTCACTGGATCATGGGGTGTGTCGCTGTCGGTACCTGTGCAGGAGGACGAAAGTCCGAGTCGTCAGGTCCTTGGTGCTTCCAGTCTTACTCTTTGGATGTGAGACTTCGACTCTGACAAGGATCTGAGACGGAGACTTAATCCCTTTGGTATTACGACTCTTCGAAGAATCCATGTCTATCGCTGGTCGGACTTTGTGTCCAACGAGCGGTTGCTGAAAGAGACTGAAATGAGATTTGTTACCTGCATCATCCGTGAGCATCAGCTGCAGCTGTATGGACATGTGGCTCATTTTACTGACGTTGATCCTGCTCACCATGTTCTCTCAGCGAGGGAACCTCATGAGTGGAGGAGGCCAATGGGCCAAATACGTGCCTCGTGGTTGCAGCAGATTGATCGGCATCTCAAGAAGATGGGGATGGGCCAGGTATCTGCCTGGGGGATGGCCAGATGGAGGCCCCTGGAGTATTGGCAGAAAGAGGATGCTGCGACGTGCTGCTCCAGCACATGCTCCAATACCTGACCTGACCTGGATGGATTACTGCCTCACTGGTTAGCATACTGGATTGATTACTGGTTAGAATACTGGATGAAATACTGCCTTTCTGGATAGATTACTGGTGAGCATACTGGATAGATTACGGATAGATTTCTCAATAGATTACTGGATAGATACTCGATAGATGAACTAGATGGATTACTGGAAGATTACTGGCTTTCTTGATAGTTACTGGATAGATTTCTCAATAGTTACTCGATAGATTAACCAGTGGATTACTGGATAGATTACCAGAGGATTACACTGGATAAATGACGTGGATAGGATTACTGCCATGAACTGGATAGATCACTGCCTAATTGATAGATTACTGCCATACTGGAATAGAAATACTAGAAACATGACTGGATAGATTACTGCCTTATTGGATAGATGACTGCATAGATTACTCGATGGATGACTGGATAGATTTCTCAATAGATTACTCGATAGATCATGAGATGGATTACTCGATGGATTACTGGATAGATTACCCGATGGATTACTGGATAGATTACTGCCTTACTGGATAGAATACTGCCTTTCTGGATAGATGTTTCTGGATAGATTACTGGATACTTTTTCATGTTCGGTAGATTAGCTGCGCATACTGGATAGAAATACCGGGAAAGATTACGTGTCTTATTGATAGACTGAGTAGAATGACTCGGATAGGTATTACTGCTTACCTGGAAAGAATACTGCCTTACTTGGAATGGATGACTGCTTACTGGATAGATTATGTCCATGCTTGATAGAATAACGGAATATATTACTTGATAGATTACTCGATACATTTCTAGAAGATTACTCGCAGCCAGCTTACTCCATGAATTACTCGATACGATTTCTCCGATGAATTACTGGATAAATTACATGGATAGAATTACTGGATACCATTTCTAAGAACAGATTACTCTACAGATACGTGCACATGAATTACATCGTACTCTTCGAGACAGTATTAACTCGACAGATTACTCCAATGAATACTCGATACATTTTCTCATGAAATTACTGGATAGATTTACATGATAGCATTACTGGATACATTTCTAGACAGATTACTCGACAGATTACTCCATGAATTACTCGATACATTTCTCCATGAATTACTGGATAGATTACACAATTAGATTACTGGATACATTTTCTAGACAGATTACTCGACAGATTACTGCGATGAATTACTCAGTATACATTTCTAGACAGATTACTCGAACCCAGAATTGATCCATGAATTACTGGACTAGATTACTCGATAGATTACTGGATACATTTCTAGACAGATTACTCGAACAGATTACTCCATGAATACTCGATGGATTACTGGATAGATTACCAATGGATTACTGGATAGAACTGATGCTGGTTACTGGATAGATTACTGCCTATGCTGGATAGAAATAAATCTCGCCTTAATGATAGATGACTTGTAATCGATAGTACAGGTATGCGATACGAATACTGATACGGATAGACTGCATATGATAAAGATACTGGATGGATTAAACTTGAATAGATTAACACGATAGATTAGCTGAATATAATACTTGATAGATTACTCGATACATTTTCTAGACAGAATTAACTCCTACAGAATACTGCCATGGAATTACTGGATAGATTAACACGATAGATTAACTGGATACATTTCTAGACAGATTACTCGATCAGGATATACTCCATGAAATTAAACTCAACTACATTTCTAGATAGATTATTCGACAGATTGCTCCATGAATTACTGGAAATAGATTTACTCGATAGGATTAAATGGATACATTCTCGACAGATTAGCTCACAGATTACATCCAATGAATTAAATGACTTATAGTAAATTA
>CM068952.1:101060292-101097458 GCA_035128595.1 Eptatretus atami
TCCATGAATTACTGGATAGATTACTCGATAGATTACTGGATACATTTCTAGACAGATTACTCGACAGATTGCTCTAGGAATTACTGGATAGATTACTCGATAGATTACTGGGTACATTTCTAGACAGATTACTCGACAGTTGATTACTCCATGATTACTCGATACATTTCTAGATAGATTATTCGACAGATTGCTCCATGAATTACTCGATACATTTCTAGATAGATTACTCGACAGATTGCTCCATGAATTACTGGATAGATTACTCGATATGATTACTGGATTGCCTGACTGGATAGATTACTGTATAGATGACTTGATAAATTACTCGATAGATTACTGGATTGCCTTATTGGATAGATTACGGTATTCCTGGATGGATTTCTCGGATACTCGATGGATTCTAAGATGGATTCTGTGATGGATTACTGGAGAGATTACTGGATTGCCTTATTGGATAGATTACTGTATTCCTGGATGGATTACTCGATGGACTCTGAGATGGATTACTCGATGGATTACTGGAGAGATTACTCGATAGATAACTAGATAGATTACTCAATGGATTACTGGATAGATTACTCTATGATTACTGGATAGATTACTTGATAGGTTACTCGATGGAGTTACTTCGGTATATAGATCGACGAAGAAGGGACGGTCCTAGCTAAACCCACAAAATGCATGTATCCCTCAGACCTCTTAGCCACAGGGAGGGAAAGCTAATTCATGACAGTCAAACAGAAGACCAAAGAAAAAACCCGAAGAAGTAAAGAGCAAAGAGGAGTCATCAGGAGGAACCAGGATGGGATTCGGGTTTCAGCCGCTACTCCACAACCCTCAAACCCATCCAGGCGAGCCTTACAGAATAATTTCTGCAAGAATTCACTTCTCCTTTGCGAGATAGATAAAGAAAGAGAGGAACAGAAAGTAAAAGAGATGAAAGAGAAGAAAAAGCAAGAATTAGAATGAATAAAGAGAATTGTGAAAAAAATTAGAAACAAGTGTGAAAAGAATAAAGATGGTGGGAAGAACCCGAATCGATAGATTTCAACAGTTACTCCCCAAGTTCAAATGCATCAACATGTACAAGCTATCAGCGGGGAAGCACAATCCACACAGCATCAGGATATGGTACAAACATCATCAAACAGAAGACCAAAGAAGTAAAGAGCAAAGATGGAGTCATCAGGAGGAATCAGGATAGGAATCGGGTTTACTGGTTAGAACACTGGATTCTGAACATGTACGTTTGCATGAATAACCAGTTCATAATCATACATAAGAGTTGTCAAGATAAGCAGTAGATAAGATAAGCAGAGACTCTGCATTCTACACCACATTTGGTCCTTGAAGGTTTCCCCTTTTTCTGATGCTGATTGTCTGATTGTTAGTCTCCCAATCTACATCACCCAACTCTCTCCTCATATCCTCAAGGTTTGCCTCCTAAAATCTAATAGCCTTACCCTACAATCCTGAACTCTAACCCTGAACAGAATCTTTGCACACACAAAGTTATGGTCACTTGCTCCGAAATGCTCACTTGGGATTGTTACTTAAAAGGTCTAACACTACACTCCCACACGTAGGCTAATCTACAAAGTTGGTTAAAAAGCAATCCTGGAATAAAATTAGGAAATCCTCAACCGCTGTGCCTTTTCCCTGTTCCTGGACCCAATCTATCTCTGGCAAGTTAAAATCCCCCATCATCAATACTCTTCCCTTACCACATGCCCTTTTGCATTCTTCATGTACTCCTTCCTCCTCTTCCTTCACACTTAGAGTCCTCTAAAAGCATCCTACCAGTATCTTACAGTTTTTACAATCTATAATCTCTACCCATACAGAATCAGGTCAGGTCAGGTATGGGAGCATGCGCCGGAGCAGTGCGTCACTGCATCCAATTTCCGCTGGTACTTCAGGGGCCTCCGTCTGGCCATCCCCCAGGCAGATGCCTGGCCCATCCCCATCTCCTGAGATTCTGATCAACCTGCTGCAACCACGAGGCACATGGTCGGCCCATTGGCCTCCTCCACTCACGAGGCTCCCTTCTCTGAGAGATCTGGTGAGCAGGATCAGCATCAGGAAAACGAGCCACATGTCCATACAGCCGCAGCTGACGCTCATGGACGATGCAGGTTACAAATCTCATTTGAGTCTCTCCTCAGCAAACCGCCTCATTGGACACAAAGTCCGACCAGTGATAGCCAAGGATTCTCCAAAGCAACCTGGTACCAAAGGAATGAATTCTCCGTCTCAGATCCCTGGTCAAAGTCCAAGTCTCACGTCCATAGAGCAAGACTAAAAGCACCAAGGAGCTGAAGACTCGGACTTTCATCATCCTGCACAGGCACCGACAGCGCCACACCCCATGATCTCATGAATCCATGACTCCCCAGGCCTGACCCAGATGTCTATTAACCTCTGGCTCACAACCAGCAGAGACATGAATATCACTGCCAAGGTAAGTGAATCTCTCCATGACCTCAACATCTTCACCACAAAGAGGTACAGACAAGGTTGCAGCATCCAAGATGTCATTGAAAGCCTGGATCTTAGTTTTGACCCAGGAAACCCGGAATCCCAGTGGCTCCAACTCCTCATTCAGCACCTCGAGCGTCCCCAGGAGGATATCAAGAGTCTCCGAAAGGATGACTGCATTGTCTGTGAAATCAAGGTCAGACATCTTGACATTCCCAAACGATGCACCACAGCTTGATCTCTCCGACATCCTCCCCAGAATCCAGTCCATACAAGTGCTGAAAAGTGTGGGGGCCAGCACACACCCCTGATGACCTCCAGTAACAACTGGAAATAATTCAGAGATGGTATCACCACATCTCACCACACTCTCCGCACCAGAGTATAGTTCAGACATCAGATTGATCAGTTTTGGTGGCACCCAGTGAAGACCAAGAATCCTCCAGAGGGCATCCCAATTCACTGAATCAAATGCTCTACAGAGATCAATATAGGCTGCAAGCAGCCCCTGCCAAAACTCTCGTCTGCGTTCGGACCCGCAGAGCAAGGATACGGTCAATCGTTGACCTCTTTGGTATAAGCCTGACTGCTCTGGGTGCTGATGCTCAAGCAGACGGTGGCGAAGCCTATCAATAATTATCCGAGCAAAGACCTTGCCCTGCACTGAGAGCAGCGTCGCTCTTCGATAGTTGTTGCAGTCCTGGTGATCATCCTTCCCTTTCCAGAGAGGGACAACAAGGCCCCTCTTCAGGTCATTTGGGATGATGCCTGTGTTCCAAGCAGAGCACAGAACTGCATGTAACAACACGAGTACAGCATTTCCACCAGCCTTGAGAAGTTCAGCCTGGATGCCACAGATCCCAAGAGTTTAACCCTGTTCTTTTTTCTGGTTTTCATCAATGATCTCTCCGACTCTGGAAAATCCTCTTTATCTCTTTGCTGATGACTCCACCCTCTGCCTTACCATCTGTCATCCCTCAGACCGACAAGCAGCAGCTTCTTCACTCTCTGCAGATTTGGGTAAAATCACAAACTGGTCCAACATGTGGAACATGTCTTTCAATCCGGACAAATCTCACACTCTCATGATGCTCTCCAAAAGGACCATTTGGAAAACCCCCCATCCACTTTCTCAACAATCCTCTGGAGAAGTCCGTTCTTTCAAGCTTATGGGTCTCACTATCTGCCACGATCTTTCCTGGGAAAGCTACATTTCCAACCTGGCCTCCAAAGCCAGTCGCCGACTGGGAATCCTCTGTCGTGCAAAGTCTTTCCTCGGCCCACCTGAGCTCCTGACCACATACAAAGTTTTTGTCCGCAGCCTGATGGAGTACTGCTATCCCCTCTGGGCTGGTGCTCCTGCCTCTTACCTTTCTCGGATTCACGCTGTGGAAACAATAGCATTTCGGATCATTGGTATCTCCCGCGATGAGGCAGAGTCTTTGGTCCTCTCACTCTCTCACCGCAGGCAGGTCAGTGGTCCTTCTGTCTTCTACCGTCTCCTCTCCGGTCTCGCCCCCCCCCCCTTTGCTCTGTCTGCGATTTGTCTCCACCATATTTCCACAGGGCGCTCAAGGTCCGCCAACAACCCCCTTCTGGTAAAACTACCAAAATCACGAATCACTGCTCACCTTCACTCTTTCATTCATCTTTTTTCCTGCCTTTGGAATAAACTCCCTCACTCTGTTCAATCCCATTCTTCCCTCCAGGCCTTCAAAACAGCTGTTAACCAGCACCTCTTATCATCTCTCATCCAAATCCTCGATCTTTTCGACCCCCGTTAATCCACCCCAAACCCACCTCCTTCAAATTCCCTGCTTTCCGTCCGAAATAATGCATCTTCACTTTCCCTCCCCATCCCTCTCCCTTCCACAGATCTAATGTCTCTGTTCCTCATTGTTTTGTCTTTCCCACTCCCGCCCCTCTCGTCTCATGCCCCCCTTGCTGTGCGTTGTTTGTTAGCTCTTATCGGAGCCCGACAAAGTATACAAAAAAAAAAAATTCAACCGGTTCACCGCAGCCTATGTTTCCACAAACAAAGGTGGATCACAGTTGATTGGAGGGTCAGCAACAGGGATAGTAACACCTCTGATGTCCAACTCGACAGCTGGTAGATCAGCCTGGAACAGCCGCTCAAAGTACCCGGCCCAGCGGTCCTTCACTTCGGACTCCTCTGTCAAGAACCCACTACCCTCCCCTCTAATTGCAGTACATTGACGGATGGGCTTAGAGGAACGCAATACGTGAATTGCCCTGTAAGCAGGACGAGTATCACTTGACCACAGGTGATGCTCTGCACCCGCACAGATTCCTCGCACATAGGCTCCTTGTCCTCCCTCAGTGCATGTACTGTTTTACACCTCAACTCCCTGAACATCTCAGCTCTGCCATTCAGCCTGGCCCTGCGACTGATCAATGTTATCCAGTGTCCCTTGAGAGACAAAATTTTTCTTCGCCCTTCGGTGAATTCCAAGACATCCACCGGCAACGTCAAGGACGGTGGTCTTGAAGGCACTCCACAGCTCTTGAGGATGTCCCTCCACAGCGATGATCTCACCACTATCTGGTCTCCGAACCTCGGAGAGTGCTGCAATACCGATATTCAAACATTTGAGCTCGGATGATAACAGAGACAGGTGATCATCCTCTCTTAGGGATAGGACATTCCAGGCATCCACCCGAAGGGACCGCCACTGGCGGAAAGTGCTCAGGTGGGCAACACCAAAGCACCACTCCGCCACACATCACCGCAATCTGGTGAGCTGCCCTGCGAATGGCAGCAGCACAGGAGGTACTCCCATGGAGTGTGTTTTCAGTTTTCTTTACATTTTTTGTGTGGTTTGCAGAATGAAGTGTTTTGCAGCGTGAAGGGTTTTACGGTGGCCAGAGTGCAAATCCTGCCACCATCCTCAAAAAAAAGTAACCCAACTGCAGGAGGATGTCCGCAGACACAGTTGGGCACGAGATGTGGACGGCTGTTGGCTCACAAGGAGCTCCTCCGCACAGAATCCTCTTCATTAATTCCCTCCTTGATGTCACCCCTTTCTCTTGATGCAATGCTGTCCTTTACCCAGATTGCTGCTCCTCTTCCTATTCTCTCCTTCCTATCACACCGATACACCTTATAGCCTTCTAATCCTGTCCTGCAGTTACTCTCTTCCTTAAACCATGTCTCACTCACTGCAACTATATCGTACTCCTCGCTATCCACTTTGGCTTCAAGCTTATCTCATCATTTAAACTCCTGGCATTGGTATAGCTTTTCCCTGGCATAGGTATAGTTAATATGTTTAACTTTTCCCTTCCTGAAATTCTATTTTCTTGCCTGGCCTTACTCATCACAATTACATCATCAGTTCCTTCTTTAATACCTTCCCCACCCTCCGCTGACCTAAAAAAGCCTGAATTCCTTCCTCAATTCCCACTGCAAACTTTGCTGCCCCCTTTCTATTTAGCATGTGGGCAGCTGACTGTAAAACACTCCCTTTACCCCCAAAATGATTCCCAATGCTTCTTACTGTAAATGCAAAGCTTCCTTTCTTTCAGCCATTGGTTGACATATATCTGCTCATAAATTATATTCCATTTCCTCATCTTGAGAGAATACCAGAAAACATTACGTCACAACCTTTTGCTTTCAGTTGCTTACTCAATATTCTGTAACTATTTTTCAAAACCTCAGGTGTACCACAACCAACGTCTTCCTGCCGTGACTCGATGCGGTCATTTCACTTTCCTCACAATGTCCCTAACTCCTGCTCCTTCGAAACTACACACAACTCTGTCTATGATCCTTCTTACAGAAATTTAAAACCTACATCTAATATATAAAGAAGAAAGTTTGTTTGTGTGTTTGTTCGTTTATGCCTTTGCACCCTGCAGGATGGGCGAAATGAGCACCAGAGTACTGGTGATACGGGCACTCCATCAGTGGTATAGTCGCGCCCCTAACCAATGATGCAACCAGAAGCCAAAAAGACTGTACACGAAGGGAACCCTATAGGAACAAGTGCACCCAAACTTTGCATGGCCTCTTCTTTCATCCAGAGGAAGGTTGAGGGCTATGTTTGGATTAAAAAATTGACACCAAATAAAATCAGATGATCTGCCTTCAGGCCTCAATCAGGTCTTGTGCTTCTACACTCCAGTGTGACCACTCCTTGGCTTTTTTCACAAGATCTTGGCTATTCGTTGCTCACCTTGGCGTCTTGTTTTTCTAAAGGTTTTCTTGGCGTATAGGTTTTCTATTATCATCGCTTTTCCGAAGCCTTGTGAATTCTTGGCTTTTTTCATTGTCTCACCTTGGCATTTATGAAAATGAGGAGTGGTCACACCAATACACTCGCTGCGTTTTTTTTCTTTCTCCCAGGAGCGATTAACATGTATTGTGAAGATCGTATGTTGAGGTTTTTTAAATACTGTATACAGTACATGCTCTAGGCTCATGGAAGAGCTCTGACACAAAACAAAATCAGGACACAACACAACAAAGGGAACAGCAGGAGAAAGGGGGAAAACACCAACAGCAGGGCGGAGGGAGAAAAAAAGATGGAGACGGACAAACAAGGGATGCAGGTAATGATGAGGGGTAAGGGAGAATGCAAAGGGTGGACAATATAGACACATAAGTAAAACTTTGGGAAGGGTACGGGGTGGTTTAATTGGTGTATAAAAGATCATGATTTTGGATGGGGGATGACTTCAGAGGTTGGTGTGATTTGGTGTCAACAACATCTATTTAATTACTATAGTTTTTACATAGCCTGGTGTTGGCTTCGTGGTTAGGGTGGCGGCTTGGGATCCTATGGTCCTGAGTTCAAGCCCCGTTGGCCGCTGAATTAATACACCAGAGGTTGACTCAGCCGTCATCCTTCCGGGTCGGCGAAATGAGTACCAGTGTGCACTGGTAGAGGGGCACTGCATCAGCGACACAGTCACGCTTCAAAGAAATGATAGCTACCTGGGCAGCTAAGCTGCCATACGCAACAAGAAGTGCTTACATGTGCACCTGTTATTGAAAAGATTGCTTTCACAGGTTTATTGCAACACCTCTGTGTTCAGGCCTCAAGGGAGTATGTTGCTTACACACTTCCGTGATCGAGGAATGTATACTATTGTGAAGATCATCTGTTGAGGTTATATGGAAGTAACTAATAACTGAAACTGTGTATTCCCTTGGTACATTTCTCCCCTACCTCTAATCCTCCCAATCTCTGTATGATTTGTCTGCTTTTTAAACTTTAATCCACTGCATCATGAAGATTGACATGGTAAAATGCTTGCCAGAGCACTACTGGAACTCCCAAGGGAACACTTCCATTAAGAAATATCTTAACCTACCTTGTTTGCATTATAAATACTGCCAAATACCACCAAAAAAAAACACCCCTGATGGGCAGAAACAAATCAGTTGCAAAGAGAATGGCAGTCTTCAGGTCACTTGAGACTCAAGAGCAGACACAGGCTCGGCTTGAGGATCAACGTGCAAAACGAGCAGCCTCCAGGTCAGCTGAGACTACAGAGCAGACACAGGCTCGGGTTGAGGATCAATGCACAAGACAAGCAGCCTACAAGTCAGTTGAAACTACAGAGCAGACACAGGCTCGGGTTGAAGATCAACGTGCAAGACGAGCAGCCTCCAGGTCAGCTGAGACAACAGAGCAGACACAGGCTTGGGTTGAGGATCAATGTGTAAGATATGCAGCTTCCAGGGCAACATGTTGCGCACCCTTAGAAGGTGAAGCATTTCAATAAAAGTCCAAGCACATTTTGCAAACACACAAGATTGGTAAATCGTACAAAAGCAGAAGGCCAACATTCCCAAATTTGTCATCCAGGAAATATTTCAATGCAGATTGCATAGAATTTCCTGGGGCAATGCCAGGTACTTCAGCTACCCCTTCATGTTCAGCCTTTTTGGCTGCTGGTTGCATCATTGGTTAGGGGTGCCGCTATGCCACTGATGCAGCGCCACCATTACCAGTCCACTGGTGCGCATTTTGCCAACCTCAGAAGGATGACAGGCTGAGTCAACCCCCTGGTGTTAATTCAACAGACAACAGGGCTCAAACTCAGAACCCTAGGATCCCAAGCCGCCACCCTAACCACGAAGCTAACAAATGGGCTGGTACTTCAACTAATATTTAATCGTTTCATTGCACACAAAAATTGTCTCCCTCAACCCATTCCAAACTATCTCTAGTTTTGCACATGAAATGAAAGGAGTGTGTGTGAAATGAAAGGAGTGCGTGTGAAATGAAAGAGTGCGTGTGAAATGAAAGAGTGCGTGTGAAATTAAAGGAGAGTGTGAAATTAAAGGAGTGCGTGTGAAATTAAAGGAGTGCGTGTGAAATTAAAGGAGTGTGTGTGAAATTAAAGGAGTGTGTGTGGAAATTAAAGGAGTGTGTGTGAAATTAAAGAGTGCGTGTGAAATTAAAAGATGTGGGTCTGTGTGAAATTAAAGGAGTGTGTGTGAAATTAAAGGAGTGTGTGTTGAAATTAAAGGAGGTGTGGTGAAATTAAAGAGTGCGTTGTGAAATTAAAGGAGTGCGTGTGAAATTAAAGGAGTGAGTGTGAAATTAAAGGAGTGCGTGTGAAATTAAAGGAGTGCGTGTGAAATTAAAGGAGTTGCGTGTGAATTAAAGGAGTGATGTGTGAAATTAAAGGAGTGCGTGTGAAATTAAAGGAGTGCGTGTTTGAAATTAAAGGAGTGCGTGTGAAATTAAAGGAGTGCGTGTGAAATAAAGGAGTGCGTGTGAAATTAAAGGAGTGCTGAAATTAAAGGAGTGTAAATTAAAGGAGTGAGTGTGAATTAAGGATGTGTGTGAAATAAAGGAGTGCGTGTGAAATTAAAGGAGTGCGTGTGAAATTAAAGGAGTGCGTGTGAAATTAAAGGAGTGCTGTGTGAAATTAAAGGAGTGCGTGTGAAATTAAAGGAGTGCGTGTGAAATTAAAGGACAGTGTGAAATTAAAGAGTGCGTGTGAAATTAAAGGAGTGCGGTGTGAAATTAAAGGAGTGCGGTGTGAAATTAAAGGAGTGCGTGTGAAAATAAAGGAGTGCGGTGAAATTAAAGAGTGCTGTGTGAAATTAAAGAGTGCGTGTTGAAATTAAAGAGTGCGTGTGAAATTAAAGGAGTGCGTGTGAAATTAAAGGATGGGTGTGTGTAAATTAAAGGGTGCGTGTGAAATTAAAGGAGTGCGTGTGAAATTAAAGGAGTGCGTGTGAAATTAAAGGAGTGCGGTGTTGAAATTTTAAAGGAGGTGCGTGTGAAATTAAAGGAGTGCGTGTGAAATGAATAGTTTGCATTATTTAGACTTTTTATGATTGGCAATTGCTTTTTCGGAAACAGGCCTTGAGTCTTGACCATGAAGGTTATATGTTACAATTTCATGTGTCGAGGATTTGGTTTCGGGCTTTTTGACCACAGGAAAAGGCTTTTGGTTTCAAGTGCAATGCCCTATTTCACTAATATAACTCAAGCAGTGATGGGTTGCTGCCTTTGCAAGAAGCCTTTGTGTTTCACTTACACAGTGCCTTCACAAAGTATTCACACCCCTTGACTTTTGTCATATTTTGTTATGTTACAGCCTGAAGCCTTTGACAGAAGCCAATACAGCTGGAACTATTCCCACACATATCCATGATCTTGTTCTGACTATTAAAATGTCATTACACAACCTTGCAGAAGTTGCACCACACATTTACATACGATTGTGTTCCGTACAAGCTGGATCGCAAAAGCACGATGTTCAAAATGAAACAGGAAGGACCCCCTTCATCGTCGAATTGTCTGCACAACATGGCTGTGGGATAGCATCAGTTCTGTGGAGGCATGGCAGTGTCACTGATGCAGTTCCCCCTGTAGGTTGGAGCAGGAATTTGGAATTTGTCCAGGGTGCTAGTGATAGCACACAGACTCTTTGCAAAGGACACCATGGGATCTTTAACGTTCACCAACTTATGCTGGCAGACAGTATGCCCGGTCTAGCATCCATCTAAGGGATGGCACATGCACATTGATGAATTGCATTGAAATCCTGCTTGCGAAATACCAGGATGACAACTGAGAGCTGAGCTGAGATTCGAACGTAGGGTGGACAGCTCAGAGACGAAACTGCATACCTCTGGGCTATCCTACTCGCCATAAGGACCCCATTGAAACATAAACATTGAATGTAAACATTTCATCTAAGCACTATACTTGGCATTCTAATCACGTGCACATTTTGACTGCACTCGAACTTCAGGAAGACTTGCAAATAAAACTACAACGAGCAATCAAAGATTGCATAGCCTCACCCAGACTTGTTTTGTGCGATTTTATAAACGTACTCACATTTTAATTGTTCCGTACATACTTTACAGACATACAGTACTCACATTCTAATGATACATAGTTTATAGATGTACTCGGTTGAGAAAAAAAACAAGATAACCTGGCTACCATTAGGTGGCATTTGTGGCCTACTTTAGCACATTCTGTGCAGACAAACAGACACGTGGACCCAAATGCAATACGCCCATCCTCTGGTGAAGGTAACAAACCTTGAGCGAGTCAGAGGTTAATTGGTTGATGAAGAAACAAATCTCAAGAAGCGACCATGGGGAGTAACAAATGGATGAAGTGGTGATATTGATGCTTTTGTCAATTTTATTTTGGTCTCACTATTGTGTTGTGTGGTGTCATGGGTCATATATCCGAGGAGAGCACCACAGACTCCAGCACTGGCTCCCTTTGTCACTCACCTACATGCTCAAAATCAATTGAGTGTGCTATTTGACCAGCATGCATGGTGTGCTGAAGTTTCCTTCCTATTTCACCCTGAAACGCTGCAGAGTCGGCTTTGTCCATGGGTAACAACAGACTTGCTGTTATTGCCATTCGTGTTTTCCAATTAAAACACCTAACAGAGGTAACAGACTTGAATATACAGGTAATGGACAAAAAAATGGAAACACCAATTTAAAGTCACTTACTAGGGCATTGGGCAACCACATGCTCCCAGTACGGCCTGTATGCGCTGCGGCATAGAGTTCACCAGCATCTGGAATTCTGCAGGACGGACGCGGCACCGTTCTTCCATGAGAAAGTCAATCAACTGACACCTGTTTGATGGAGGTGGAAAACACTTTCCAGGACATCATTCCAGAATATCCCATAAATGCTCAATTGGGTTTAGATCTGGTGACTGAAGGCCATGACATATGGACATCACCAGTATCAAGCTCATCAAACCATTGGGCGACCACACGTGCTCCGTGGATGTGGGTATTGAGGGGGGTCTCCTCGTGCAGCCATGATTATAGGCAAGCAGGCCTGTGCAGCATTTTTATACATGACCTTAAGTATGCAGGGATGTTATTTGCTTAATTAACACATGGGCCACACCTGTGTGGAAGCCGTTGCTTGGTGTCCCACATTTACCTTGGTGTTTCCATTTTTCTCCACTACCTGTACATTGTGGTTCTTTGTCACAAGATTGCAAAAACAATTCTCAACCCTTTGCAATCATCAGCAGGTCAAAGTTCATGTTATGTAGCCCCAACAACATCATTCATTGTATCCTTCCACATGCTGCAAACGATACTGCAAGCTCCTCTTATGCATAAAAGTAGTCTCGACCAAAGAATAGGTTGTGAGATCCATCGGGCAAGCGTGCCGTATCATCCACACGTCTGTATCCTAGCAGGTCCATGACTTTACCGCAGTAGGCCTCCACTTCGACGACCTCGTTTTGTGACAGCCTTTCTTGCCAGGCATAGAGAGCAGCACGTGCATCCAGCGAACCCACCTGTAAAAATGAAGTCATTTATTTACTTTTACCACAATGGCAAAAGGATGGTGTTCATGTATGCATATTGTCGATACAGTTCAATATGCACTTCTTTTCCTCCTTCCCCCCCGAGCTAGTTTTTGTGCCTTTGCCACCGAAGGTGAAGGAGGTTATGTTTTCACCCCTCTCTGTCTGTCTGTCTGTCTGTGTGCAGGATAATAAAAAGTTTGGACGGATTCGGATGAAATTTTCTGGACAGGTTCGGCGTGTGACAAGGGTGAACTGATTCGATTTTGTTGAAGTACCGGATCCTGATCCGACTACTCGAATTTGAAAGTGATTCTTCACCATTGAGAGATACGGCTCAAAAACGATTTATAGCACGAATAATCAAAAAGTTGCGGACGGATTCGGATGAAGCTTGGTGAACACGTTGGGTGTGTGACAAGGAAGAATCGTTTCGATTTTGGTGAAGATCTGGCAATGAGGATTATTTAATTTTTAAGTGATTCTTCACCATTGAGGGATAGGGCCAAAAACAATAGTATGTATAGCATGATTATATTCAAAATGTATTGGGCCCGATATGTTCTCGTGGATCAGGCATAATGTGGCAGGGGTATGCGCTTTACCGAGTGCCCTTCTTCTTTACCCTATGTTTCGCACGGAAAGCGAAACACAGGCCCAGGATTAAGCAATCGGTTCACTGCTATGTGTCTGTCTGTATACAAAGTCAGTTTATGATTGAGGAATAACTTGATTTCAATTGAATGTTTTATTTTGAAAACGAATCGGAAAACCGACCTGGAGTTTAACAGTACTTTGGCTCTGAATTTGTCCAGATTGCGCATACACAGAGAGGAGTGAGATCATTATTTTACGGTCTGCCTGCCTGGCAGTCAATCAAAATTGAAAATCATTCCAAACAAGAAACTTACTGTTTTTAAGGACTTCATAAAGGACACAAACAACAGGCAGAAATAACTAATGTAACAAGTTAAATTTGGTGGTGTAAAAGACATGGCGTCAATGGCAGTAAATGTCCAAAACAACTTTTTTCTATGATCTTTAAAATCTTTATTTGATTCAAATTGAGTTACATACTTAAACACTGAAGAACACAAATCACCCTTTTAGCACTTTTGAAACCCTTCCATGTAGCAGGACTTGGACAAAATATTACGTCATCACGGCCAATCAAATTTGCCGCTTGTAGACGCCACCCGTGTCTTTGTTTGTCAAGACAGCGTGGAGCAAGGTGCTTTATGAACTCTCTAGTTTTGAAATATAAAACAAGTGCGAGTTGTTATGTGGTGGTCAAAGCTAAGAAGAAGTAAATTTGGAGTATTGTCAGAAAATAGTAAAAGCAACACTTACGCAGTTTTTTTTTTATGCATGACCTTAAGAAAACCACATTTTGAAAACCAACAGTGCTGCGTGTATATAAAAATTGATGGATACAATACGTCGGGAACACAAACGACTTTTGGCTTTTTTGTAATACTTCTACGGTTTGTTGGCAGGAAGACAAAGCAGTTTTCACACTAACCTGGAATGGATCTCCTTCATCTCCGTAGTGCTGGCCATGCACCATGGCAAAGGTGAAGTTGAGGAGATCTGGAGTTGGAGTGAGGCCCAGGAAATTGTACATGGCAGAAAGTGCCTGCTTTGGCCTGCGCACCACATCTTCATATCGCACCAGCATGTACCGACCACGGAGCCACTCAGGTTGTTGCAGGGCAAGCTCTAGTGATCTATGCTGACCTTCACAAATAACTCCGAGAGCAGCCAAAGCGTTGAGTCTTGTTGAGCCACGGACGCGGTGACGTAGCGGTGGTGGTGCATGCATTAAGCCTCCGGGGGTTCTTGGAACTTCTGCTTCGTCTTGTCGAGGATGCAAGTTGCTGTAACGGAGGACCTGCAGGCTCTCTCTGATCAGTCCTTCCTTGGATTTTAGTCGCGAACTTGCTACAGCCCGAGGGTCCCGGACAAGATGTATGACCTGTGAAGTAGTCATGGGGAAAAACAATCAGATTAATGAGTTTACAAAAGTGTTATACATTCTCACGTGGAACTATTATTTATTTATTTTTGAGATGTTGCTCATCTTGCATGAGATGAACTGATTTCAATCCTCAAAATACTCAGTTCCACAGGGTAATATTCCATGATACTTGTGACCATCCTATTTGGGACTTAAACTCTCCTCGAGCTTTGACCCACAATGGTTAGGGGTGTGTGTAAAGATTTCCAATGGGGCTTACTGGAGGGTAAGCCACGCCGATAAGGGAAGGGGCACACCACAACCACCCCTGAAGGCGGAAACCACATTCCAATCACGTTGTGAGTGAAGTGACCCAGAAAACCTCAAGATTAAGATAGCCAATAAATTGTGAAACAGCACAAGTTCTAGCGCCATATCTTCACCCTTATTATGCACATATAGTCATATGGCAGATACCTGGTGTTGGCTCAGTGGTTAGAGTGGCTGGCTTGGGATCTTAGGGTCTTGAGTTCAAGCCCTGTTGGCCACTGAATTAACACCAGGTGGGGTTGGCTCAGCCTGTCATCCTTCCGAGGTTGGCAAAATGAGTACCAGTGTACTGGTATCGGGGCACAGCATCAGCGACATAGCTGTGCCCCAACAAAATGATAGCTACCCGGCAGCCAAGCTGCCATACGCAAGAAGAAGAATGTGGCAGATTTGGCAAGTATTCCAGTCCAAATTGGAGTAACTCAAGCAGCGAGTGTTTCAAAACTAGTGAGAAAGGTTTATGAAGGCCAGAGGCCAGTTCGTCTTCATGTTACAGGTTGTCTGCTCTTCCATTAACATCTGTGTTTGTGAAAAGTTCACAGAGCAAAAAAAAAAAAACGAAATACGTTGACAGACAAGGATAGAAACGACACAAAAATATTTCTACGCAAACCAAAATGTAAACTAAAAGCAATCACAACACACTCCATAATGCTACACCGATGGTGGGCAAACGAAGCTCATCACAGGGACACAGGTCGGGCCCTCAAACTGAAGCCCAAATTTACTGGAACTGCAAGGTAAGCAGCTGTAACATGAGTGTCTGGATCATAAATACGAGTGTCTGGAACACACCTGGAAAAACAGGGTGTTGCGGGTTACATACTTGTTACATATTTGATTCAAATTGAGTTACATACTTGAACACTGAGGAACACAAATCGCCCTTTCAGCACTTTTGAAACCCTTCCGTTTAGCAGGACTTGGACAAAATATTACGTCCTCACGACCAATCATATTTTCCGCTTGTAGACCCCCGCCCGTGTCCTCGTTTGTCAAGTCAGAGTAACGTAGGGTGTTTTCTGAACTCTAGTTGTTTTTGCAAGGGGCACATAATGCCATTGTAGGTGAGAGGAGGAATTGTTTTCATTAATTTGACCAGGGTGCCATTGATAGCTCACTCCTAAATTTGCTTTAAGAAATTTTTTAAATTTGTTTTTATACCTCCTTTTTCACATACCTGTGTTCACATGCCTCCCCATCATTTACTGTGATGTGTGTTCTCCAACTTCCCCCCCCCCCCCCCATGTCAGTCTATTGACCCTCTCATGCTAATTATGAGCTCCTCCATGAGCATTAACTCCTGTATCAATTTCATATTGCAGATCGAGCATATTCGTATTCATAGTCGAGCTCATGGAAGAGCTATAATTAGTACACTGAATGGATCAGGACACAACAGGAACAAGAGTGCAAGTGAGCACAATATACGCCCGAACAAGAAGGTATATACAGAATTGTGCTACTACATGGAAAACAGCATCCTGGTTGCCATGGCAACCACTTTAGATGACGAACGTATGTCCGACACACCGTCTCCACAGTCTGTACCTATGTACCAAATATGAAATGTGAAAGTTGAAAACTTTGGGAGTTAGAGTGCGGACAGGAATGGACGGACGGACGGACGACGTATCACATAATACGCCCCGAAATATAGTATATATATATATCGGGCGTATAAAAAAGGAACAGTTGAGAGAGGAGGAAAACACCAACAGCAGAGTTGAAGGCCAAGATAGAGGCAGACTTGGACAAACAATGGGTGTAGGAAGGAATAAGAGGCAGGAGAGGATGCATAGGGTGGACAAGATGGACACAGAAGGAAACTCTCAGGGGGGGGAAACTGGAAATTTGGAAGGAGGTAGGATTGGGATGAGATGGGGGAGAGGGCTTAATGAGGGTAGAAAATATCTGGCTTTGGATTGGGGATGATCTGAGATGGTGGTTGAATAACTGTCTCGAAGACCTGGATGGAAGAATTAAAGAAAATGTGGAAGTTGGTTCCACAGGTGGGGGGAAAAGGAGGAATCAATGAGTGAAGGTGAGCAGTGATCCTCGATTTAAGTAGTTTCACCAGGAGGGGGTTGATGGTGGACCGTGTGTGTCCTGCAAAAGCCGGGGGTACAAAGGGAGTGTGTCCTGCAAAAGTACAAAGCATGGAAAGAGCAGAGGGTGCAAGACCAGAAAAGAGGTGGTGGAAAACAGAGAGACCACAAACCTGTCTGCAATGGTGAGGTGGTGGGCTCATAGACTGAGCTTCATCGTGGGAATTCCAATGATCTTAAAGGCCTTGGTTTCCACGCTGTCAAGCTGAGCAAAATGTGAGGCAGGGAAGAGCAGTACTCCATCAAGCTGTGGATGAAGGCGTTGTAGGTGGATAGAAGTTCAGGTGCGCCAAGAGAGGACTTTGTGCGACGGAGGATGCCCAGCCGGCAGCTGGCTTTGGAGGCAAATATCGAAATGTGGTTTGTACAAGAAAGATCATGGCTGATGGTGAGACCCAGGAGTTTGAATGACCAGAAGGTCCTTTCGGAGTGAGAGTGTGAGATTTGTCAGGCTTGAAAGACATATTCCAAGTGCTTGATCATCTTGTAGTTTTGTCAAGGTCTGTGGAGAGGGAAGAGGCTGCAGCCTGCATATCTGAAGGATGAGGGATGGTACAACAGAGGGTGGAATCATCAGCAAAGAGACAAAGAGGATTTTCCAGAGTCAGAGAGATTATTGATGAAGATCAGGAATAGGACTGGTCCCAGAACACTGCCTCAATGCACTCCAGCCTTGACAGGGAGAAGAGAAGAAAGGATTCCATTGAGAGCCACACATTGGCTAGTAGAGTAGAGTAAGTCAGTAAAACATGTGTGGAGTTAGCCTTGGATGGCACGGCAAAAATTGAAATTGCTCTTGTAAATTACATATATTTAGTGTTCACATTATTGTAGACGGGACTCACAGTTGTTACTACGAACACTTTCTCCATTTCAGAAAAGTATGACCTGCGCTATTGGCATCACGCAAGGTTTTATAGTCAGATATGACTTCAAATGCAGTTGAACTTGTAACGAGACTCATCAAAAGTATGATTAGGATGGTGCTCGGTGGGGCGCATACCTCCGCCAGGCTAAACAGTTTACGTTTTGTATCCCAGTGATACACCAGATCTGCATCCGGACATGAAGCGAAATTGAATCAGCTTGTTCTTGTCACCTATCCAACTCATCCACCAAGTTTTGTCACAACCTGGCCACAACTTTTTCGAAAGATCGTGCTATAATGGATATCGTTTTTATCCCTATCTCTCAATGGTGAAGAATCACATGATTTTCTAAAATCCAGATCTATATCCAGATCCTCACCAAAATATCATAAATTCGTCCTTGTCACACACCCAACGTGCCCAAGATTTGTCCGAATCTGTCAATAACTTTTGGAGATATAGTGCTTTGTCGTTTGGGCCCTATTTCTCAATGCTAAAACCTAAAAATTATTGTATCGGGATCTGGATCTTTACCAAAATCTAATCAATTCATCCTTATCACAAACCCAACCTGTCCACAAAATTTCATCCAAATCCCTCCCTGACATTTTGAGATATCCTGTTCACAGTTAGACAAACAGACAAATAGGGGTGAAAACATAACTTCCGTCCACTTTCGGTGGCAGAGGTAAATATTATCACAGGCTAACCCGTACCAAGGTTTCATTTGTTTTCAAAACAAATATATCATGCTCCTTCAAGTTCAATTAAAAACAATAAAGAGCAATACTGTCGCAGACGCGGCGTCGCAGGGGAACCACGAGGGAGGGGCTGTCTTGGGTTCCTCTCTGGACTCACTGGGAATCGCAGGCCGTCGCACACGAATAACTGCGGGTCGCTAATCGACCGTGGATGCCAACAACTTGACCATGTGACAGGGTCCTCTGTCGAACAACCATTTATTTAAGGATACGTGACCTTCTTATTGGGGAATCGTGCCCTTGGTACGTACTTGTGTTATTTAGGTTACTTACTGGATCAGGTGCAGTCGAGCAGAGCTGCCAAGCACGTACCGGCTATTTAACAGATTCTTGGGGAATAACGTCCCGGCTAAGCTAGAGTGCGGGCCATGCTGGACCAATGGAGGAAAAGACAAAAACGAGTTGGGAACATTTCTAACAAACACATTTATTTAAACCAGGAGCGAGGAAAATTATGTGGCACAGTATGGGATTTATTGCAAATGTACAATGGGGAAAGCAACGAATTTGTGGGGTGCAGCAAAAGGCAAACAATATTTACAAAAGAAGACAGTGCAGTCTTAACTTATGCGACGACAGACGCCATCACACACACACACACACACACACACACACAACACAGAAAATTAGAGATAGCGCAGAGAAAAAGAAGTAATTGAGGGTCAACGACCTCTCAATACCTGGTGCAGTCGGCAGACCTGCACAACCCAGAACGCTTAGGAAAGGGGAGAAGGGAAAATACTGAGGGTGTCGAGGGTGCATGCTTGAGAGGTGCAAGTGTAATGCGACGTGAGGTGTAGCATAGTGTAAGAGGAAGAATGTGAGATGCAGGTTAGTTCGGTTCACTCTTGAGTTCGCTCTTTGGTTTTGCTCTGAAAAGAACAGTTGGTCGGGCTTGCCAGCATTGATTGCTCTTTTGCGTCGACGGTAGATGAGAGATAGATGGTAGAAGAAAGATGCGTGAGAGAAAATATGCGAACGTAAATCGTGTAGGAGTCTGTATGTGTAAGTGTCGCTGCAGGATGCAGCCTAAGGCCTGGTCACGCCGACTCGACACTTGTCCTTGTGCCGCATGTCTCCCCAGCGAGGTCCGATGTCTGATGAGCTCTGGCATCTTCTGCTTGGCTCTGTACCCGGCGATCTCTCAGCGATGCTCTCGGCAATTTCTCCAGCTCTGTCCCCGGTGATATACTGCTGCTGGTGATACCATCCAGCTCTGTCTCCAGCAATACTCTCTCAATATGAGCTGCATTCATTCCTTTTATGAGCCCTGGACGAAGGGAGGAGCCAATCATTGGATCAAAAGAGGATCTCAGAAAAGCTGAGCTTCCCTTTTGGTCCAGAGCAGTTGTAGCCACGCCCCGCCAGGCCCCGAGTGCGAAATTCAGCTCAGTCGCCTGTAAACAGGGGCACGCACCGGGGCCATGGTTTTTGGAGGCGCTCTCTGGCCCCAAACGTCCGATGGCCTTCATTCAAACGTAGGATTTTAGGGGAATCCCTTGTGCTTCCTATGGGTCCTTAAACGAGCTCCAGCGCACGTTCCTGCTTTGAGTTATGCCTAGAAATAACCCGACCTTCATCTCTTCTGCATCCCTTTGATGACCGTGTGGCAGTTGTGGTGGTTGTAGAGTAGTGGAAACATGTTGTGGCATTAGTAGTGAAGTAGGAGTCTGTTGTGGCATTGTGGGAAAGAGGTGGAAGTTCCTTGTAACGAAGTTGTGAATAATGGTCACGTTTATAATGGAAAATGTAAGCGTGGGTTGTTGAGGGGATTTTTAGTAGTCGTATGAAGTGGTTGTGGTGGGCATGGTATAGTTTGGTGAGCGGAATGAAGGTCGAAGGTGAAATGGCGGTTGAGAATTGGCATGCAGTTTGGAATGGAAAATTGGCGTGCAAATGCAAATGCACCACTCGCTGTGTGGCTCACTTGGATTCTATTGTTTGGTTTGCGTGCATGCTTGAGTGTTTTCATGTGAGAGTAAGGGGGTGAAAGAAGGCAAAGATTGAAGGTTAAAGAACTCTAACTGAAGGAGTGCCATGCAACGCATCTTTCCACTTTACCAACTAGACATATGGAAAGGACTAACGAATACACATACTAAAGAAATAACTGCCTTGGGATCACTGTATGTTGTGTGCCATTGCCTTGGAGACATGTGGTTTTACAAAACCGCAACAATACATTTTAGAACATCAAAATCATTTAAACCTGTTGACGTAAAGTAATGTGTTTAGAATCTTGCTGTGCCTCAATCAAAGGTTCACGTACCTTCATCTTGAGCCTCGGGTCAGTGATCAGAGTTTTGAGGACATTAAGGTCCATTATCCGGACAGTTTTGATCACTACAGCAGCACGTTTTGCACATTCTGACCCCACAGCATTCATGTCTCTTGGAGGGCACGTTCGCTCGCACTCCTGGTTTTGGATTAAATGGTTTAAAGAAAGAAAAAGAAAAGAAGAAAACGTAAACGGGTGTACGTAAGAAAAATAGACATAAATTGACTTGGATTAGATCAATTGATTTGGATGAGCTGAGTGTCGAAAATAACCTTGGTGTTAACGAGACTGGCATGCCACGAATCCGCAGCCTGCTCGCATAAAGGGCGAGAGCAAAGTGCGCGGGAGTTTTCCCAGTGGAACAGATCTCCGCTCGTGATGTTGGGCTCAGCCTTCTTGTACATATCCAAAACCTGTGGGTTGGTGTGCAAAAAAGGCAATGAGTGAAGCTTGAAAGATCAGCATATTTAAATATGAGCACCATTTTCGGATGACTGGTGGAGGGAGGAGAGGATCTTTGGACAGGAAAAATGTCCTAAGTGAAAACAGGTAAGTTGAGAAATAAGTTGTGTGGTTGAACTGTAATACAGTACATCCAATTGACAAAGCCGAAATATAATGCACGAGTCATTTTTCTACTCCTTGGTACACTTCTGTGAGGCTGCCTTGTGAGCTTGCCTTACTTACGATGGTCATAATGAAAAAAATACATAAAAAAAAAAACATCTACGTATGTTTACAATACCAAGTCATAGAAGTGAACCGAGCCAAGCTATTCTGAGACTACAATGGACACAACACAATGAAAAGACACCTTCAGTTGTGTTGTTGTTCTTCTTTCGGCTGCTCCCGTTAGGGGTCGCCACAGCGAATCATCTGTTTATGATCGCATACTGATTTGGCATAGGTTTTACGCCGGATGCCCTTCCTGACGCAACCCTGGTCGCCTCTTACGACACAGGGATAAGGATTGGGTTTCGCCATGATTCCGGGCTGCCCTAACCCTCTCATAGCGCGGCCCAGCGCAGAGCGCCCGTCCTCAAGCGATCCTCCAACCCAAGCCTCCGAGTAGCCGGATTACAGGTGCATGCCACTACGCCCGGTTGAAAAGACACCTTCAGTACCAAGGCTAATATCTTTTTTTTTTCTTCTTTTTTTTATTTTTATAAAGAAAAAGGCGCATCCAACCAAAAAGTCACAAGATCTACTCTGCTAATTTAAGTAATACAAAAGCAAAAGTAGACTCGTTCTGAGGCGACGGACACTTCACCCGCATCCCAGTGAGCTTCCTCAGGCCAATATACTTGAACATGTTCACTGGGAAGCGGGTTGGCCTGAAACGTTTTGAAGGAATTAGCTAACGTTTCAGGAGTTAAATCCTTCGTCTTGCTCCGATGAAGACGTCAGCATCTCCTTACGGTAGTTAGGTACATCTCCTTACATCTCCACGGTAGTTCACATACCTCGGTCAACGTCCTGCCGATTTAATCCATTGTTCTACCTGTCTGTTGACACAGATCAATGCTAACCTTCACCAGCAAGATCAGTTCTTAATTCAACACTCTTCCAAACCTTGTTTGGGGGTGGAGGGGCAGATGGGGTGGAAGGAGTGGTGGAGATAATTCTCACAAATTCATTTCAAAAGTGCTATATTGTGATCCTTAAATCATCTTTGTCATACACACCCAACCTGTCCACAAGGTTTCATCTGAATTCATCCACAAAGTTTTGAAATATCATGATATATATATGTATATATTAGTGGGGTGAGCTTACACATCGAAAGCAATAAGGAACCATCCTTCCCCAGTCTCGGGTTGTTCACCTGCATTTGATTTTTCATTTATTTATATTTTCATTTACGGATGCTTTCCGACGGTTCTATGATTTTTCCTGGTGTATCGGCTTCGATGTCCATTGGCACACAATATTACAATGCTTCCCCATTGTCCGCTCACCTGCGCTTTTTTCGTTTTTTTTTTCATTTAGTTATATTTTCATTTATAGATAGTGTCTAATGCTTCTGCAAAAAGTTTTTTTTTTTCCAGTGTACTGGCTTCGATATCCATCAGCACGCAAACTTTCAGCCTTCTCCGTCACCCGGAAGGCACCGATCTTTAATATCAGCCAGTGAGTCAGTGGTTAGAAAGAGCTGTATATATTAGGTATAGATATAGATATCGTTTTTGGCCAAATCTCTCAGTGGTCAACACTTGCTTAGGCAATTAAAAAAAAAATTGTATTCAGACAGGATCCGGATCTTCACCAATATCTAATCAATTTGTCCTTGTTACACACCTAACCTGTCCACCAAGTTTCGTCGGGAATCCGTCCATAACTTTTTAACCTCCGTCGTAACATACCTTGCGTCCACCTTCGGTGACAGAAGTAATTAACATTCTGAAAAGAATGGTAAAGATAAACTGCACATGTTTTAAACAGTTAAAATAATGCAGTGAAAGTTTATCATTGAAAAAGCTGGAATTACTAGTCGGTAAAGCCGACGTTTCGGCAAGTATCCATTTGCCTTCGTCATGGCAGATGTTGAAGTGAGGAAGAAGAAGAAGAAGAAGCAGGGCAGGTGCAGTAAGGCCAGCTTTTCTCAATTATAAACTTTTACTGTTTTAATTTGACTGCATGAATAAAAACACCCGCATTGATTTCATGAAAATAATGTCCAGGGTTTGAAAGAAATATGGTCACTTTGTAAATAGCGATAACAATATTTAAAGTGAAACAAACACGTAAACAAAGTATAATGATATAATTAGTAAATAACAAAGTACAATTGGGGATGGGGAACATGAGGGACCCCACGCGCCACGTCCTGACCTGGAAGTCACAGTGGTGTAGAGCAGAGAGAGCGTCTCGTGCCGCCCCATGCATGGCCGCCGCTCCGGTCGGGTACAGCGCGTGCCACACGTGCCAAAGCGGCTCAAACACGTAGAACACGTGTGGGTGCTGGTTGAACATTTCACCCACAAAGGATGAACCCGAGCGCCATGTGCTCATCAGCAGCAATTGCTTCTGCTGTGTGCCCTGCTGCAAACACAAAACCCTCACGACATGATGTTACGAGTTTGGAGGAGGGGTCTGACATCTTCATTTAACATTCTTTTTTTTGTGACAATATTTTTACTATGATGTTGCAATGTTGAAGTCTGACATCTCTTTTTGTCTTTTTGTTCTTCCTCATTCAACCTCTTGAGAACACAAACTTGTCCTTTTTCCATGGACATAATATGTGAAGCCAACGATGAAGACTTTTGAATTATTTGGTAGAATCTAGATTCAGCAATGCTTGATTGGGGGTTGTGAAATCAGACAACTTTGTCAAATTTCCCGGGCACTGCGAAAGGGCACATTGAGGATCCCTGAGGTATGAAGAAGGGGGTGACATTAGTGGACAAAGCATGTCACCCCCTTCTTCATATTTACCAACTGCGATTACTTCGGTGCGAGTATGTTGGGATAAAGCGAATGGTTATGCAAGAGCTGCCTCATGTGTACAGTTCAAACCCCATGATGGATAAATCCCATTGTACTGGTGAGCAGCAACCAAGTGGAATCCTGCCAGAGATGCCATTGGCCAAGTCACTATTGAGCCAGTGGCCAGTTTCACTGTTTGACTGGAATGTAGAAAGGTGTGCCATATTCAAGGTGTAATAGTAAAGTGAGTGGTACAAGCAGAGGGAACACAGGGCGTTTGAAAGGGTGAATGTTTGTGGTGAACATGGATGTGCAGAGAGTGGAGATTGCATTGGGAAGATCACTGTTGGAGAGTGACTTCTCAGCACAACATTTGCTTTAACCTGTGTCCTGTGCTGTATTATGATGCATCACCACCCTGTCGGATTGCACAGGTGTAGCACATTTACCTTTGAGCTGTCTAGTCTTGGTTCGAACCACAACCCGATTATAAACCTTTTCTTCGTGTGCAGCCTGTGGCTGCTGGTTGCATCATTGGTTGAGGGCGTGACTATGCCGCTGATGCAATGCCCCGATTACCAGTACACTGGTGCTCATTTCGCCGACCTCGGAAGGATGACAGGCTGAGTCAACCTCACCTGGTGTTAATTCAACGGGAACAGGGGCTCAAATTCAGGACCATAAGATCCCAAGCCAACCACTCTAACAGCTAAGATAACACCAGGCTTCATTAGAAACTGTTGGATTGGCAATTCGCAGGCAGGGTGTCCCTCAGATGGACATGAAGCTGGGTGTCTGCTCGCATTAGCTGGTGGATGTTAAAGATCCCACTCAATCCTTCATGAAGAGTAGGTGAGTTACACTGGCTCCGTTAAAAAAAAAATCCAAATTCCTGCACTTTGACGTCAAGTTTGACGTCAGGCCTGGCCAGCTGGTTCATGAAAGACTTGGAGCAAAAGCTCATTAATCCAACAATAAAAGAACCAAAAAGAGATATGCCATCAACTGACCAATCTCCAAAAATAGAGGAAGAAATGGTCGTTCAGAGGTGATGGTGATGGTGATGGTGATATGAATGCAGAAGTCACAGTTTATGGAAACGTATCACAAGGATTTGAATTCAAGAGTCGTTTGACCCAAGGTTGTCCTGTTGCCCCAACACTTTTTAATCTTTATTTCAATCTGATGAATGAGAGTTGGGGGAAAACCCTGCCAACCCTTCAGGGTAGATGTGGTGCATAAACGTAGTGCTCGATTAGTGGGTGAACCGACTCGAATAACTGCAACACTATTGTTTTTGTTTAATTGCAGTGTGTACAACCAGAGAGAGAGTACAGAGAGAGCAGCTGATATTCTTGATGAGGTGACATCAGAGTGGGGAATTAATGATGAGCATGCTATAACCGAAGGTGTGGTATTGGGAAATGGGGGGGGGGGTGGAGGTGAGGAGGACACATAGCCAGTGGACATCAAAGGAGAAGTCATCAAGATAATAACTGGCTTCATATTTTTAAAAAAATTCTCTTTCACGTCACCACACACATAGGGCTGCTGAGGCAGTTTCATTGGCTAAGGGGCACAATCCTGGACAGGTCACCACTCCAGCACAGGATACTCTTATGGCTCATTTTTCCCCAGAGATGGTACCCATTTTGTGGACCTCGGAAGGATGACAGGCTGAGTCGACCCACCACTGCTGTTATTTATGGCACGACACGGGCTTAAACTCTGGACCTTAAGATCTCTGAGATCTTCAGCCAACCACCTTAACCGTTAAGGCACCACCAGGCTTGAATGACCTCATATACCCCAAGGCAATTATTGAAACGCATGGTGGTAATCTCAAAGAACATAGCAGACAGGATTTTGTGTGCCAGAACAATGCTTGGCGACATACAAAGGCCCTGTATTCAGGGACAATGATCTTTCCTTGGAGATGACAAGACTAGTTTACTGTGATGTTGTGTTTAATGTGCTGTTGTATGATGTTGAGACAGGAGCCAACAATAGATATATCTTCAGGAAGATCGAGCCCTTCCACACCAGGTATGTCTGAAACATATTAGATATCACGAAGGCTTAAAAGTGGACAGGGAATATTAGTGGTAAACAAGTGGGGAGACAGTTTTGGATATGGGAGGTATTAAAATATATTATCGTGTGTCTAACTACTACCAAAAACCGCAGGTGATATAAAATGGGAATCATACACACCGGGAGTTAATATCCTGCGACGAACCGGTTTAAGGCTTAATTTGGACGATGGCAGTGACGCAGTCGTGTGACAAGCCTCTGTTCTTGCTCATGTCTAAACACACATTTAGCCGAAAAAAAAGGGATTATCCGAATTAATCAATTTCCCTTCAGGAGTTTTCAATCAACCTAATCGGTCAATGTGGGAAAGATGGCAGAAACCACATGTGCATGTGGAAAGTTAGAAATAAATAATTTAATTGCACATGCACACAAGACAAAAGGTAATGGAATTTAAGACAAAATAGACAACACAATGCACACAATTATTAATCCACAGTACTTAGGACAAGAAACTAAATCCCAAGTCAGAGCGCGCACGCACACGCACGCACGCACACGCACACACACGTGATATTTAAAGGGCTGGAAGTTTGTCCCCAGAATGATATAATAAGTTCTCTTACATTCTGGAAGTGGCAAAAGTTCACAACGGAGAGGTTTGGAGTATGCTATGCCTCACTGACGTGGTTGCAATAAGAGGGGGGGGAGAGAGAGAGAGAGAGAGAGAGAGAGAGAGAGAGAGAGAGAGAGAGAGAGAGAGAGAGAGAGAGAGAGAGAGAGAGAGAGAATAGTAGTAGTAGTAGTGAAAATAAATGTTCTGCGACCTCGGAGGTGTTCTCTCCCAAAATACAATGATTGACGACGAAGTAACACCACGACTCGCTTAAGCATGCGTGGCCTTTGAAAGATCGACGCAACACCTTTGGTATGAACGTGGTGTTCACCTGGACACCAAGATCAGTGTCAATCGTGCAGTTGTCCTATCAACACTTCTGTTCGGATGCGAATCTTGGACACCCGATCGTCATCATATCAAACGCCTTGATCAATTCCATATGCGATGCCTTCGTAAGATTCTTGGCATCACCTGGCTAGACAGAATACTTAACACCTCTACCCTAGACTGCTGTCGCATTCAAGGAATTGAGTATTTCCTGCTGCAAGCCCAGCTTCTCTGGTCAGGACACTTCACACGTATGGAAGACCCTAGAATCCCGAAAGCGCTTTTCTACAGCCAACTTAAATTTGGTAAACGGTCACGTGGTGGACAAAGGACGCGTTATAAGGATGTCCTTAAATGTACACTCAAGTAGTGTGCCATTCAAGTTTGCACCTGGGAACATCAGGCCACAAACAGATCAGCTTGGCATAACATTTGCCGCAAAGGCCTGGACCACTTTGGATGTGGGACACTTGCTTTGACAGCGGAGGCAAGAAAAGAAAACCTGCCATCGTCCACCTCCGCAAGGAACAGCTTATACCTGTGATGCTTGCAGTGGACGCTGTGGGTCAAGCATTGGACGACACAGCCATCGCTTATTGAGCACACCAACGAAGGGGAGAGATTCGTCGAAAGCGACGACTCACACCATCAGTAGTCGTGTAGTTTCCCCAAAGTACCACAAAGTGACTTGTCCCTGTATAATCTGATGCCATTAACCAAGTCGGATATCAAAACAGTGTTCATTGCAGGATGAAGGAATTACAACTACCGAAGAGAATGAAAACGGAGCATCAGCGGAATGAATAGGCCGAAGGTAAATGCGTTGCGGCATCTCTTACCGTGTTTTCATGGAAGAGTCGCCGAGCCGAGGCACTTTCCGAGTCCTTATTGCACGGAGTATCTGGGACAAGCAGCATGCGCAGGCTGACCACGGCGAACAGGAACGCTAAGCACGGCAGCACGAGGCACGGCAGCCACGAGGGCACGACACGGCGCCGGGCCATGGACGCGGGACTGGAGGATATCTGTGACATTCCGACATGGGTTGCAGTTTAATACCATGAGAGACGAAGAGAATTGCCATGCACAGCATATATGATGGTGGAAGACTACACAGCAGACAGTCTGTCTGAGGTGGACATATGTACACAATCAATTTGAGCAGATCAAGGCAAGCAGAATCGTCTTGCCGCAGACAAACAGTCGGCCGACATTAAAGCGGAGCCGATGAATGATAACAATAGAAAAAATAAACAAAAGGACTTGACACCATCAGCACCGGAATAATGCCATGCACGTCAGTCGTGAGTACCTTATTAATTATTGCTGAGTTCCAATTACCATCACATCTAATCAGGAATCTCCTCCAGTCTGGCACCTACTGCACGTCGATCTCACTCCTTCTCCTCCCATATTCATGAAATTTGACACTGTGTTCTAAACGTGACGTCATTGTGAAATGCTTAAATTGACGTGAACATTTCAAAGGGCCTGTCCGTCTGGCTATGCTCGATCAAAGTGGAAAGTGTATTCACACTGTAACCCTCGCAATACAATGCGAGACCGCTTTTCTGAAGGAATAATCCATGAAACGTCATCGTCATCTCACACTCCTCCACCTGATCCCTAATACACCCTGTCATTAATCCCCCACCTGATCCCTAATACACCCTGCCATGAATCTCCCACCTGATCCCTAACACACCCTGCCATGAATCTCCCACCTGATCCCTAACACACCCTGCCATGAATCCCACACCTGATCCCTAACACACCCTGCCATGAATCCCCCACCTGATCCCTAACACACCCTGCCATGAATCTCCCACCTGATCCCTAACACACCCTGCCATGAATCCCCCACCTGATCCCTAATACACCCTGCCGTGAACAAGGACGTACACTCTTTAGGAATGCAGTAAAACTAGTCCTTGTATTAACAGGTTGTACCATTAGCACGCCAACATTAGGGAAGGAAAACAAGTATCACATTAAGTAATAATAACAATAATATTTATTATTTTGTATGTAAAGGCTTGGCTTATTAAAAACAATAATAAATGCTTGGCTTGTGTCATGTTTTTGCAGTTTCGCTAATGCTGTAATCGATGACCTTGGAAATCCCATATTCCACCTCTTTCCAATGTTCCAAGTTTTCCTTCCTGGGAGTTTGCTTGTGTATCCATATTTTCCACCCCATGTCCTCCCCAAGCCCTCATTATCCCCACATCCCTTATTTATCGAAGACTCCCTCTATTTTGATCCTCCTTTAGTGTTAGAGGAGTTGTTTTCAATCGAAGTAGTTGCTTTGTCAAGGTCATCCCAGAGAAATAAATGTCGGTCCAAAAGTAAGTTGGAGATGGAACTTTTACTGATGACGGAGGATGGAAGAGAAAAGAATCTCTTTTCACTCAAAAAACCCACAAAAACATGAACTCATTCTGCTTCTATTTCCTTCCCTCCTTCGTTCATTCTTAACTCCCTTTTCTCAACATAACCAAACTGAATCTTGATTGACTGAATTGCTTCTTAATTTAAAAGCTTTTAATGACATTTTAAAAACTAGTGCGTGCCCGTACGTGCGTGGCCGTACGTGCAAGAAAAAAAAACTTTCAAACAACCACACAGGCCGTTCCTTCGCTCTCGCGTGCCCGTACGTGCGTGGCCGTACGTGCAAGAAAAAAAACTTTCAAACAACCACACAGGCCTTCTTCGCTCTCGCTTGCCCGTACGTGCATGGCCGTACGTGCAAGAAAAAAAACTTTCAAACAACCACACAGGCCATTCCTTCGCTCTCGTAAACGACGACTGGATTGGGGCATTGTGTTTATCTATAAATGCGCATAAGAAATCGAGAAATTATTAGAATACAGTAAGTCATCACTATCCGGAAGTCCATACATTGTAACCCGTAATGGGGAACGCGCTGAGGATCTCTTCCCAACGGCCATGCCTACGCAGCAACGTGTCCTGTCATTGGTAACTAAATGATCCCTTTCCCCATCGGCCACGCCTACGCAGCAACGTTTCCTAGTCATTGGTTTGGTAAATAAATGGCCATAACTTGGGAACCACTTGTCCGATTAACATCAAATCTTGAAAAGGTACATACTCAGGTCCCCAGCAATATACCTAGCAAGTTTCAATTAGATCGGACCAGTGGTTGTCGAGAAACAGCGGTCACAGACACACAGACACACACACACACACAGATTGCTGGAATTATAGATAGACGCTTTACTTTCGTTACTTATTTGTCAGGAATACCCAATGTGCTTTTCTTCTTCATCAGGACTAATTATCTTTATTCTCTTCTTCTTCTTCTTCTTTTTTATTCTTCACGTGGCTCCCAAACCTGTGCCACTTGTATATGCTTGGTCCATCAACCGTACCTACAGCACTGTTTTCCTCTGTGCCTTCAACAACCATTCATCATACCCCTCCCATGATGTCTGTCTCTGTATATCCAGATTGGGAATTTTGAGAAGTCCAGTTTGCAGAACTTATCTGCACATGACAATCAATTCCCCTTCACATCCATTAATTGTGTCAAACCCCTCAATTTCATTACTCTCCCCCACAAAATATCTTATGTGCATGCATTCTCCCAACCCCAGCCCTTCTCTGTTTCCTCCTCTTCATTATCTCCCCACTTCATGTCCAACCTCTCTGCATCCTCCTCACCCCACCCCATCCCACCCCACCACACCTCCAATCTTCCCAGTCGTACCCATCTTTCCAAGTCGTACCCAACTGCTCCTGGACTCTGTTTTTTGCCTGAGAAGGTGGAGAAGTGTCGAGCAACCCTCAACTCAGATTCTGCAACTGCACCGGATGGCATCAGCGCGCGTATCCCAAAAAACCTGCTCTACTGCTCAAGCACATCCCCTTCTCTTACTTCCACGTCGTAACCTCCATCTTTCTTTAGTGCTGAGTGAAGGTATTTGAATTTGTCCACTTGTTTCAGCTCTTCACCTCTTCCATCACCAATATTGACCCTCTCTGGTCCAATCTTAATTCACACCATAACCACCTGTCTGTCCAGCATTAATCCTCAATCCCTGCCTCCCCAAGCTTTCTTGCTATTCTAACATTCCTCTCTCGTTCTTCCTTTGACTCTGCTGTTATGACTATGTCATATGCGAACAGTAGCTCCTACAGTTCTCTCTCACTGATGGTGTAATCACCATAACAAAAACGAAGGGACTCAGTGCAGAACCTTGGTGGAGACCAACCTCCACTCTGAATTGGTGTTAGTCCCTGTTTACTGTCCTTACCATAGTGCTGACTCCCATATACATTTGTAACACGATTATAACAAACTTGTCTGCTTTTGTTGGCTTCTGCCGCACACTACGCAAGTGTCAACGACACATTGTTGGTAGGGTACCCTTCTTCCTCAAACACAAATATACCATTTCTCTTGAGATCCTATCATATGACTTCTCTAGCTCGATGACTGCACAGTACTGTATACGAGGTGTGTTCAAAAAGTATCCAACCCTATATTTTTTCGTGCGTAAACAAATGAAGTAGGGAGGCGTGGTTTGGTGCACGTATGTAGGATCCTAATCCGTATGCGTGAATATTTCCCGCCTGCAAAGCTGTCAGTCGCCAACAGACCGCCGTGAGTGAGGAAGTGTAAGTGAGCGCCGTCGGATTTTCGTTTTTGACAAAATGACGGAAAAACTTGAACAACGCTACTACATCAAATTTTGTGTAAAGCTTGGCGATTCCCAGTGGAAACGATCCGCAAGATTCAACAGGACTTCGGGAACGAAGCAATGGGCACCACACAGATAAAAGAGTGGTACAACCGCTTCAAAGATGGTCGCACATCAGTGGAAAGTGAAGCACGTTCTGGTAGGCCCTCAAACACCCGAAATGAGATCGTCATTGACCAAGTGAGGACCCTGCTGATGCAGGATCGTCGAATCACGATCAGAGAACTTGCAGACGAGGGGGGCGTCAGCTGGATCCGTTCATTCCATTGTGACTGAGGATTTGGGCTTAAGGAGAATCTCAGCGAAGTTCGTGCCAAAGCTGCTAAACTCGAGCAGAAGCAACTCCGTTTGGAGATCGCACAGGACATGCTGGAGACTGTGAACAGCGATCCCAACTTCTTCAACACAGTGATCACTGGCGATGAGACCACAGTGATCCGTCATTATTGTCAAAAACGAAAATCCGAATTAACTGTTAGATCTGTTATATGAGCGCTCACAGCACATATTTTAACATTTTATTTTCCCTCTTAACACCCCTCCTTCTCACTCTCATCTCTTCCATCATATAAATTAAAAACTTCATTTGACTCTGTCTGGGGTCGGCGACTCGACACAGCTTTCTCTTCTGCAGGCGGGAAATACACACGCATCCATTTCCACGATTTCAGGATCGCCTACTATACGTGCACCAAACACTTGCCTCCTCTTAAAGAGCTCATTTTTGTTTTACGCACGAAAAATTAAGGTTGGATACTTTTTGAACACACCTCGTATAGCTTCTTATTTCCTTTCAGCATGTTTTCCTGAATCTTTCTCATGTTGTTCCACTATTCCCCTTCCCCCATCGAAACCCAAATGATCCCGACTACCAAATGATCATAATAGCAAACCTTTGGGTTTGGGAGGGGTTAAAACTCAGGGTTTGGGAGTTGGGATTGATGACTTGGGGCTTGTGAGAGGGAGGAGGGGACTTGAGGACTTGAAGTCACATTTTATATTGTGCGGATGTTCCACAGATACTATACCTGCTACGCAACGAGTCTCCATACCATAAAAGGCTCCACACACCTGTGAGTGCATGCATCCGTCCACCCATTTACTGCACAATTCACCTGACTACACCCACAATTTAAATCTGAATATTCATACGGCCACCATGTTGATTCTTACTGCAATGGGAAGCCAAAGATATCTTCGGAACTGTCGTATTCACAATTGCCATTCCCTTCCTATAAGTTTTCCCTTCAGTCTCATTCCTTGTTCATATGCAGCATAAGGCTGCGAGGTAGCATCATTGGCTGAGGGTTGTGCCACTGATGCAATGCCTTCTGTTGTTACGGCAGGAATTTGGAATTTTGCCATGATGCCGGCAATAGCTCACCTACTCTTCGTGAAGGACATCATGGGATCTTTAACGTCCACCAACGAATGCTGGAAGACGGACCACCCGTTTAACGTCCATCCGAGGGACAGCACACACATTGACGAATCACCCTGCCTGTGAAACACCGGGATGACAGTTTATACCTGGGTCGGGCTTCAAATCCAGGCTCGACAGCTTAAAGGTGAGTGTGCTCCCTCTAGGTCGAGACCATCTTGTCAGCCATTTCCTTCACTGTAAAACAACCAAAGCGACAGTTAAAAGGATTTTGAGCCAATATGTATAACGGGCCTTGTGAAGATAGGCCTCAGCAATTGAGGCAACAGTCTGGTGTTTATACATCGCCTAAATAACTATGTGGCATTCTCTCAAGCAGGACATTTACTGCAGAGGTTACGTGGGTCCTTGCTATTATTTCCAACTATTGTCTTTTAAACGACTCGACCAGGGACCATAAAAGCCATGTCATTGTAAAGGTCTTTGGTCGAAGACTTCCAGGAATCTCGCAATATTTTGAGAGAAAACATCCGTCATTATTTACTTTTACGATGTGTGTATATATGTATCAGGAAGAAGGCAATTGGTTTTGGGTGTCATGGTGAGTTGAGAGTTGCAATTCCATGGGGTTTTTCACATATCTCAGGGGATTGTGAGTTGGGCTGGCAACGGTGACGGGACATGATATGTAGGAGCTGTTTCAATCGTGGTTTCTGTGAAGTCGGCGATAGCATGATAGGGGAGGGGAAAGCGTTAAATATCCCGCTGTTTCGATGTGGGAATGCTCATTTGCTTTTATGAGCAGAGGGAGGGTAAGGGTGGGAGGATAGAGTTGGCTTTGGAGTGTGGAGGGGGAGGGATGTGGTGGTACCATCTCTGACCTATTTCCAGTTGTTACTGGAGTTTCTCAGGGGTGTGTACTGGCCCTCACACCTTTCAGCACGTGTGTGGACTGGATCCTGGGGAGGATGTCGGAGAGATCAAGCTGTCGTGCATCATTTGGGAATGTCAAGATCTCTGACCTTGATTTCGCAGATGATGCAGTCATCTTTGCGGAGACTCAATATGTTATTTTGGGGGCTCTCAAGGTGCTGAATGAGGAGTCGGAGCCACTGGGATTATGGGTTTCCTGGGTAAATACTAAGATCCAGGCTTTCAATGACATCTTTGATGCTGCTATCCAGTCTATACCTGTTTGTGGTGAGGATGTTGAGGTCGTGGAGAGATTCACTTACCTTGGCAGTGATATTCATGTCTCTGCTGGCTGTGAGTCAGAGGTGAACAGACGTCTGGGTCAGGCCTGGGGAGTCAAGGATTCACTGGATCATGGGGTGTGGAGCTGTCGGTACCTGTGCAGGAGGACGAAAGTCCGACTTCAGGTCCTTGGTGCTTCCAGTCTTGCTCTATGGATGTGAGACTTGGACTCTGACCAGGGATCTGAGATGGAGACTTAATTCCTTTGGTACCACGTCTCTTCGGAGAATCCTTGGCGATTGCTTGACGGACTTTGTGTCCAACGAGTGGTTGCTGAGAGAGACTCAAATGAGATTTGTTTTCTGCATAGTCCGTGAGCATCAGCTGCAGCTGTATGGACATGTGGCTCGTTTTCCTGACGCTAATCCTGCTCACAGATTCTCTCAGCGAGGGAGCCTCGTGAGTGGAGGAGCCCAATGAGCCGACCACGTGCCTCGTGGTTGCAGCAGGTTGATCAGCATCTCAAGGAGAGGGGGATGGTCCAGGCATCTTCCTGGGGGATGGCCAGACGGAGGCCCCTGAAGTACTGGTGGAAAGTGGACGTAGCGATGCGCTGCTCTGGTGCATGCCCTCATACTTGACCTGACCTCAACTTTCTCACCACAAACATGTACAGATAAGATAGTAGCATCCAAGATATCATTAAAAGCCTGGATCTTAGATTTGACCAAGGAAATCCATAATCACAGCGGCTCCGACTCCTCATTCAGAACCTCGAGGGACCCCAAAAGGATATCTAGAGTCTCTGCAAAGATGACTGCATCATCTACGAAATCAATGTCAGAGATCTTGTTCCCAAACTATATGTACACGCAACTTGATCTCTCCGACATCCTCCCCAGAATCCAGTCCGTACAAGTGCTGAAAGTGTGGAGGCCAGTACACACCCCTGATGAACTCCAGTAACAACTGGAAATAAGTCAGAGATGGTACCACCACATCTCACAGCACTCTCAGTACCAGAGTATGGTTCAGACATCAGATAGATCAGTTTGGTGGCACCCCAGGAAGACCAAGAATCCTCCAGAGGGCATCCCAATTCATTGAATCAAACGCTTTACAGAGATCAACGTGGGCTGCAAGCAGCCCCTGCCGAAACCCTCGTCTGCATTTGGTGATGACCCGAAGAGCAAGGATATGGTCAATCATTGACCTCTTTGGTGTAAAGCCTGACTGCTCTGGACGCTGGTGCTCAAAGCAGATGGTGGCGAAACCCCATCGAGAATTATCCAAGCAAACACTTGCCCAGCACTGAGAGCAACGTCACCCTTCGGTAGTTGTTGCAGTCTTGGCGATCACCCTTCCCTTTCCAGAGAGGACAACAAGGCCCTCTTCTAGTCATTTGGGATGATGCCTGTGTTCCAGGCAGAGCACAGAACTGCATGCAATGACACGAGTGCAGCATTTCCACCAGCCTTGAGAAGTTCAGCATGGATGCCACAGATCCTTGGAGCTTTAACCCCATTTCAACCAGTTCACCACAGCCTGATTTTCCACAAACAAAGGTGGAGCACAGTTGATTGGAGGGTCAGCAATCGGGATTGTAACACCCCTGACGTCCCACTCGACAGCTGTTGGATCAGCCTGGTCCAACTGCTCAAAGTAACCGGCCCAGCGGGCCTTCACTTCAGACTCCTCTGTCAAGAGCCCACCACCCTCTGCTCTAACTGCAGTACAGCAAGGGACGGGCTTGGACGAACGCAATGTGCGAATTCCCCTGTAAGCAGGACGAGAATCACTTGACCACAGGTGATGCTCTACCTCCTCACAGATTCCTCGCACATAGACCTCCTTGTCCACCCTTAGTGCACGTACAGTTTTACACCTCAGCTCCCTGAACAGCTCAGCTCTGCCATTCAGCCTGGCCCTGCGACCCTGGGCAATGGTATCCAATGTCCCTTGAGAGAAAAAATTCTTCTTCGCCCTCCGGTGAGTTCCAAGACATCTTCCAGCACCATCAAGTACGGTGGTCTTGAAGGCACTTCACAACTCTTCAGGATCCCCAAAGTACCCAGAACCCCCCAAATCTTCACTCAGCCTGTTCGAAAACTCCTCAGCTTCCCTCTCATCCTTGAGCATGCCAACATCCAGCCTCGGCTGGGATGGTACCATCGAAAACTCCTCAGCTTCCCTCTCATCCTTGAGCATGCCAACATCCAGCCTCGGCTGGGATGGTACCATTCTCCTGGATTTAAGGTGCAACTTAAGAGTTGCTACAACAAGACGGTGGTCAGTTTTGAGGAACTGAGCACTCTGTCTGATAGACCTTGCAGTTCTGGATCATCCTCCAGGCACCATAAAAGCACCAGGTCAATCTCTTTTGCCACACCACCAGTGTGGAATACCAAGTCCAGTGATGAGCTTGTGGGTGCTGAAACCATGAACCAGCCACCCTAAGTCCATGACTTCTTGAAAAGTCAAGGAACTTAGTGCTATTCTGGTTCACAGTTCCAGACCTGTGGGGACCAACACACGTTCATAACCATCCCTATCAATTACAGTTGATGCATTGAAATCCCCAAGACTGAAGTGTATCTCGCCTGGGGCACTGATCAACCAAAACTCGAGCGTGGCATAGAATGCGTCCTTCACGGTGAGATCACTCGCCTCAGTCGGAGCATAAACAGAGACGCAGGGAAATGACACCCAAGGAGTGACGAATCCTTAGTCTCATAATACGCTCGTTGACCAGTGTTACCTCCATTATCATTGGAGTCAGCTTATTCGTCACAGCTACAGCAACTCCTTGGGCATGGTAACCTTTAAGCCGCTGTCACACCTTGACGATTTAGCCAGCGTATGCCGACGTATGA
>CM068952.1:101098615-101112663 GCA_035128595.1 Eptatretus atami
TGTTTCTTTTTTCTTTTTTTTCTTTGGCATGACGGTTATGTTGACACTTCTATTTCTAGTGCGGTATATGATTTAAATCGTTGAGCGGCAGCCTATTAATCATATTATGATTTATAACCGCACTAGAAATCGAGTGTCAACATCACCGTCATGCCGAAGAAAAAAAAATGTGGAACACTGACGTCAGAGTCTGTAACACTGACGCTAACATTACCTCGAACGTGTTTCGACTTATGAGTAACTTACAAGTAACGTGTGTCGACGTGTGTCAACGATTGCGTAACGTGCCTACAACACGTTCTCATAGGTTAGAAATAAGTTTCGGGTATGCTAAACATACCTCGACGTGTTTCGAAACTTATGAGTAACTTACAAGTAACGTGTGACGTGTGTCAACGATCGTGTAACGTGCTACACTTTGGCCAGCGTATGGGAACGTGTGAGTCATACGCTGCATAGTCTCCGAACCTCAGAGAGTGCTGCAATACCGATGCCCAAACGCTTGAGCTCAGATCAACAGAGACAGGTGATCATCCTCTGTTAGAGAAAGGACATTCCAGACACCCACCCGAAGGGACCGCCGCAGGTTAATCCAAGGAGACCGCCATCTGGTGGATGACACCTCAGCACCACCCCGACACACTCTTCCACAATCTGACCCAGGAATGTTCCCGCGTGGTTTCCCTCCTGTCAGCAAAGTTTGGGGGCCCCGAAGGCTTTGCCCCAATCCTGTTATCCGGTGAGCTGCCCTGTGAAGGGAAGCTGCACAGGAGGTATTCCCACGGAGTGGGTTTTCAGATTTTTTTATGCTTCTGGAATGTTTTGCGGAATGAAGGGTTTTACGGTGGCTGGAGTGCAAATCCTGCCACCAACCTCCTAATAAGAAGTAACCCAACTGCAGGAGGACGTCCGCAGACACAGTCAGGCACTAGATATGGGTGGCCGTTGGCTCACAAGGAGCTCCTCTGCCCTTTGACATGTTTTGTTCTTCATCCTGCTGGTTGTCCATATCATACACCCTCCTCACCAAGAAACTTGGTGGGGGAGACATTTTAGTCGCTGACAACCCAACCATGGAACAGGTTAGTACAGGTTTACATGGTACCTATGGCAAGTTACAGATCTAATCTGACCTGACCTGACAATAATAATTATTCACCCTCTGGTGAATTCCAAGACATCCACCAGCAACATCAAGGACGGTGGTCTTGAAAGCACTTCACAACTCTTCAGAATTCCCCAAAGCACCCAGACCCCCCAAATCCCCACTCAGCCTGGCAGCAAACTCCTAAGCTCCCCTCTCGGCACTCATCCTTTAGCTTGCCAACATCCAGTCTCGGCTGGGATTGTACCATTCTCCCAGAATGAAGGTGCAACTTCAGAGTTGCTACAAGCCTGTGGTTGGTATTGAGGAACTGAGCACTCCGGTAGACCCTGCAGTTCTGGATCATCTCCAGCGATCATCAACAAGCACACGGTCAATCTCTTTTGCCACACCACCAGCGTTGGAATACCAAGTCCAGCGATGAGCTTGTGGGCGCTGAAACCATGAACCAGCCACCCTAAGTCCATGACTTCTTGAAATGTCAAGGAACTTAGTGCTATTCTGGTTCACAGCTCCAGACCCATGGGGACCAACACGTGTCTCATAACCATCCGTATCAGTTCCAGTCGATGCATTGAAATACCCCAAGATTATAGGAGTATCACTGATCAACCATAGACTTGAGCGCAGCATAGAATCCCCCCCGTGAGGGAGTACGAACCACTCGCTCTGAATGACCTGGTGCGGCAAAAGCGTCCGCAAAGAGTGAACGATTCACCCAGAATGACGTCGCACGGTTCCGCTCTCGATAATGGGTGCTCGGCAAGTGGCTTAAGCACTCATGCAAGCACTCCAATTGAATGGTGATAAGGAACGGTTGGCCAGGCTGTCGCTGCATACCATAAAGGATCCCTTTAACTCGAAAGCCATCTTCAATGCGCATGCAGCAGTTAATGAAATCAAATGAATTAATGAAATAAAATGACTTTATCCACAAAAGAGCTGCAGCTTAATGCAGAACAACCCTGGAGACATCGCCAAGTTCAATCGCCCATGAAATATACATTACAGAAAATCCGCCATTTTGCCTGCTCATCTGTGCACGTGTCACGTGGTATATTTGTCCGGGGTCCGCGCAAATGTTATAACTTGTTTTTTTAACCCTTAGATGTTTTTTAACCATAGGTGGGTCAAAAATGACCCAGTTTGGCTGTAAAATTGCAATCTCTTTTTTGCACTCATGCATCTAAGGGTTAAATGTCCGTTTTTCTTTTTTTTATACCAGATTTGCTTTGATTCTCCGTAGAGCACATCGCAAAACATCCGAAAATATCTAGACGCAGATCTGGCAGACGCTATGGATCGACAGTCCCTCTGGGAGACAGGAGTGAGGTCTTGCAGTGAATGCATTAAATCATATAGCATAATGAAGCTTGTTAATTTTGGTACGTTTGTACATTTTTTGGTTCACTCAATATAATTCTCCAAACAGTAGAAAAAGAGAAGATTAATGATTTGGAAATTTCACATTTTCTTGAACAGTCTATGTATGGAGGAGGGAACATAGCCTTGCTTGCTAAAAGTCAATAGGTATATCGCCTTGTTTATAAGACTCGTTATGTCTTTAAATTATCAGATTTCACAACAGATTTCGACACTTTTTTAGTCCGGACGATATCCGATCCTCAAAACCGAAATAATATTTTGATGATATACTTTAATTAGTCCGTGAGAGTATATCGTGGAAAATCGTATCAGGAAATGCATGAAATCGCTCCAAGCTCCTAATTTGAAAACTTATAGTACTTACAAAAGCGATGTATGTAACGATTCGTAGCCATGATGAACAGACATTCGATACGAGTGAAGAAGTGAAAAAAAAAAACGTTATCGTGAAGAAATCGTTGCGCCTGTTCCAAGTCAAGGCGTGGTTGAGCAGGCCAAAAAACATGGCGGCTTCAGACCCCCCCACGAGGGTTACCCAGAAACGCCTAAAGACCAAGAGAGTGAGGTGGCCGAGGATCGCCTGATGAAGGATATAATTAAATAAGGCCGTTAATAATTATCTTCAAAGGGGTTTTTATTAACCAAACTCTTGCACTTCCTTGGAGTTTTCTCGTATGCACACAAAGTTTCAGGCTGCTAGGTTTCATGGTTTTGGAGTTATGGAGAAGACACTGACAGACACTGCCTTTATAAGTACTGATATATACATATACATATATATATATATATATATATATATATACATATATATATTACTCAACGAATGTAGTCTGAAACCCCATTTGCTTTTCCTAAAGCTACATAACCTGCCTGACACTGTGCTGTCTGATTACTCCCGTATCTATTACCATTTGCATTAAATTAAATTGATCAGTTACTTAAATTGAATCGATAAAAATTAGAATATAGTACAGCATTAGTTTTCCCATGTTTAATGAAATTGTGGGAGAAGAAGAAGAAGAAGAAGAATAAGAAGAAGAAGAAGAAGAAGAAGAACACCACCACCACCACGAGAATCTAATCAGATGTTGTAGGGATTGCTGGAAAGCTTGTGAGGGGGAGGAAAGAGTCAGGGTGGAAAATTAACCAATCAGAGGCGGTTACGAAGACATGGCAGCGCTTACTGCCTTTCGCGGTCTCCCTTTACCACTATGGGCTCGATTCGGGTCAATGGCGTCCTTGTGGGCTCGGCAGGTCCGCGGCCTCTCTCAGCTTCCTCAGCCAAACGAGCTTTGATGGACAGACGTGTCGCACGAGACATCCGGCTTGAGGAGCGAATCGCAAACCGACGAGAGGCCGCTTGCTCGGAGGAGAGTGAAGCGAATCGAGGCACAGCACGCCAAGGTTTGTCCAAATCTCAACCCAATCAAATGCTTTTTTACAACTGAATCATCTTCCATGAGGTGCATTCGCTTTCAGGGTCTCCATTGCATCGTTCAGCAGGTACCGGTAACCACAGTGATTCAAAACACCGCCGATTTTGACCTCTGGCTTGTCTTGCTTTCTATTTTTATGAGTCAGACTTGAGGTGATCCATTTATTACGTACGCAAATGTGGAATATTTGACACGTTCTTAACCTTTCCCCGCCCCCAACCCTCATGGACTTTCACAGCTACCTTTCCCCTTCTCTCCCTACTCCAAAATAACCTACCTTCCCTCTCCCACCTCTCGCTCTCACTTTCCCAAATTTTGTTTTTCAAAAACTTTCCATTATTCTCCAGTTCGTACGTATAAATAGATTATTGGAATCTCCCGCGATGAAGTTGAGTCAATGGGTCTATCTCTATCACTTACCTGTCGCGACAGCTTGTTTCCAACCCAAGGTTCTGCAGGCTCACACGGTCCACCATCACACCCTTTTGATGAAACTACCGAAATCTATGATGACTGCTCACTCCACTCATTATGCTCCTCTTCTTTTTCTTTTTTTTCCCAGCTGTGGAACCAACTTCCACAGTCTTCAATCCCCTTCTTCCACCAGGTCTTCAAGACAAGCCGTTACACCAACCATCTCAGATCAACCCCAATCAAAAACCAGATCTTTTCTACCCTCATTAACACCCAATCCTCTTTCCAAATTACCAGTTCTTCCTTCCTGAGAGTTTCCTTTTGTCCCATCTTTCCACCCCATGCATCCTCCCTGCCCCCATTCCTCCCACACCCATTATTTGTCCAAGTTTCCCTCTACTTTGTCCTTCAAGCTCTGTTAGTGGCAACACCCCCCCCCCATCCTCTATTGTTCCTTTTGTCCTGTTGCATCCTGATCTTGAGTTGTTCTCGCTCTCCACGAGCCCTGACTCCATACACAAAAAAATAACGTAAATATTATATAATAATTTAAAGATTGCCGTAATTGATAGTTTCTGGCTCTTCCTTGTCTAAAACACATAAAGACAGATATTTTGTCAATCATTATTATTATCTTTTAAAATTTAATTTAACTTTTTTAATCATTATTAACACAATGTACCTCGAATCGCACTTTCTTTTTTTTTGTGTGTTCGGAGTAAATCCCCTGGCTCTTTAAAAATAAAAAAATTTTATTGGTGTAGCTGACTATTTATGTACTGGTCTTTCATTGTATTGTGCAGGGTAAACTGACAGCTCGGGAGCGACTGAATGTGCTGCTTGATCATGATCTTTTTCTGGAATTTGATGCTTTTGTGGAACAATCGCTGTTCAGATTTCAACATGGACCAGACAAGGCATGGAAAACACATTGAACATAACTCAAAGACAGATGATGAAAACTTTTTCCTGCTTGCCTTTTCTTTTCTTTGACCCTCATATTTTCTAATCTTTTGGATATCTCTGAATTGTCCCTGTTTTTCTCCCCCCCCCCCCCCCCCCCATTGAGTAGTAGGTTTGATGTTACTGAGTTTTGATCTCCCAAACTCCAACCTCGATCAATAATCCATTTATTTCCATCTTTCCTTTCCCAACATTGCTATCCGTGTTTATCGATTTATTTCTCTAATTCTCTCTGCAGATTCCTGGTGATAGTGTGGTACGGGTCGTGGACAGATTAATGGCCGTACAGTCTTTGTCTTCAGCCAGGTAGAGAGTTTGTTTATCGTACATAAAGGAATATTAGGCTTTAACGAAGATCTGTCCATCTGCATTTGTTGGACAATTTAAAAGATAGCTTTTATCAGCTGAGGTTAACAGAATACACCTTGGCAGGTAAAGTAACAGCAAAAAATCTTTATTGTTGTTTTGGGTTTTTTTCTCTTTCTTTTCCTTTCTCTTTTCTCTTTTTTTCTTTCTCTTCCAAAACCAGATCTTTTTCTCTTTCCTTCTTTCTCTTTCTTTCTCTCTTTCTTTCTCTTTCTCTTTCCTCTTTCTGCCTCTCTTTCTTTCTCTTTTCTCTCTTTCCTCTCTCTTTCTCTTTTCTCTTCTCTTCTCTTTTCTCTTTCTCTCCTTCTCTCTCTTCACTTCCTCTGTCCCTCTCTCTCTTAGAGGATTCTGTATTTGCCTTTCATTCTGTACTTTGATCAGCTATGTACATGGGTATGCAGAGATTGCAAACCGAGTCTTGCGTCCAAACTCGTACTGGAGAACAAGTAGAAAGTCCAGCGGAACATTTGCCATGAAAATATCTGTAGAAACAAAGTAAGAGTGGCAACTGAGCTCTTAAGGTGAGAGAAGCGGTTGAAGAGTTTGAACCTCTCCGCACCACCATGTTCACTATACTTTCTGGAGCCTACAAAGTAAAGATATGTGTTAGGCTGTGCTAAGCCACAAATGTGGCAGAGGGTACTCCATAAAGGGGATGTACAGTTGGCCTTATACAGGTATAAACAGCGATCAGGAGGGTAAATACCTCTGCGCTCAAATAAAGGCACGCAACTTGCTTGGAGACTCTTGGCAATACTGAGAAATGCGGGCATCCTAACGGAGGTTAGAGATGTCAAGACCAAGAAGCAGAAGGTCAGATGATTCTGTTAAGGTTGAAGAGCCGATGTGCACAGAGGGAAAGACCTGTTTCTGGAATGAAACATGGACAACATGTAGTTTTCTTTGCATTGGAAAGTTACAGCCAGTCATGCCCCCCACTTCAACACATCTCTAAACATTGTCCAGTGAAACCACCTCATTACAGTTGTTGGAGTGAATCAGCAGATGTATAAGCCAAAAGTGAGGATCATCAGCATCCATGACTAGCTGGATGGAACATTATCAGAAGATCATTAATACAACGAGGAACAGAGTGAGACCAAGGACAAGCCCTGTGGAACACCCAAGAATTGATGGAGGCAATAGGAGGAAGATTGACCTCAGAATACCACCTTCATCTGCAATTTGTAAGGAAAAGCGATAATGACTTGAATGCATCAACACCCAGGTACACCACATCGACGAAGTTGTGACAGACCCTGTGCCACAGCTTATCAAAGGCTTCAGATATCACAGCAACTCAGCAAGCAACCCCTTTAATCAAAAGCAACCCTTGAGCTCCATGTCCTTATGCTTTGGTGTTGGCTATGGTTAGGGTGGCGGGCTTTGGATCCTAGGGTCTGAGTTGAAATCCTGCTCAGCTGTTGAATTAATACCAAGGTGGGGTTAACTCGGACCTGTCACCTTATCCGAGGTCGGCAAATGATGCCAGCATGCTGGTAATACTGGTCGGAGTGGCGACCCATCCAGGATTGTGCCCAATAGTAAGGAGACTAGCTTTAGCAGCACCCAACGCTCTGGCACAGAGTATGGTCCCAATCTCCTCTCTTCCCTCTTGTTGAAATGTATCGCGTAATTAAAGGATAGCAGATCACCAGTAGAGCGAGAATGACAAAGCCATACTGGCAGTCCATGAGAAGTTCATTGTCCTCCTACAGATGTTGAGAGTTGTTCATATGATGAAGCATTCAAATACCTTGCTTTTTAGCAGGTAGGCAGACTGGTGGGGCGATAGTTACTTGGCTGCAGAATGCTCACGCAGCACCCTGAAAACGGGGACGAGAGCCTAGAGAGTCTGCAAGCAATGCTGAATGACGGCAGGGTAGTGAGAACACATAATCACGCACTGAACACAAGACCACATCAAATCCCTATGCAGGACCAAGCCTGCATCACTGTTCACAGCTGGCAATCGGCCAACAGCCTGAAAGTGGTGACTTCTCCCTCTCCTATCTCCCAGTATTTTATCGATGTCAACTGTTCCCTCCCTGAATCCTCCAACTGTTGACAACTTTTGCCAAATGCCACCTGGAATTTTTTTCCAACATGCCTTTACTCACGTTTCTGTTAAAAAAACCAACTTGACTACTCAGAAAGCCAGCTTAACAATAGTGAGTTTTGAACCAGCCATATGAAGCGACATCGCAATGCACATTCAAATGTTCAGCCCACTTCAGGCTGCCAGTGAGCACGGGTTGAGGAGAAAAGTCAAGGACAAATTCATACAAACTCAATTAGCAATATCACCTTACTGGCCATCGGAATACTAGTCCTGCATGACACAATAACGTGCGTTTACATTGCTCAATGGAATTGTCATCATAAAGCCGTGTCATTAACTATATTGTGTCCGTGTCATAGTACACACGTCAATAAACTACATATATACATGGAATCATATTTCTTAACACTGTTTTATTCATTATTACCTCTTCAATCGACGTGGACAGAGGTTGTTTCATCCTGTCTGTTTGTCTGTGAAAGCATATCCAAAAAGTTGAAGGCTGGATTCGGACAAACATTTGTTGAGAGGTTGGGTGTTTACAAGGGTGAAATATTCGATTTTGGTAAAGAATCCTAATCCAGATACTAGATAATTTTTCAATGATTCTTCACCTGCATTGAGAGATAGTGCCAAAAAACGATATAAGCCAATATTCTCAAAAAGGTGTGGACAGATTCGGACGAATCTTGGTTAGACACATTGGGTGAGTGACAAGAAGAATTGAGATTTTGGGTGAAGACCCGGATTTCCGATAATTTTTAAAGCGATTCTTCACGCATTGGGATATGGCTAAAACCAATATTATAAGCACGATATCTCAAAAAAGTTACGGTTGGCATTCGGACGAAACGTGGTTGACACGTTGGGTGTGTGATGAAGGAGAATCGATTCGATTTTGGTGAAGATCCAGATTTGATAATTTATTTAATTATTCAAGAGGGTTCTTCACCCGATTGATATATCAGGCCCAAAAACGACTATAATAGCATGATATTTCAAAAAGTTGTGGATGAGTTATGACTTCGCTAGGGGACAAGAAAGGCGATTCGACTTTTGGTTCAGGGTCCGGATCCAGATCAGCCTATTGGTAGGGATCAAAAGCATAACTGTTCAGCCTCAGGGTAAATGCACTCTACCAAGTGCCGTTCTAAGTTTGTTTTTGTTCCAAGCATACATGCGAGCATGTCTGACGTTTTTTGGCATTTGTTGGTGATTCATGCATTTAGTCCTTTTCCTCGTGCGTCACACGAGATCAATGATTAACCCCTGTGCATTTCAAACCAATAAGGAAAAATCAAAATTGTTAAACAGTGGATGATCGTACATTTTGCATGCTGAGGATTGCAGCTCCTTGTGAGTAATGATGAAGTGTTTTGCTACGCTGTGCTGCACAGGATTTCACACGGTTTTTGGGTGGAAGCTTTGTCCGGAGTGCAACACAGAAATATGCAGGTGAGAGCAGGTGGGAGTAACTCACACAAGGTGGTTTGTTGCCTGGAGTTTTGAACTATATTATTGTGTTTACTATTTGGGAGATGGTCTATGTCCATTCATGATCGTATATTGAATTGGCCAAATCACAGCCCGATTATTGAGTTTTTTTATATTATTATTATATTATTTTTTGTATTTGTCTACCCAAAATTGTTTTCCAATAGGTTTAAGTAAGTGTTGTGGTGAATTTGGATACGTGGTTGCAAATTTTGACGCTTTACGTAAAGAAATATTAATGTAATGCAAAGGTAAAATTGAATACAAGAATAGCATGTCACCTGCCCTTTCTTTTGCAACCAAATTGTTGACACAAAAAAGTTTGGTGCTCAAGAAAATCTATTTATTTTTATTTCTTATTTTTTCTTGATCTGCTTTTTGCCACTCATTTGTTTTTTGTGTGCATTGTTTAAAAACAAAATTATTGTGCTGATAAAATCATGCGTGCCTGGCTGCTAGTTAAATGTTGTATGCCAGTTCAAGCCATGGAAGGGCAGTCAAAAATTTGCAGTGCCCAGCCGGTGTGTCTGTTGACCGGTCCAATTAATGATTGTTTTGCCAGTGCGCCTTTAGAACTATTCTAACTGACGCGGCTTTTGCCCCTAAACTCACCTCCTTCACTGAACCAGCACCTTTGACGTGGAATGCTCTACATCGTCAGTTCAACCTTGTACTCTCGGTTCAACTGGTTCAGCCAATGTCACATATTATTTTGCTCTGTCTACAGCTAGCATCGAGCCTCAATAAGTGGCAAAATAGAGCGAAGTTGATGGCGTAACTAATCGCAAATCCATGCTTTCCCACCTAAGCAAAGTTAAAAGATGGCAAAAAGTTCCATCAGAAATGACCCAATATAAATTTGGAGTAAAAATTTTTTTTTAGCTTTTTGACCCCTGTTACCATAAGTCCTCACCCCCTGGTGAAACATGAACTGGGAGCCAGGAAGTCAAATTTTCAAAAAGCCATATACATATTTCATGCGTCCTCCAATGATGATTGCTATGTACAAAGTTCAGTAAAAGAATGTTTTAAAATGTGCCCGTATGCATTTTTTTTCCGTACTGAAACCTTTTGAACCACCTTAAAATTAAAATAAATAAAATTTGACCCCCCTGGCGACTCAATTTTTACAGTGATTGTTCACTATCGTGAGATAGGGCCAAAATTTCTATATATATATATATATATATATATATATATATATATATATTGTTGCGGCCACGGGTACGAGACACGCAGCTTGTCACTCAGGGCGGATTAATCCCCGGTTTTGTCCTCGGTAGAGCCCGGACCTGGGCCACCGCTCACGAAATTAAACGTTGTGGTATGGTGGGTTGTTTTAAAACGCACGAACGCACCCATGCAACACGGTTCCGTGTCCACTGTCCTAATGAATTCGTTTAACTAGAGGTCACAATGGTTACCTGAGCAGGGAGCGCGCCTCGGCAAAGCACACAATTGTTATCTGATTAAGATTTTAATTAGGGTGGCGAGCGTTTTCAAACACCAGCCGCTGGTGCGTGCCGACAGTTTTTTGTTAAATCCTGTGGTAAATTACCTCCCGTCTATCTCGGTTCGGATAATGCTAGACCATGGAAGGAAAGGACAAACACGGACACGTTGGAAATCGACAATGATTTATTAATAATAAATATAATAAATAAAAAGAACTTTTTTATTTGTTGAGGTAATTCGAATGATTTCAAAGCAAAATCAATCAAATGCCAGGAAAGAGACGAAGAGCAGATCTTATCGGGGGTTGAAACTACTTACAAGCTTAAACACAGAGCAAGGGTCCCGCCAACAGTCATTCAGGGGGAGGGGGAGTGAAGAAATCGTCTCGGCTCACAGAAAGTCGTCAGTGAAGCGAAACGTCCTGAAATGCGTGCGTGCGTGTCCAGCGTCCATTGCAGCACCCAGCCCGCGCATGCACCCTCTGCGAACAGCCTTTTTTTAAACAGCAGTTCGACGTCTGGGAGGGCACTCGGGATCGTCCGTCGGCGGGTTTGACCCTGGTGTTGTTTGGTTGACCGACCTGCGGCCTCATTTGTTTGGCGGTGCTGCTCAACAACCCACATGTGCACCACACGCTACGCTTGTTGAAAGCACTGGGAAGGACGAATTGTCTCGTTGGCGCTGGTCAGAACACCTGCTGTCTTCTCGCTTCTGGTCAGACAACCCGCTTTTGCTCGCACCTTTGCTTTTTTCCTCTCTCGTCCTTTCGCTTCTCACTTTCTCTCCTCGGCGCCTTTTCTCTCCTCGCGCCTTTTTCTCCTCGCAGCCTTTTCTCTCCTCAGCGCCTTTTCCCTCCTCGCGTGTCCTTTTCCCTCCTCGCGCCTTTTTCTCTCCCGCGCTTTTCTGCTCCTCGCGCCTTTTTCCTCTCCTCGCGCCTTTTTCTGCTCCTCGCGCTTTTCTCTCCTCGCGCCTTTTCTCCCTCGCCTTTCTCTCCTCGCGCCTTTTTGTCTCTCCCTCGCGCCTTTTGTCTCCTCGCGCCTTTTGTCTCCTCGCGCCTTTTTGTCTCCTCGGCGCCTTTTGTCTCCTCGCGCCTTTTTCTCCTCGCGCCTTTTGTCTCCTCGGCCTATTGTGCTCCTGCGCCTGATTGTCGTCCCGGCTTCTGTCTCCTCGGCTTCTGTCTCCTCGCGCCTTCTGTCTCCTCGCGCCTTCTTGTCTCCTCTGCGCCTTCTGTCTCCTCGCGCCTTTTGTCTCCCTCGCGCCTTCTGTCTCCTCGGCGCCTTCTGTCCCTCCTCGCGCTTCTGTCTCCTCGCGCCTTTTTTTGTCTCCTCGCGCCTTTTTGTCTCCTCAGCGCCTTTTTTTGTCTCCTCGCGCTTTTTTGTCTCCGCGCGCCTTTTTTGTCTCCTCGCCGCCTTTTTGTCTCCTCGCGCCTTTTGTCTGCCTGCGCTCGCGCCTTTTGTCTCCTCGCGCCTTTTGTCTCCTCGCGCCTTTTGTCTCCTCGGCGCCTTTTGTCTCCTCGCAGCCTTTTTGTCTCCTCGCGCCTTTGTCTCCTCGCGAGCCTTTGTCTCCTCGCGCCTTTTGGCTCCTCGGCCTTTTGTCTCCTCGCAGCCTTTGTCTCCTCGCATCGCCTTTTTGTCTCCTCGCGCCTTTTTTGTCTCCTCGCGCTTTTTTGTCTCCGCGCCTTTTTTGTCTCCTCGCGCCTTTTTTGTCTCCTCGCGCCTTTTTTGTCTCCTCGGCGGCCTTTTTTGTCTCCTGTCGCGCCTTTTGTCTCCTCGCGCCTTTTGTCCCTCGCGCCTTTTGTCTCCTCGCGCCTTTTGTCTCCTCGCGCCTATTTGTCTCCCTCGCGCCTTTTGTCTCCTCGCGATTGCCTTTGTGCTCCTCGCGCCTTTTGTCTCCTCGGCCGCCTTTTTGTCTCCTCGCGTCCTATTTGTCCCTCGCGCCTTTTTTCTCTCCTCGCGCCTTTTCTCTCCTCGCGCCTTTTCTCTCCTCGCGCCTTTTTTCATCTCCTCGCGCCTTTTCTCTCCTCGCGCCCTTTTTTCCCTTCCCTCCTTCCTTTTCGCGCCCCCCTTTTTCTCTCATCCTCGCGCCTTTTGCCTGCCTCGCGCCTCTTTCCCTCCTCGCGCATTTGCCTCTCGCGCCTTTTCCCTCATCGCCGCCTTTTCCGCTCCCGAGCCTTTCTCTCCTCGCTGGCCTTTCCCTCCTCGCGCCTTTTCCCTCCTCCGCGCCTGTTTCCCTCCTCGCGCCTTTTTCTCTCCTCGCGCTTTTCTCTCGCTCGCGGCCTTTTGTCTCCTCAGCGCACTTTTGTCTCCCTCGCGCGCCTTCTCTGCCTCGCGCCTTTTCTCTCCTCGCGGCCTTTTGTCTCCTCGCGCCTTTTGTCTCCTCGCGGCCTTTGTTCTCCTCGCGCTTTTTCTCCTCGCGCTTTTGTTCTCCTCAGCGCCTTTTTGTCTCCTCTGCGCCCCTTTTTTTTGGTTTCCCTCTCGCGCTTGTTCCTCCCGCGCTTTTCTTCCTCGCGCCTTTTCTCTCATCGCGCCTTTTTCTCCTCCTCGCGCCTTTTCTCTCCTCGCGCCTTTCTCTCTCCTCGCGCCTTTTTCTCTCCTCGCGCCTTTTCTCTCCTCACGCTTTTCTTTTCCTCACGCTTTTTCGCCCCCGACATAATCCTCTCAGGCTGCGTTTTTATATCTCCGAGCCGTCTCTGTGGGGTGCCGTCTGCCCCAAGCTCACCCCGCCCCACTGGGCGATCGGTTTATCATAACGACCGTGCGCTCTCAAAAAAGGTGGGGGGCGTCGAGCTCGCAAAGTAATGTTGCTGAGCAAAATGAGGGCGGGCTTCAGAGCTCGTGATCAGAAATGTGTGTTGAACGTGTCTGTCCGTGAGAAAAAAGCTTCCATAACGAGAGGGGATCTATCTTTTAACCCTTCTCAACGCATCACGTTTAGATCCCATTAGACATGGGATGGGGCTAATCTGAACATTCTATTTAAGTAAATAAACTGTCTGAGGACCTGGATGTGTGGATGCATTCATCAGACAGGTTCTGAAGTCGTAATATCATATATATTATAATACTAATATAAAGATATCTCAAAATCTGTGGACGGATTCGGAAGAAACTTGGTTGGACACCGGTTGGTGTGTTGTGACAAGGACGAATTTAATTTGATTTTGGTGTAGAATCCAGATCTGTAATATGAGAATTTTTAAAATTATTATTTGTATTTATTGTTTTTCTTCCGCACTCTCAAGACTCCAATTTCAAGCGTGCACTCTGAGCCAGCGGGGACTTTCCGAAATAAAATTTGCATAATAATGCGAATAACAAGCTCGAATGAGCTAAGATCCTCGTCCTCTAATTGATGACGTCATAAAAAA
>CM068952.1:101119748-101141521 GCA_035128595.1 Eptatretus atami
GCACCACACGCTCGCTTGTTGAAGCACTGGGAAGGACGAATTGTCTCGTTGGCGCTGGTCAGACACCTGCTGTCTTTCTCGCTTCTGGTCAGACACCCGCTTCTTGCTCGCCCTTTGCTTTTTCCTCTCTCCTTTCGCTTTCGCTTTTCTCCTCACGCCTTTTCTCTCTCACGCCTATTCTCTCCTCACGCCTTTTCTCTCCTCGCGCCTTTTCTCTCCTCGCGCCTTTTCCTCTCGCGCCTATTCTCTCCTCGCGCTTTTCTCTCCTCGCGCCTATTCTCTCCTCGCGCCTTATTCTCGTTCCTCGCGGCCTATTCTCTCTCGCGCCTTTCTCTCCTCGCGCCTTTTCTCTCCTCGCGCCTTTTCTCTCCTCGCGCCTTTTCTCTCCTCGCGCCTTTTCTCTCCTCGCGCCTTTTCTCCTCGGCCTTTTCTCTCCTCGCGCCTTTTCTCTCCTGCGCCTTTTCTCTCCTCGCGCCTTTTCTCTCCTCGCGCCTTTTCTCTCCTCGCGCCTTTTCTCACCTCGCCCTTTCTCTCCTCGCGCCTTTTGTCTCCTCGCGCCTTTTGTCTCCTCGCGACTTTTCTCTCCTCGCGCCTTTTCTCTCCTCGCGCCTTTTGTCTCGTCGCGCCTTGTCTCCTCGCGCCTTTGTCTCCTCGCGCCTTTTGTCTCCTCGCGCCTTTTGTCTCCTCGCGCCTTTGTCTCCTCGCGCCTATTGTCTCCTCGCGCCTATTGTCTCCTCGCGCCTATGTCTCCTCGCGCCTTTTGTCTCCTCGCGCCTTTTGTCTCCTCGCGCCTTTTGTCTCCTCGCGCCTTTGTCTCCGCGCCTTTGTCTCCTCGCGCCTATTGTCTCCTCGCCGCCTATTGTCTCCTCGCGCCTATTGTCTCCTCGCGCCTATGCCCCTTGTTCTCCTCGCGCCTTTTCTCTCCTCGCGCCCTTTCTCTCCTCGCGCCTTTTCTCTCCTCGCGCCTTTTCTCTCCTCGCCGCCTTTTCTCTCTCTCGCCTTTTCTCTCCTCGCGCCTTTCTCTCCTCGCGCTTTTCCTTCTTCCGCTTTCTCTCCTCGCGCCTTTTCTCTCCTCGCGCCTTTTCTCTCCTCGCGCCTTTTCTCTCCTCGCGCCCTTCGCCTTCTCTTCCTCGCGCCTTTTCTTCCTCGCGCTTTTCTCTCCTCGCGCCTTTTCTCTCTCGCGCCTTTCTCTCCCTCGCGCCTTTTTGTCTCCTCGCGCCTTTTCTTCCTCGCGCCTTTTGTCTCCTCGCCCTTTTGTCTCTCGCGCCTTTTGTCTCCTCGCGCCTTTTGTCTCCTCGCGCCTTTTGTCTCCTCGCGCCTTTGTCTCCTCGCGCCTTTTGTCTCCTCGCGCCTATTGTTCCTCGCGCTATTGTTCTCCTCGCGCCTATTGTCTCCTCGCGCCTTTTGTCTCCTCGCGCCTTTTGTCTCCTCGCGCCTTTGTCTCCTCGCGCCTTTTGTCTCCTCGCGCCTTTTGTCTCCTCGCGCCTTTTGTCTCCTCGCGCTTTTGTCTCCTCGCGCCTTTTTGTCTCCTCGCGCCTTTTGTCTCCTCGCGCCTTTTGTCCCTCGCGCCTTTTTCTCCTCGCGCCTTTTGTCTCTCGCGCCTTTTGTCTCCTCGCGCCTTTTGTCTCCTCGCGCCTTTTGTCTCCTCGCGCCTTTTCTCTCCTCGCGCCTTTTCTCTCCTCGCGCCTTTTCTCTCCTCGCGCCTTTTCTCTCTCGCGCCTTTTCTCTCCTCGCGCCTTTTTCTCTCCTCGCGCCTTTTCTCTCCTCGCGCCTTTCTCTCTCGCGCCTTTTCTCTCCTCGCGCCTTTTCTCTCCTCCGCCTTTTCTCTTCCTCGCGCCTTTTGTCTCCTCGCGCTTTCTCTCCTCGCGCCTTTTGTCTCCTCGCGCCTTTTGTCTCCTCGCGCCTTTGTTCTCCTCGCGCCTTTTGTCTCTCGCGCTGCTCCTCGCGCCTATTTCTCCCGCGCTATTGTCTCCTCGCGCCTATTGTCTCCTCGCGCCTATTGTCTCCTCGCGCCGTCCTTTTGTCTCCTCGCGCCTTTGTCCTCGCGCCTTTGTCTCCTCGCGCCTTTGTCTCCTCGCGCCTTTTGTCTCCTCGCGCCTTTTGTCTCCTCGCGCCTTTTGTCTCCTCGCGCCTTTTGTCTCCTCGCGCCTTTTCTCTCTCGCGCCTTCTCTCCTCGCCGCCTTTTCTCTCCTCGCGCCTTTTCTCTCTCGCGCCTTTTCTCTCCTCGCGCCTTTTCTCTCCTCGCGCCTTTTCCTCTCCTCGCGCCTTTTCTCTCCTCGCGCCTTTTCTCTCCTCGCGCCTTTTCTCTCCTCGCGCCTTTTCTCTCCTCGCGCCTTTCTCTCTCGCCTTTCTCTCTCGCGCTTTTCTCTCCTCGCGCCTTTTCTCTCCTCGCGCCTTTTCTCTCCTCGCGCTTTTGTCTCCTCGCGCCTTTTTGTCTCCTCGCGCCTTTTTTCTCCTCGCGCCTTTTGGCTCCTCGCGCCTTTTGTCTCTCGCGCCTTTTGTCTCCTCGCGCCTTTTGTCTCCTCGCGCCTATTTCTCCTCGCGGCCTATTGTCTCCTCGCGCCTATTGTTCTCCTCGCGCCTATTGTCTCCTCGCGCCTTTGTCTCCTCGCGCCTATTGTCTCCTCGCGCCTTTTGTCTCCTCGCGCCTTTTGTCTCTTCGCGCCTTTTGTCTCTCGCGCCTTTTGTCTTCCTCGCGCCTTTTGTCTCCTCGCGCCTTTTGTCTCCTCGCCCTTGTCTCCTCGCGCCTTTGTCTCCTCGCGCCTTTTGTCCTCGCGCCTTTTGTCTCCTCGCGCCTTTTGTCTCCTCGCGCCTTTCTCTCCTCGCGCCTTCTCCTCGCCGCCTTTTCCTCCTCGCGCCTTTTCTCTCCTCGCGCCTTTTCTCTCCTCGCGCCTTTCTCTCCTCGCGCCTTTTTCTCTCCTCGCGCCTTTTTCTCTCCTCGCGCCTTTTTTCTCCTCCGCGCTTTTGTCCCTCGCCGCCTTTTCTCTCCTCGCCGCCTTTTCTCTCCTCGCGCCTTTTGTCTCCTCGCGCCTTTTGTCTCCTCGCGCCTTTGTCTCCTCGCGCTTTGTCTCTCGGCCTTTTGTCCTCGCGCCTTTTGTCTCCTCGCGCCTTTTGTCTCCTCGCGCCTTTTGTCTCCTCGCGCCTTTTGTCTCCTCGCGCCTTTTGTCTCTCGCGCCTTTTGTCTCCTCGCGCCTTTTCTCCTCGCGCCTTGTTCTCCTCGCGCCTTTTCTCCTCGCGCCTTTTGTCTCCTCGCGCCTTTTTGTTCTCCTCGCGCCTTTTGTCTCCTCGCGCCTTTTTGTCTCCTCGCGCCTTTGTCTCCTCGCCTTTTCTCCTCGCGCCTTTTGTCTCCTCGCGCCTTTTCTCTCCTCGCGCCTTTTCTTCTCCTCGCGCCTTTTCTCTCCTCGCGCCTTTTCTCTCCTCGCGCCTTTTCTCTCCTCGCGCCTTTTCTCTCTCGCGCCTTTTTCTCCTCGCGCCTTTTCTCTCCTCGCGCCTTTCTCCCTCGCGCCTTTTCTCTCCTCGCGCCTTTTCTCTCCTCGCGCCTTTCTCTCGCCTTCTCTCCTCGCGCCTTTTCTCTCCTCGCGCCTTTTCTTCCTCGCGCCTTTCTCTCCTCGCGCCTTTTCTCTCCTCGCGCCTTTCTCTCCTCGCGCCTTTTCTCTCCTCGCGCCTTTTCTCTCTCGCGCCTTTCTCTCCTCGGCCTTTCTCTCCTCACGCCTTTCTTCCTCACGCTTTTTCCCCCCGACATACCTCTCGCTCGTTTTTATATCTCCGGGCCGTCTCTGTGGGGTGCCGTCTGCCCAAGCTCACCCCTGCCCCACTGGCGATCGGTTATCATAACGACCCGTGCGCTGTCAAAAAAGGTGGGCGTCGGAGCTCGCGAAAGAATGTTGCTGAGGAAAAATAGAGGGCGGGCTTCAGAGCTCGTGACAGAAATGTGTGTGAACGTGTCTGTCGTGAAGAAAAAAGCTTCCCATAGAGAGGGGATCTATCCTTTACCCTTCTCAACGCATCACGTTTAAGATCCCATTGGACATGGGGATGGGGCTAATCTGAACATGCATTTAAGTAAATACTGTCTGAGGACCTGGATGTGTCATCAGACCGGATTCTGAAGTCGTAAATATTATATATATATAATTATATATAAAGATATCTCAAAAATCTGTGGACGGATTCGGACGAAACTTGATGGACACGTTGTGTGTGTGACAAGGACGAATTTATTTGATTTTGGTGTAGATCCAGATCTGTATATGAGAATTTTTAATTATTATTTGTATTTATTTGTTTTTCTTCCTGCACTCTCAAGACTCCAAATTTCCAAGCTGACCTCTGAGCCAGCAGGGACTTTCGAAATAAAAATTTGCATTAATAATGCGAATAACAAGCTCGAATGAGCTAAGATCCTCGTCCTCTTAATGATGACGTCATAAAACGAATATGACGTCATTGTGATGTATCAGGTTTGCGATAATTATCTGTGCTAATGCCCGCTTGATTCCCGCAAACAAATTCAAACAGCTTGCCTAGTTTCGGAGATAATGGTATATGGCGATTTCCATTAGCGGCGATATTATGACGTCAACTTCTTTCTCGGAAGAATTTCCAAAATCGGAGATGGTTACTGCCTGCGCGTGGGCTTTCTGCATATACATGGCAAGTTTCACGAAGATCCGATGAAAACTCTTGGTTGTGAAACAAAAAAATAGGAATGACGTCATAGTGATGTATCATATGTGTGGTAATTAATCTCTGCTAATGCCCTGTTCGATTCCCACAAACTGAATCAAAATGCTTTGCCTAGTTTTGAGATAATTTTTTAGGCAATTTCCATTAGCGGAGATATTTTGACATCATAACTTCTTTTTCTCGGAGGAATTTTCAAAATCGGAGATGGTTACTGTCTGCGCAGGTATTTTTACATATATATGCCAAGTTTCAGGAAGTTTCGATGAAAACTGTAGGCTGTGAAACAAAAAGTCCACAAGAAACAACAACGTGAGTAAGACTTCAGATCCCCAGAGGATCTAAAAGCATGCGGGGTTGACATACTTTTTGAAGGTCATGACCGAATTATAGATATTTAAAACATTTTCCTGATCGGAACGAATTGCCCTCACTAGAAATAGCCTGGAGCAAGACACATTTTGCTTGATTTACAATTTTAGACATTCTACTTTGTTTTTATAATGTCAAATGTCTTATTTTCCACCTGAATTTGATGTAATATTATTCATTTATTTTGACATTGTCTCTGAGCAAAGCTTTTTTCATTTTATCATTTTATTATTTTTTCCATTTTATATTATTTTATATTTTATTTTTTTTTATTTTTTTTTTTTTTATAATTTTTTATTTTATTTTTTTTTTTTATATCAATTTTATTTTTTTAATTTTTTATTATTTTATATAATATTATATTTATTTTTTATAATTTTTTAATTTAATATTTTTAATTTTAAATAATATATTCATTTATTTTTTATATTTATTTATATTTTTTATTTATAAATTTTTTATAATTTATATCTATTTATTTTAAATTTATTTATTTTTATACATTTTATTTATATAATATTTTTTACCATTATTTTTATATTAATTATTATTTTATTTTTTTTATTATTATATACATTATTTTTATATTTTTTTTTTATATAATTAAAATATTATTTTTTTTATTTTATTTTATTTTAATTTATTTTTATTTTTTTATTAATTTTCATTTTATTTTTTTTAATTTTTTATATATATTTTTATATTTTTTTATTTTTTATTATATATTTTATATTTTTATATTTTTTAATATTTTATATTATTTCCAATTTATTTTCATTCATTATATAATCTTTATTTTTTATAATTTTTTTTGTCTTTTTTTTGTTGTTTATATTTATATAAAAATTTCATTTTTTTTTTATTATTTTTTTATTTATATAATATTTTATTTCATCTTAATTTTTTATTTATCATTTTAAATATCATATTATTAATTAATAATATTTTTTAAAACATTTTTTTTTACAATATTTATTCATTTCATTCATCATTATAATTTATATTTTTTATCATTATATCATTTATTTTTTATATTTTATTTCAATTTATTTAATTATTATAAATTTGTATAATTATTAAATTATTATAAATTAACATTCTTATATTTTTTTATATACTATTTTTTTTTGGTTTTTTATTGTTGTTTTTTTTTCATGTTTGTCAATTATTATTATATTTACCAAAGTATATTTTATACAATTAATCAATTTATTATTATTTTATTTTTTTTTTTGAATTATTTTATTTTTTTAATTTTTTTTTTATATAATTTTTCATTTTTATTTTTATATTGTATTTTTTTTATTACATTTAATAATAATTATATTATTTTTTATTCACATTTATTAAATTCATTATATTATTTATTTTTTTTTTATATTCAATCATTATTTTTTTTTTTCATTATTATATTATTTTCCATATTTTTAATTAATTATTCATTTTTTAATTTTAAAATTTTTTTAATTTTTTAATTGTTTTCATTTTTGTATTTTATTTTTTTGTTTGTATTGTATTTTTTTTTTTGGTTTTTGTTTTTTTTTATTTTTTTGTTTTTTAATTTTAATTTTTTTTATTTTATATTTTTTTTAATATTAATTTTTTAATTTATTTTTATATTTCATAATTTTTTTATATAATATTTTTTTATTAATTTTTATTTTTTTATGATATATTTCCATTTTTTTTATTATTTTTTTATTTATTTTTTATATTCTTTTTTTTTATTTTATATTTTAATTTTTAAATTATAATTTTTTTTATTTATTTTAATATTTTATTATTTATTTTTATTTTTATTTAACAAAATCTTTTTAATATATTAATTTATTTTTTATTTTTTTTATTTTAATTTTATTTAAAATTTTTAATTTTTTTTATTTAATTAATTTTTTTTTATTATCAAATATTTAATTATTTTATATTTTTTATTTTCAATTTCATTTAATTTATCATAATAAATTTTTTTTTATTATTTTTTTTATAATTTATTTATATATTTTATTTTATATATTTTTTATTTTTATTTCATTTAATTATCATTATTTTTTATATAATATTTATTATTCATTTTTATTATTATTACATTTTTATATTATCATTTAATTTTATTTTTTTTTTTAATTTTTATAATTATTATATATTTAATTATCAAATATTTTATATTTATTATTTTATATTATAAAATTTTTTTAATTTATATAATTATTTTATTTTATTTATATATTTTTGATTTTATTTATTATTTTATTTTATATAATTAATAATATTATTTTTTATAATTATCATTTTCAAATTTATATATTTTTATTCATATTTATTTTTTTTATTATTTTAATATTATATTTTAATTTTTTTTGTTTTTTTTTTTTTTTCATTTTTGTTGTTTTTTCTTTGTTTATTCAAATTTTATTTTATTTTTTTAATTTTATTTTTTTTTTTTAAATATTTAAAATTTATTTTTTATATTAATCATATTTTATTTTTTATTTTTATTTTTTTTATATTATTTTATTAAATACATTTATTCTTTTTTTAATTATTTTTTTAATTTATTATAATTTATATATAATTCATTTTATTATTTTTATTTTTTTTTTTTTATTTTAATTTTTACATTTTTTTTTTTTATATGATTTTATTATTTTTTCATTATATTTTATTCATTTTTTTTTCATTTTTTTATTATTTTCATTTTTATTTTATTTTTGTTTGTATTTTTTATTATTATAATATTTTTTTTTTTTTTTTGTATAAATTTTATTTTTTAAAATTATTCGACCGGGTTTTATTTTTTTACAATCATATTATTATATTATTATTAATATTTTAATTATTTATCATTTATATATATTATTTATTTTTATATTTTTTATTATATATTTTTTTATTTTTTTTTCACATTTTTATTATTATTTATTTTTATTATTTTTTAATTTATATTTTTATTCATTTATAATTTTTAATTTTATTTTTTTAATATTTTTATTTATTATTTTTTTATATTATATTATTTATTATCATTTATTATCATTATTTATTTTTTTTTCATGTTTATTATTAATTTATATTATTTATCTTTAACATTATTAATTTATTTTTTACATAAATATTTTTTTTATATTATTTATCCATCATTTTAATTTTTTTTGTTTTGTTTATTTTTTTTTTGTATTTTTTATTTTTTTTATATTTTGATATTCATTTTTTTTATATAATTAGTTTTTTGTTTTGTTATTTAATTTTTTTTTTTTATTTTTATTTATAATAATTTTTTTTATTTTTTTATATTTTTAATTTTATTTATTTTATATTATATAATATTATTTCATTTTATTATATTATTATTATTCATTATTTTATTTTTTTATTTATATTATTTTTTTTTATAATTTTTTTATATTATTATTTTTATATTTCATTTATTTTTTTTTTTATTCATATATTTATTTTTTTTATTATTTTAAATTTTATATTATTTTTTTTATATATATTTATTTTTTTATTTATTTTAAAATTTTTTAATTTATTTTTTTCATTATTTTTATATTTATTAAATTTATATATAATTTTATTATTATTTCAATTCATTTTTTATTAATTATTTTATTATTTAATTATTTTCAATACAATATTTTATAATTTTTTTTAATTCATATTTTTTTAATCAATTATTATTTTTTTTTTATATTTAATTATTTTTTTATTTATATGGTTTATTTATATTTATAAATTTTTTTTTTTTATATGTTTTTTTTTTTTTTTTCATATTATTATTTTTTTTTAATTTTTTTTTTATTTATATTTCATTTTTTTTATTTATATTATCATATTTTAATTTTTTAATACCCAAATTGTTATTTTATTAATTTAATTTTTAATTTATTTTTTATAATTATTATTATCATTTATTTTTTTGTGTATGAATACATTTTATTTATAACCATATTTATATATTTTTTAATAATTTTTTATTTATTTTTTTATTATATTATTTTTTTTTTTTATTTTATTTTATTTTTAAATTTATTTTTATTTACATTTTTTTGTTTTTATTTGTATTATTGTTTTAATTGTTTTGTATTATTTATATTCATTTTTTTTTTAATATTATTTTATATTACATAATAATTTTTATATCAATTTCATTATAATTTATACATTATATCATATTTTTTTATTTATATATTTTTATATTTTTATTTTTTTATTTTTATACATTTTATTATTTTATTTCATAATTATTTATTAATTTTTCATTATTTAATTATTTATTTTTTCATTTTTAACATTAAATTTATTTTATTTTTATTTTATTTTATATTTTAATTTTTTTTTTGTTTTGTTTGTTAATCAATACAATCATATTTTATTAATTTTATTTTTTTTATTTTTAATTTTTATTTATTTTTTAATTATTTTCATATTTTATTTATCTTATATTTATTTTTATAATTTTTTTTTATAATATTTTTACATTATATATTTTTGTTTTTTTTTTTTGTTTGTAAATTTTTATATTTATTTATTTTTTTTCATTAATTTTTTTTTTTTATTTTTTTGTTTTATTATACATTTTTTTTTTTTTTAATTATTAATTTATTTATAATCATTTTATATTATTTATATTATTATATTTTTTATAAATAATATTTTTATAATTTAAATTATCAAATTTATACAATTTTTTTTTTTTCAAATAAAATTTTTAATTTATTTTATTTTTATTTTTTTTTATTTATATTTTTATTATTATTTAATTATTTTTATATTTAATTATTACATATTTTTTTATTTTTTATTTTTTGATTTATTTTTTTTTTTTATCTAACTAATATATATTATTTTTTTTTTTTTTTAAATTTATTATTTTTTTTTTATTATTATTTTTTATTATTTTTTTTTTGTTTAAACATTCTTTTTTTATATAATTTATTTATTATTATATTATCATTTAATTTTTTTTTATATTATTTTTTTTTGTTTTTTGTGTTTTTTTTTTGTATTATATATTTTTAATTTATTTTATATCACATTTTTATTTTTGTTTATTTATCTTGTTTGTACTTCTGGGTTAAAGGTCATGGTTTACACCACCCTGAAGAGTTATTTAAACCACATTTATAAGACAGGTCTCTGCCAGGCAAAAACTGCCCTTTTTTCCAGTCAAGGTTTTCTCTGCTGATTTATGTACTTTGAACATACTCTTTCAAATAAGCTTCTGGGCCACCTGAAATTTGCCGCAAATCCAATATGGCAGCCAAAATCCAATATGGCTGCCCCAGATATTTCAATGCACAGCAAACTTTTTTCTGGTGCATTTTACACCCCATAAATGTATTACCAACAGATAGAAACATGATGACAAACTACACAAATATCATATTGGAATTGTTCTATGACGTCTCCTTGACGTTGAAATGACGTCATAGTCGACCGATCGATATCAGAAATTCAATGTACTGCAAACTTTTTCTGGTGCATTTTACACCCCATAAATGTATTACCAACAGATAGAAACATGTCACTAAACTACCAGAATAACCCTTTATTTCTACTGTGTCTCTTGACGTCGAAATGAGTCATAGCAATGCGATAGCCCCCATAATTTCAAATTTTATCAAACTTTTTATTTTGAATGAATTAAAATCGGATAGAAATGTGGTATTCTAATCACTGGTCCATAAATTTTCAATGACAGCAAAATGACGTCATATTAGGTACAGCGACCTCTCCTCGCTGTGCCATACTAGATTTCAATGTTAGAGAAGCTATTTGGGATTAGTCCAACAAAATACACAATTGAAATGTATTTCTATCCCCTCTCAATGATCCCAGATGCTTAGTTATTGTTTTAAAAAGTCACAGTTCTAAAAGCACAGAAGCTTTTCAATTCTCAGTCACTAAGGTCTATATCGCTGTCTTCACTCTCGAAGTCAGAATCAAGTCCGCAGTTATCTGAAGAACATTCTTCCATGTCATCATCATCTTACAGCTAGTGCTGTAACCACCTTGCATTGGACCACCCCTAACTTTCACCTCTCTGTTGATTGTGATCTCAGTGATCAAGTCTCCATGGATTGTCGAAAAAGGTTCACCAGACAAAGATCCCCCAATCCATTTTCCACCAGGTCATCCCAGGCATCCTTGTGGTTCATCTTTACATTCTGCAGATTGACGTGTTGGAATGTCAGGTATCTAGCATAGTTGACATGCCCAAAAGCAAAGCACTTTGGAAAAGCGTTCGCTCTGCTGCAAGGTGTGTTTCAATACTTTTCTCCCTCACGGCTGCTATAAGGCATAACATCGCTGATACATCCTTCAGATACTCTACCATCATCTTGGCCTGTGTTCCTTCTGAGTGCATCAATGTGGCACAAATTTCCTTGAAAACAGGTAACCCAAGGAGTGATTGAAGGTTTGTTGGACTTGGATCATTCCTGAGGTTGGCGATCACTTCTCTGGATCTCTCATTCTTTGGAACCAACATCTTGTGTTTTCATCCTGTTCTTCAGTAGCGCCTCAAATGACTGTCTGTGCAGACGAATGCTTCGTGCATAGTGACGTCCCTCAAACGCTTGAGCAACAGAACCATCAGCAATGGCTCCAGAATCTACCCACCAGTCCTTAAAACCAAGACATCCATACTTCTTGAAGAAATTTTCAGGTTAACCAAAATGGTGTGGAATCCTCCATGAGTGGTATGATTTTGTCGTACCTCTCCTGATTTAGCCATGAAATGATCAACATTTTGCTGTTAATTGCCTCATCTGCATGTGCAAAAATATAGTCCAATTCAAGATTGTCTGCTATCTGTTCGATCATGTCCATGTACCATTTAATCACATTGTCTGCTGAGGCAAAGGAACGACAGGAAATACTCCAACTTGCACTTAGTAGTGGAGCAGTCAGTCACAGTTTTCATGAATGAAGTCCAAGAACCTACAGGCCTAGCACATCTTTATCAACCTCTGGAAGAATTCTTCTAGGCAATCATCACCCACTGTACCAACAATAACCCACGCAATATTTCGTTGCAAAGCATCAGCTAGAAGTTTTGAATCTCTGTAGTCATCATTGAAGTCAGGAAACGACGGAGGGGGTGCTCTCTTCTTTGGGATTTTGAATGTCCATAGTCTGGCTCTCTTGGTCAATTAGACTGGACTGTTCCTGTTTGGAGGCAGTACTGGTCGGGGTATCATCTGCTGGACAGCCTGGAATATTGTACCAGTTGTATGGTGGGTGGTTTGAGCTCCTGTTAGAGTCTGTTGTTTCCCGTCAGAGTTATCAAAAGTTATATGCACACTTTGCCCTGCGGTAAAACCTGGAGGAAGCATCCTCTTATGCTCCATCGAGATGAACTTTGCCCAGATGTTATTGATATCACGAACATCCGTGTACGATACTCCAATGCCACATCGGTTTAGGAGTTGAGTGGCTTCCTTGCTGCCTGTTATCCTGTGAATGGTTAAACTCATAGCAACTCCTATTGGAGAACGCTCACCATTGACCAGTTTCTCCCAACTTTCAGCTATGGCCGAAATTTTCTCGGCTTCAACCTAGAGGCAGTGGCATATCCAAATGTGTTTGTTGACCTCCTGGGATTGATTGACCAAGCAATGGCATTGTAAATACAGTGGAGTGGTCTGTGACTATCAAGTAGAGTAAACAGTTCGTCTGGTTCTAACGGCCATTTTACAGCCTCCCTCTGTGAAAGTTTTTGACGAATTAGCCTAGCAAATGCCTTGGTCAGATCAGATTCACGAAGTCCATTTCCTTGTAATGTAGCCGCAGAGTACGAAAGTGGATTGACCGCACTAGAGTGGACGACCAGCCGGTTTCCCAGCAAGTGAAAGTCAATGGCATCTCCAAATCTCTCAGTCAGGCATTTTTTCAAAGTATAGGTTTTTGAAATCGGAGGGTCCCTAACGTCATATTCTTCACTCATCTCCTTTATATCATCAATTAACTCTGTCAGAAAATAGGCATTCAGATCCTTGATGACCATGCGTTGGAACAGTTTGAAAAAGCCATCCATGACCTCTTAAACAATCCATCCTCCTCTGCTGGAAGCTTCCGCTCATAAGTGTAAGTAAACTTATCATAGCAAGTCTTATTATAATACACATCCGCTGCAAAAACGTCATAGGACGCACCACTAAGAATTACATCAATTCTTTTTGCGGCAGCATGCAACTTGTCAGTTTCATCTTTATTTTCACATCCCAGCTTGCAGGATTTTTGATACTGCATTTTTCTCAGAACATCGGCCTAGACCACCACTATTGAAGGGTTTGCTGTCATCTGCTGTTTGCACATTGCAGATAAAAAAGATTTTCTTCGTTGGAAGGGACCCTCTACGTATCCTGTACGGGACAGCACATCTTCATTGGACTCATGCGAACCAGTTGTCCTGAACTCGACGGCAGTAGTTTTTTGGACTGGGCTTCCTTTCGGGTATTCTGTTTCGAAATGTGATTCTGCAGTTTCTCATGAACATAGACATCCTGCCTGCGCTAGAAAGACGCTGTGCAGCAGACAGGAATTCAACATAGGGTGCCTGAGTACATAACTCTGGTCAATTTTACCCATCTTTTTGCCAGTGCTCGAATAGACTGCAATCCATCCTGAGTTAACTTTGAAGATGGCTCACCTTCGTCGATCGTTCATTACACAGACAACACAAATGCAATTCATCACTCTCTAAACACAAAATTGGTGTAGATGCCATTGTGCAACAGTTTACACCTGTTCAAGCTGACATTGTCTTTATCTGTAGTCAAATGTGGATTCGGCTGAATCTTCTCAGGAATCCTGGAATCTTTACTGCCTGTCCTGATGTTAAGGATTCTAAAATATAAGGGAAGCTGAGGAAATATGACCATGGAGAGAGAGAAATACATAAATCACTTGAAACCTTTTTTATACAGTAGAAAATAGTAAATCCAAAGTGACTTAGACTGGTGATTTGATATTATTGGTTATAGAATAAAAAGTTTGATAAAATTTGAAATTATGGGGGCTATCGCATTGCTATGACGTAATTTCGACGTCAAGGAGACGTCACAGAATAGAAATAAAGGGTTATTCTGGTAGTTTAGTGACATGTTTCTATCTGTTGGTAATACATTTATGGGGTGTAAAATGCACCAGAAAAAAGTTTGCAGTACATTGAATTTCTGATATCGATCGGTCGACTATGACGTCATTTCAACGTCAAGGAGACGTCATAGAACAATTCCAATATGATATTTGTGTAGTTTGTCATCATGTTTCTATCTGTTGGTAATACATTTATGGGGTGTAAAATGTACCAGAAAAAAGTTTGCTGTGCATTGAAATATCTGTGGCAGCCATATTGGATTTTGGCTGCCATATTGGATTTGCGGCAAAATTCAGGGTGGCCCAGAAGCTTATTTGAAAGAGTATGTTCCAAAGTACATAAATCAGCAGAGAAAACCTTGACTGGAAAAAAAGGGCAGTTTTTGCCTGGCAGAGACCTGTCTATTAGGTTTTTCTGCCAATACCCGAGCTGTATCTCGGAGCCAGCTGGGGCTTTCGGAATGAAAATTTGCATAAACAATGGGAACAAGAAGTATCACTTATGAAAAGTGAAAAATTCTCATAGCCGGATCCAGATTCGGATCTTCACCAAAATCAAATCAAATTGTCCTCGTCACACACCCAACCTGCCCATCAAATTTCGTCTGAATCCATTCATAACTTTTTGAGATATACAGTTCACAAACAGGCAGGTGTGAAAACATAACCTCCGTCCACCTTTGGTGGCGGAGGTAAATATGATTGTGTTTTAGTGCAGACTGAAAGATTTGTGAACTTGTTTTGTATGCACTCTTCTGGTGTTGTGCCTGAAGGCAGGTTCAGCACTGCCAAAGCGGTCCATGGCAAGGATTACTCTGTGTGGTTTGCCTTTTCCTTCCCAGTGCTAGTCAGGGCATGAATTTGGAAATTTATCCAGGGTGGGAGAGTTGGCTCGCCTACTCTTCATGAATGACTCTGTGGGATCTTTAATGTCCACCAACCATTGCCGGCAGACAGGACACCCAGTTTTAACGTCTATCCGAGGGACGATAGACACATTGAATTACCCTGCCTGCGAAACACCAGGGTGACAGCTTCGAGCTGAGTCGAGATTCAAACCCAGGCTAGAGAGCTCGGAGGTGAGTGTGTATTCTCTGCAATAAAAAGGTTTTGATACTGCATTACAGGATTGTGTTGTAAAGTTTTAACAAGATAGCGATGTTTGTGGGAAGGTGAGTTGCAAACCTCCTTTATTATTGCACGTAGTCCCTTACTCCAATCTCCTCCCAAACCTCTTCTTTTTCTTTTTCTTTTACTTCTACTTTTCCTTCATCCACCTACTCTCCCTTCTCCTTTTATCCATTTACTTTTTTCTCAATTTAGAACTACCTCAACCACTATCCTTCCACCTCATCACCACGTGAGTACATAACAAGCAAACGGTCCCCAATCACATGCAATAAGAGGCTCATTTTCAGCATACAGCTGACAGGATAGCTCATAGGTGGCATACTTGTCTTTGAGCAGTTGATACAAGTCAAGGTTTTATTCTTCACCTGACTGAAATATTCTGGTGCATGGAGTAGGCCGTCCTTTGGGGGACATGTTGCGCTGACTCTTGTCTGCTAATTTTCAAAAGGTAGGCTGTTGTGAACCAGTGCCCTGACCAAATCCTACTTCCCTGTGCTTCCCTATTTACAGGGGGTACTGCATTTTAGCGAACTAGTCGTGCTTGGATAATGATTCAATTGCCCTTCTGAAATTGAATCTTGGAGTTCTTGTTTCCTTTGTTTCCTTTGTTCCCACCCACTCTCCACCCCCCCCCCCAACTCGCTGAATTATGTGCTTCATCATTGCAGATAATGGACCAAGCAATCTCGTTGGGGCTCCAGTGATTGGACTCAATGACTCCCGTGGTGCAGAGATACAGGAGGGAGTGGAGTCACTGGCTGGTTATGCAGACATTTTCCTGGTGTGCAGATTTGCAAACATAATGTAACCAGAAAATCCCCTTGTTGCTGATAGTGTCTGCCTCCTTTTCCACAAAATTCACCAAAAACCATCTCCTGCTTTTCCCAGCCACAGTGACCATCTTCATTCGTACACTTGTCACTTCTTGGCTCAACAATTGCTGTCCCTTCACTGGTCTCCCTCTTTCGCTTTGAACTCGTACCATCCATTCAAAAAGCCAACGTCACTTTTTCAGACTTCCCACTTTAACCCAATCATGACCCTCATCTTCTCTCTCTACTGTCTCCCCCTTTCATGTCCCTATACACCACAAATACTGACTAACTTTCAAAATCCTGTACTTTGTTCCTACCCTCATCTGGTATGTCCTCTTTTATCACCCCCCCCTTGCTGTCCCCACCCTGAAGTCCCCACTCTGCCAACACATCTCCTTACCACCCACTACTCCAAACAAGCCAACTCAGACTTTTGCACCTGATCTTTCTACCCACCAGCCACCCCCCCCCAACCTCCAGTGAAAGCTCCTCCACACTCGTACCAAATCAACTCCATGTATGCCACAAAAACTATATTTTTCCATGAGGACCCTCCGTGCCCCCTTCCTCCCACCCACCCCTGAGATAATTCCCTCACCTGAGATTGCCTGAGAAGAATTCTACTGCTGTGTCATCCATCCACTCCTTCCCTCCATGTTGGACCCTGGTTGTTACCCTTAACTCATCTTCAGGTATAAAGTGCTAGAATAAATGATGATAATACTCAGGTTTGAATTTATTTTTTTTCATAATTTTATTTTTATTTTTACTAATACTTCAAAGTTTTGACAAGTGGATTTAAAAACATTTTTGGGTAGCACCTTCTACCTTCCCCTGCCCCCACCCCCTTTCCATCTCCCTTTTCTTTTGTATCCGCAGAGGAACGTTTTGGGATCGGGGGTTGTGCCCCAAATATCGTTGGTGATGGGACCTTGTGCTGGTGGTGCTGTCTACTCTCCTGCCCTCACAGACTTCACCTTCATGGTCAAGGTCATACTTGTTTTGTTCTGTACTTGTTAAAGACTGTGGCAACAGTGCTGGTCTGTGCAGCGCAGTGCTGCATTTAGCGATTTTGTGCGATTGTCCTAAATATGGATTCAACAAAATATTACTTCATTTGTGAGACTTCCTCAATGGCCCGTGTGAGATAATTGAACTTTTATAGAAACACATCAAACCTCTCCATGAAATTGGTTAGGGTGGATGAGAGAGAGGAACTGACAAATGCAAAAAAGGGACAGAGGGGGTTGAAAGGGTTACTGATTGAGTCCAGCCTACACACATTTACATTATGTGTATATATATTACACATATATAAAACAGTACATCCAACTGAATTATATTGTGGAACGGAAAACTTCTCAGGTCCAGTGTTTCGACCACACAGTGGCCTTATCTTGGAACGTTGAAGACCTCTCTGTAATTGAAATGTCAGAGCCAAGCTTTATTATTTTTAAACACAAGACCTATTCGAGTTGGTTTGGCCATCTGTTTCTTTGCATCTTTTGCCAACGATACCAAAATCTTTTCTGATGAAGCTATAACTTGAGAACACGAAGGAGGCAGAAGGTACAATTTACACATTGCTTCGAATATCTTGGTTTATTGTGAAGGTCCTAGGTTCGTAGTACACAGTTGTAATCACTCGTCAGTCTACAATGGACCTTTTGATTATTACTTTTTAAAATTCTTTTTTGCCCAATACCGACAGCATAATCGCATGGTGTACACATTATTTATTTTTTGTCATAGTCAACTGCACGAAGATTTGCAGCACCATGTGATGTTGCTACATGCACGTTGTGCTGAGAATCCTTGTTCCCTCCTGCCCCGATGACTTGTTTGCTTGGAGTGCACATTGACTTTTGCTTTTGTCATGCTGTCCAAAGAATGAAAGGGCAAGCGGAATGGTTGGCAGTTGAGAATGAATTGTCTTTAGCCTTGTTACTTCCGCCACCGAAGGTGAAGGAGGTTATGGTTTCACCACTTTCTCTCTGTCTGTGTACAGGATATCTCAAAATGTTGTGGACGGATCCGGATGAAATTTTGTGGACAAGTTCGGTGTGTGACAAGGACAAACTGAATAGATTTCGGTGAAGATCCGTATCCGGATCCAACTACTAGAATTTTTGAAGTGGTTCTTCACCATTGAGAGATGGGGCTCAAAAACGATATGTAGCACGATATCTCAAAAATGTAATGGGCCCGATATGTTCTCGTGGATCAGGCATTACGTGGCAAAGGTATGCGCTCTACCAAGTGCCCTTCTGGGTACCTCCACCACCGAAGGTGAAGGAGGTTATTCTGTATGTCATGTACTGTACTGAATTGGTTACATGGGACATACAGGTGGTGGAAAATAAAATGGAAACGCCAATGTAAAGTCACTTAATATAGTGAGGGGAATAAGGGAAAACTCATTTACACGCTGGACAAAAGTGCCAAATTTTTTTTGTGGTTACCTATGGACTTACTTACTTAAAAAATCCCATGCTCCAAAAAATCTGACCATATTTTCATGTGATTATGGGTCAAAATCCAAGATGGCGGCCGATTTTTTTTTTTAAATCGATAAATAATTATAACTTCGCTAATATTGGTCGTAAAAATATGTGTAAACTATCTTGTTAGGTAATGATGCCCAGGGAGTCGATTGGAACCATCAGATTTGGGATTAGATCATCAGGAACTAAGATAATGGTCACATGTAGAAAAAATATGGGTCGCTCGATACGAACATTGACGTTTCGCGAGACACATTTGTTATATGAGACATACTTTGCTGGATAAATATTTTAATAAAAACTGAACCATTATTCATGTACATGTGTATATGATGTACACTAATGAACACAAGCAAGTTAGTTCTTTTGCAATTGCAGCTACACAGGTCAGTACAGTTCAGCCCAGATTTATACATTTGCAGATGCGACAACCAGCTCGGATTTACAGCCACATTTGATAAGTTCAGTGCAAGCTTTTGCAGCTTCTGGTATTGTCATCCAAATTGGTTCCATTGGTCAGCCTGTAGACTCCATCCAAACGCTTCAGGCGACGGTATGATAACGTGGGCTGCCGACTTGCTGACAAATTCCAGCCTGAAGGATAACTCTCTTGACATGTTGTACCAGTGCATCCTGCAACAAAGTAGTATGTACATTGCTATAAGACAAACTGATTGGGTATACACTAAATTTCAATCTTGCTATTTAATTCAAGCATTCTGCTTAATACCCTTAGTACTAAGTACCTTAGTTGGTGGAATATTTTCAAGAGGTCTGCTTTTCTTGGAGAACAACTCCCACCTCGCATCGTTTATGTCGGCGTCATTGCTTGTTTTGTCATACATGACGATTGTGAAGCGTTTAAGGTGTTTAAATTGAGGCGATCCAGTATCCAACGTTTCAAAGGGATGATTCCAGGTGAAGAGGAAGGCTTCAGTAACCAAAGGGTAGCTTTTCCATGATTGCCAGGCACTTTTTTTGCCCTTCCAGAAGAAATACGAGGTGGTATCACTCCCTGAAAATGCGTGGAATACAGAAGTGCCCGAGCGATCCTTTCTCCAAGGCTTACAGATATGGCGTTGATGCTGTGAACACAAAAGTTTTTGCCAACGCCAAATGCTACACAGAGCTCCAGGTCAGGTTGCAGTTCCAGCAGATCGAAGAAATGGCCGACAAGGATCACAAGCACATCTATGTCAACCGTACGCACTTGTACTTTCTTGGCCCGTGCTGCAGAGCATGTACAATATGGAACACAATCCTGCTGTCTGCTTCTTCGTGTGTGCAGTCTGACATCACGTGACTTGTGCCTCTGGAAACAACTGGAGTGCCATTCGTTATGTAGATGCCTTTTTCAGCAGGCCAGTCGCCATCAGCCACTTTCTGTGTCAAAAATGAGAAGAGTTCATCTTTATTGGATGAATCCAACAGGAAATCGTTCCACTTGGAGGTATCTTTGTTCTTGGATTACCTTGAGGTGCACACCACTGCCTCTTCGTTCTCTTGTGGATGCCTTGATGCTGCTTGGTAAGTATTGGTCCCAGACGACATCTATCCTGTCTCTGACATACTGTAGCTCAGCAAAAGAAACGGCAAGAACATAGACTGTGCGTAGTCATCAAAGGTAGTAGCAGTAGCAGCTGACAAAGTATGGGCTAGGACGGCGCCATCAATATTCTTACAGTCCACTGTTCTTGGAAGTTCATCTTGTTCACCTTGTTCGAATACTTCAATGCACCTAATCAAATCTGACTTGGTGCCCGTCCGAAGTTTTCCATGATCCGACATACTGGGAGGGTACAATTGATTTTCATGTGAAAAAATATGTCTAGATCTCCATCCCGCTGTTGATTTGCGATGTACAGTCGACCAAAAAGGCTTGCATCACTTCGAATGGCTGTGAGCTCTTTCGTTTTGGAGGTTTTCTTTAGTTTTGGTTTGGAACAAATGCAGTTTGTTTTTTTTGATTGACTCGTGAATAGACTTGCTTTGTTCTGTGAAGACCTCCTTCTTAAATATGTTGTACTGAGCATTTCCAAGAGCTTCTAATCCTTTCATAGCGTTAGCTACTTCCTGGTTGGCGCATTGACATGTATGAAGAACAAGAGTTCTTGGCAGTCATCAGAGAATGGTTTCCATACCCATTGATCGTCTGAATGAGGTTGTTTGTTTGCTGCTGGAATAACTTCTGTGCTGACAATCCTTCGTCGTGATGGTGGTACTGAAGATTGGCATCGTCGGAAGCCAAGTATTCGTTTTCAAAAGATGTGACCACTCGAGCTTGTTCAGGACCAGCGATCATCCATCTCTTCAAGGAGTCAGGTTTTTCAGTCAGTCCGATAGCCCCACCCTTTCCTTTACTTTAGCATTCTCTGCTCGTGGGCCTGATCTATTGGAATAGCGGAAAATCTGCGGCTACCTTTGACAACCACCCAGTGCTTTTTGAGGTCCTCTTTAACACCGACTGGAAGTGAATTAATATCCCGGATGTGCACGCTAACCCATCTGCTGTAATTGTAGTGATCCAGGGCGAAGAACAGGAACATCAATCCAGCACCTCTCGATAGAGTTGAAAGTTCTTTTCGCGATGGGCTCTAACAGATTAGTACAGTCTTTTCTAATCTCAGCACCAGGTCCCAATATTGAAAGGTTGGGCTCTTCTCTGTCATAGACATCTTCCAACTGTCAAATGCTTTCTCGTCATCAGTATCAGTATCATTCGCTGCAATGAATGATTCTTGTTGAAGATTTCCAAGAGCGAGAGCGACATTGATGTGCATGGCGAGTTCGGGTTATGTGCGATACTTTTAAGAATGACTGCGCTGTACCTGCCGTTGCTATACCAGACTCTGTCAATGCATCTATCCAGCCAGACGCATCTAACATATCGCCAAGAACAGTCCAAAGTGCCTTTTCCAGATGTAGGCCTCCAAACATGATGACCATCAAATTTTCTCCATGCGTTGTTGGAAATTTCCACTGTGTGTACTTGCACATGGCAAAGATCGGACAGTCGCATGCCAGAATTGGTATCTGACCAGGATTCAGAAATTGAGTTATACTCTGTATGATGCTCATCCGTGTTGACCATTGCAGCTGAGTCAGCCTTCTCTACAAAGAGTGGCAATAAGGCTGTGATTGCAGGCAATTATTTGGTTGAGGCTGA
>CM068952.1:101143894-101162778 GCA_035128595.1 Eptatretus atami
ATTGCGGTTCTGTCTGTTCTTTGGACATGAAAGAGGTGAAGCGTATCTACTGTTCTGGCAAATGACACAAATTGTCCAGTCCATGGTGTGATGTTTCACTGAACATGGTGTTTCAGGGCTGTTTACAACCTGTAACAAAGAAAATAAACATTATCCAACCGCTACATAATATACAATTACTTCCAGATGAATCTTCTATGAGGGCATTAGACAAAGTGAAATATGCATCATCTCAAATACAATTTGCCTACAAATAAACACATGATAGTCAACATGTACACACTTATATGAGCGCACAAAAAAAAGTCATTAAAACATGTAACGCGAACCGTCAATTTTCATATTGAGCGACCCATATTTTTTCTACGTGACCATTATCTTAGTTCCTGATGATCTAATCCCAAATCTGATGGTTCCAATCGACTCCCTGGGCATCATTACCTACGAATAGATAGTTTACACATATTTTTATGACCAATATTAGCGAAGTTATAATATTTTATCGATTTTTTTTTTTTTAATTTTCGCCGCCATCTTGGATTTTGACCCATAATCACATGAAAATATGGTTCGATATTTTGGAGCATGGGATTTCTTTATTAAGTATGTCCTAGTAGCACAAAAAAAATTTGGCACTTTTGTCCAGCGTGTAACGATATTGCCCCACTATGGAGCTAATTCCCCTCACTAATAGGGTGTTGGGGCACCACGTGTAGCCAGTACGCCTGACTTGCGCGCGGCATAGAGTTCACCAGCGTCTGGAATTCTGCAGGAGGGATGCGGCACCATCCTTCCACGAGAAAGTCAATCAACTCACCTGTTTGATGGAGGGGAAAAAGCTGTCAGGCGTCATTCCAGAATATCCCATAAATGCTCCATTGGGTTCAGATCTGGTGACTGAATCTATGACATATGGATAACATCAGTATCGTGCTCATCAAACCATTGGGAGACCACACGTTCTCTGTTGATTGCGGCATTCGGGGGGGGGCGGGGGGGTGGGGGGAGGAGGTCTCGCCAGCCATAATTATAGGCAACCAGGCCTGTGCAGCATTTTTATACATGATCCTAAGCATGCTGGGATGTTATTTGCTTCAATGACGCATGGGCCACACCTGTGTGGAAACCGTTGCTTGGTGTACATTTACCCAGGTGTTTCCATTATTTTATTTTTTTGTCGTATGTACGTATGTACACTGTACAGTGTACAGTATGTATACAGGAATGGTGAAGTTTTTATCCCAACCCACCTTGATTGCAATGCATTCCCCTTCGTTCTCCTCATTTTACTCGGATCTCCTCGATGCTGCTTTACCCGTAACCCTGCAATCTACTGCCATACTCCTGCATTCTCTCTCTCTAATCTTATTCCCATCTTTGACTTGACTCGGTTGTTGTTTTGTTTATTTTCTCATACCCTCTCCCCATCTCCCATCTCTTCCACACGTATTATGGAAATGGATCTGTGCACATTAAAACACATTCTTGTGTACACATTGGACAAATTCTGTACACAAGTGCCATTTTTCACAGCAACAACACTTCGTACGCCAAGGTCCATCTCCATGTTTGTGTTATGTGAAGTGGTACTAAATTGCATCATGTGTCGTATCCTTCACAGCCATATTTCACCTGACATGGTATGATGGGGAATCAGCAGATTTGTAGTCACCCAAGATTGAATTTCGTGCGGAGAAGCATCAATTGAACGTTATGCTTCTGTAACCCCTTTTTAAAATTTATTTATTTATTTATCACAGAACACATCCTATCTGTTTATCACTGGACCTGATGTGGTGAAGTCTGTCACAAATGAAAAGGTGACACAGGAGGAGCTTGGAGGAGCCCAAACACACACGGCGATCTCTGGTAATATCTTCCCGCTCATCGTTTCTTGTGTTTTTTAAACTATTTTTTATATGAACTCCTTTTGGTGAGGGTTCTCCAAAGGGAAGTGCTGCTATCTTACTCGCTTGTTTCTTGGGGTGACCATTTGAAAATGGTTAGCCTTGTGAAGTTCAAATTTTGTATTTTTTGTTTTTTCTCCAATCCTGTACTGACAATTACATTTTGGGCACAGTCTAATGCAAATGCCATCATCAACAAAGCCATATCCCAGCTTTTCTTGACCATTCTATAGCTATGGAATCCAAAGTCAAAGAAATCCAAGCTTTTGTCTTGACATTCATCGTGAATCGTTTGAAATGACCATTGAGCTATTTCTAATGGTACATTGTATGTAACTAGCGGAGTACTCACCCTACAGGCGATGTTGTTCCAAGCGTGCAACACGTTCTTCTGACACGTCCCTTTGTCTGGGCGGTGTATAGGCAACAGACCGCTGCCTCGATTGCCCCCGAAAGTAAAAAATAACCCCGGTTGCGTGCATGAAGCAAAAGCGTGTACTGCTTATGTGCATGTTTAATGTATCATGGTTGTATACCTGGGATAATTCCAGTTGCATCGGGGTTACACACAGTGATGGGAAAAAGTTTGTGAACCCATTAGAATCTTCTGTATTTCTGCATAAATTTGACCGAAAATGTGGTCAGATCTTCGTCTACGTCTTAACAATAGATAAAGAGAACCTGATTAAACAAATAGCACACGAAAAAAATTAATCTACTTTTTCATTTATTTATTGAGCAAAATGATCCAACATTCAATTTCTTTGTTGGATGGCCACAACTTAAGCCACGACACGACACATGGGGGCCACAACTTGAGTTAACGGCATGGTCCTTATGTTTCATGAAGAGTTTGGTTTGCATCTGGCCGTCGGTTTCTGAGAAGATTTTAAAATAAATTACCTGAATTTGAGGGGAGAGCCCCCTTTTCAGCCTCTTGTCAGGGGTGGATCCAGATGGGGAGCACAACCTCATGAGGTCTTACGTTCTAATGTATTGTACCAAATTTGGTCCATATTGGTTACGTATTTTGTTAGGAAAGTATGTTTTAGGAATGTGAGGGATTAGGGGAGGGAGGCAGTGGCCCCCTTTTCAGAGGAGATGCGGCCATGGGGCGAACAACTTAAGGTTAGAGCATGGTCACGATGCCCTTTGGCTAGTTTGGTTTGGATCCGGTTGTCTATCTCTGAGAAGAAGGATTTTTGAATGAAATACCAATATTTGGGGCAAAACCCACCCTTTAACCAACTTTAAATGGGCAGATTCAGATGGGGAGCACAACCCCGTGAGACCTTACTGTCCTGATGCGTTGTACCAAATTTGGTCTGTATTGCTCAGGTATTTGTGGAGAAGATGTTTTGGTGAAAATGAGGGATTCAGGGAGGGGGTCCATGGCCCCCTCTCCAGGGGAGATACGACCATAAGGAGCACAACTTAAGGTTCGGGCATGGTCACGATGCCTCATGTCGAGTTTGGTCTGGATCTGTCTGGCAGTTTCTGAGAAGCATTTTGAATAAAATACCAATATTTGGGGCAAACCCCCCCCCCCCCTTTTTCCTCCTTTATAGAGGGTGCATCTGGATGGGGAGCATAACCCCATGAGACCTTGCTGTCCTGATGCATGGTACCAAATTTGGTCCATATTGGTGGGTAGTTTGTGAGGAGAAGATGCTTTAGTCAAATGTTAACGTAAGGATGTACGTATGGCCGAACACCGGGACCCACTCTGAGCTTATTTCGGAGAAATAACCTGAAAATCTCTCAACTGGTTTGCAGGCTTTGTCACTCATCATTGGTTCCTTGAAATAAGAAAAATAAAATTGATACATACTGACCCCCCTATACAGAATGACGTATTGTGTCGGAAAGGCAAGTTTCACTCGCCATCTCTTTCATACTTGGCTCCTCAGGTGTCGCTCATCGTGCATTTGACTCGGACATCGATGCTCTGCTTCACCTGCGGCATTTTATGGACTTCTTACCACAAAGCAACCGAGAAGCAGCACCAGTACGAGACTACCATGACCCTAGGTATTTCAGCACCGATCCTTTATGGTTAAAGCAATAGCTGCCTCATAATGCTACTCCCTCTTACAATCATAATGCTACTCAGCATTATTATGACTACTTCGCTCTCATGCTCAATTTTACCATGATTCAAACACAAGTTAACAATGCCCCTGTTCTTACCCTTGCTTTATCACCCACTTGGTGTAGTGACAAGCTGATTCCTGCATTGGACCATATTGTTCCGCTGGAGAGTACAAAGGCTTACGACATGTTAGACATCATTCACGCTGTACGTGAGCCGGGAGCCTGGGGGTAGGAAATTATGGAGCAGAGATTGTGTAGAAGTATTGCATACCATAAGCTATTTATTGAACTGTTATATAGGCTAGCAAATTGGGGGCAAACTTTTCTCAAAATTGTGGGTTTTATGGTAAAATGCCAAATTTGATAGATGGAGCATGACCCGAATAATATTGGACATGGACGCACTTGAATAGTTTCCAATTTGGGCTCCACACTTTCAACATGTCTGCCAAGTGTTCTTGAAACATAAAGACTACTTCCATAGGTTAGTAAGTGTTGGCTATATTTATTTATTTAATGCCGCTGCAGTATTTGAGTAAATAATGAAATTAGTTGTATTGCTGAGCTATTCTTTGCCAATTGATGTCCTTTGAAACTCCCCCTTTTAAGCAATTTTTACTCCTGACACGCTGGGGCTGCTCGATACACATTTGTCGCAATGTCCATTTTGCTTACATTTTTAGCTCGCCTGTTCGAAGAACAGAGAGCTATAGCGATACCCCCGGCGTCAGCGTCAGCGTGAGCGTGAAAATGTTAAAGTTTTTGGTGCAAGTTATTTTTTCCTTTCTAATGTTTTTATCTACCACACTATTTTTTATACGCCCGATATATATATCGGGGCGTATAATGTGATACCTGTCGTCCGTCCGTCCATCTGTTCCTGTCCGCACTCTAACTCCCAAAATTTTCAACTTTCACGTTTCATATTTGGTACATAGGTACAGACTGTGGAGACAGTGTGTCGTGACATACGTTCGACATCTAAAGTGGTTGCCATGGCAACCAGGGTGCTGTTTTCCATGTAGTAGCACAATTCTGTATATACCTTCTTGTTCGGGCGTATATTGTGCTCACTTGCGCTCTTGTTACTGATTACAATATACAAATACATATATTGCTTTAAAATTATTTGGATCAGACTTCACTGCAATGCTTTATAAAAAATATTAATTATTAGACGTCTTTTAAAAACGATAAATGTATAAACAGGCGAGCATTGGGTGGCTTTGACACCAACTCTGGTTCACACGTAGCAGCAAGACCTGGTGGATATATTCCCAAAATGTTTTTCAACCGCCAGGATTAAGCATTATATAATGAGGGCAGTAGTACCGTCCGTAAGCAAACGATCAATAGATGGGACTTCATGAGCAGGAAACAGCTTTGATAGGCAGACCTTCAAGCAGTATTTGCACCCAACTTGTCCTTTGCCAAATTGTGATGAGAATATTGGTTTTCATGGCAATTTTTTTTAAAAAATCTCCATTATGGTGTCCACCCATAATATATTACTTGACCATTCTTGGAGAAATTATGGGAGGGAAGTTGTACCAGTATGTAAAGTTAAATTATTGGGATTCAAGAGTTAAATAAAGTTGACTATCTTTAAGGCCTGCAGGATGGCGTAGACCGTAGAGGTACGCACACTGGCCTCCAACCTGTCTACCCTGGGTTTGAATCCTGACCCACTGGTAAATTGTCATCCCGATGTTTCACAGGCAGGATGATCCGTCAATGTGTGCGCCGTCACTCAGATGGACGTCGGACTGGAGTCCCGTCTGCCAGCATTCGTTGGTGGACGTTAAATATCCCACGGTGTCCTTCGTGAAGAGAAGGCGTGCTATCGCGAGCATCCTGAACAAATTCTAAATTCGTGCCCGACCCAGCAGAGGGCATTGCAATGACGCACAGCCACACCCTCAGCCAATGATGCTACCCCACAGCCTTGTGCTGCATACAAACAAAGAAGTATCACTTTGAATTGATGTTTAGCTTCTTGAATGCAAATGATGATGCTGAGTGTGAAAATTGCAAGCCATATATTTTAGTAAAACTAAGAATAACTGGTGGCCATTTTAAATTAAATGCAAGTGTCTACACACAATATTATGTTAAAGGAGGTCGGTCTTTGTGCCAAACATGCTGCTTGCCACAAAATGCAAGGTTTTTGATCGATCGATGTCGGGCCTAGTCAAAACTTGCACTTATTTGGCTTGGAAAATAAAATGCAAGTGATACTCGCACACGCCTGCACGGCACTTTACAGAGCAAAGCAAATGATGACTGGTCCTTCTCTCTGCTCTTCACTCTTGCTCTCTTTTACCATTCATATACTTAGTCCAACAACATCCGCAAAAACCACTCCCTCTAGAAACTACTCGTAAGTACTAGATGGTTCAACATACAGATGGTTGTAAAAATTTTCATATGGCTTAAAATCGAATGACAATATGAATACTTGTCACCTTTTCGCCTTATGAACATCTCACCTCAAAAAAATATCCATCGTACATAATAAAAAATTCGGATAAATTCTTGATCGGGTTTCCCACATCTGCTTGAGCACCAGCGTCCAGAGCAGTCAGGCTTTACACCACAGAGGTCAACGATTGACCGTATCCTTGCTATTCGGGTCCTCACCGAACGCAGACGAGAGTTTCGGCAGAGACTGCTTGCAGCCGATGTTGATCTCTGTAAAGCGTTTGATTCAGTGAATCGGGATGCCCTCTGGAGGATTCTTGGTCTTCGTGGGGTGCCACCAAAACTGATCGATCTGATGTCTGAACTATACTCTGGTACTGAGAGTGCTGTGAGATGTGGTGTACCATCTCTGACTTATTTCCAGTTATTTACTGGAGTTTGTCAGGTGTGTACTTGCCCCCACACTTTTCAGCAGTTGTATGGACTGGATTCTGGGAGGATGTTGGAGAGATCAAGCTGCGTACATCGTTTGGAATGTCAAGATCTCTGACCTGATTTCGCATGTGATGCAGTCATCCTTGCGGAGATTCTAGATATCCTTTTGGGGGCCTTCGAGGTGCTGAATGAGGAGTCGGAGCCGCTGGATTCCAGGTTTCCTGGGTCAAACTAAGATCCAGGCTTTCAATGACATCTTGGATACTGCTGTCCGTCTTGTACCTGTTTGTGGCGAGGATGCTGAGGTCAGGAGAGATTCACTTTCCTTGGCAGTGATATTCATGTCTTTGACCTATATGGTCAGCAACGTTCAACGTCATGAAATGCACCACCTTGTAAGTCAACCGTATGCTCAGTTAGTTTGGGTACAGTAGTTTCAGGGTACAGTAGTCAAGTAGTTTGGTACAGCACCTTTCTATTTATTTTGTTCGGCCTAACTTGTGTGACCATCCAAGTCATCCAATCGGCTCTGTGATCAGAACTTGGGATCCAGTTAAGGGTGAAATTCTCCTGTTCCTTGGTCTTCAAATAACATGTTAGCTGTCTGACAAACAGGTTTTGAAATCGAGATGTGTGTGCATGCGCGTGCGCAGATATTGGACAAAAGAAATGAAACACCAGGGTACACGGGCTGTACAACATATATGCAAAGCATGCAGTCGCTACACCGACATGACCGGTGTGTGAAATGTGAAAATCTCTTCCCAGCATTCCGCTCATCACGCATATATAAGCGGGCTGCGGCTCGAGTCTGGTATAAAGAGCCACATGGCCACAAGAGGAGAGCTCAGTGACTGAATAGGGTGTAATTTTTGGTGCACGTTTAACAAGTACTTCAGTGACAAAGGCTGTGGAAATTGCTAAAGTGTCGTGAGGAATTTAGATCGTACCCTTTCGAAAACTCCGAAAAAGTACGGGTCCCTTATCTGACCGTGAAGCGTCAATATTTCTGCCACGTGGTACAGGGTTATTTGCCAATTTTCAAAATACCTAGATTTCCACGTGGCGATTTACCGAGTCTCCACACCCTCGATGGCACCCATACGGAACGAGCCGCTTGTGTACTCGAACCGCGTGCGACCCAGCGGTTTATCGCCGCGATCGTCGGTCCAAATGTTCCGGTACAGCGGCAACAGCCTGGCTAATTTTTCAACACGCAGCACGCTAAGCCAATGGAGGAAAGGACACGAATGAGCGGATACATTTCACAAATGGGGCTGTTTAACAATAGGCAGGGAGGGAACACAGAAGAGCAGATTATCCAAATATTATATAGCACGTATGTACAGCAAGGCACTTAACAATTCATTACTTACTATACTGGCGCCACAAACACACATATGCACACACCCAAAGAATCGGACCAAAATGGTCTTTATTGAGGCCTCCAGCCCGGATGGAAAGGACGAGCTGAAGAACAGATTTTGCCTCGGACCTGCCCACCTCATGTGGTCTTCGCCTTGTCGAACCGGGCACCAGCGAGGGCGAGCTGAATCCAGACACCGGCGAGCCGCGATCAGCTTCCCGAGCTCCGGCGGATCCTCTCGCGCTCCAGAATACGCGCTGGTGAAGACGAGGCGCCGATCCCTCACAATCCGCTGAGTCGATTCAATCGAAGAACCACCAACCACCTTCCTGCTCTCCGAACAACCAATAACCAAGAACAGAACCAGAAGAGCCAGAACACCAATCAAGAAGAGCAAAGAACCCACTTCTGTCTCTCCATTCCCTTTTTATCTCTGGTGTGCGGCTCGCTTCCGGCGTGACTCGTTCGCCGTCGGGGGGGCTGTTGCCTCCCATTTCTCGGAGTGCCCAAGCGAGCCGATTCATGTCCATATTAGGGAATGGATTCAGTTCGCTCATCGTTGGGTGGGGGCTGTGCATCCCACCCCTTGGAGTGCCCAAGTGAGCCGATTCATGTCCATATTAGGGAATGGAATTCAGTTCGCTCATCCTTGGGTGGGGGCTGTTGCATCCCACCCCTTGGAGTGCCCAAGCGAGCCAATTCATGTCCATATTAGGGAATGGAATTCAGTTCGCGAATGCATTCTGAACACACCCGCATTTCAGCGAGCGCGCGGAGAATGCCAGGAGCAGAGGGTTTTCGTTGGTGGTGTTGTCATCGTTGGTGTTGTTATCATTGGTGGTGTGAAATAAAAGAAGGAAAACCTGACTATTAAAATAACTCCACAGCGCAGGAACATTTAATTACCCATTAGCAAGGGAAAAGGGAGCTATCTGTCCATATTCACTTATTAAAATAACTGAGCTATAGGACCTGAATGTTGTGTGCTCATGGCTTCCAGATTCGCCACAATATCAGCCTGGGAAGAAGAAGGAAAGACGTCATCATTGAAGGGCAGCAATGGGCGGAAGCGTATACTCGATAAGCATGATGCACGTGTATTCGTCCACACTGTGAGGCAAAACAGGAAAGCAATGATGGACAAACTGTGTGCGGAGTTCAACATGGTTTGTGAATATCCTGTAATGTCAAACAGTCAAGAGGGAACTTCACAGGGTGGGATTAAGCTCATAACACCGGGCATCACCTGTCCGCGGGTCGAGTGGTGCGTCGGCAATGAACTGCTGAGAAGTAGAGGAATGTGATATGGTGTGATTCATCCTCGATCATGTTCTCGACTAATGGATGTGTGCACGTGCGGCGACAGCCCATGGAGCTATACAGCCCTGAGTGCCTGTTTCTGGCGGATCCATCATGGTGTGGGGCGTGTTTTCCTGGCATGGCCTGGGTCCACTCATTCCATTTGATGGCAGGGTTAATGCAACGCACTACATTACCATCCTGAGCGATCATCTGCATCCCATGATGCAGCATTTCTTCCCTGCTGGAAGCGATTCATTTCAGGATGACAGTGCTCTAGTACACAGGGAAACTAAGGGTGTCGAGATATCTGTGTTTACTCAGGTGTTATCACTGGGTGGTTTGAGGAGCATGAGCTGTTACTCATCTTCCATGGCACTCCCAATCACTGGACCTCAATCCCATATAGCATTTGTGAGACTGTCTGGAGAGGTGCCGAAGACAGTGGTTTCCACCTCTATCAAACTGAAGTTAATTGGAGGACTTCCTTATGGAAGAATGGTGCCACTTCCTGCAGAACAGATCCGGTCCTTGTTGACTGCATGCCACCTCATATCCATGCCGTCCTGGATGCACCTGGCTGGCCAACACCCGACTGCTTTGATATTGTGTTGGTGTTTCCATTTTTTATTTTTTTTGTCCATTACTGAATGTATGTATATTGTTTAGGAAATGGCCCTTAGCAGGCTACTAAATATAGGATTAGCTCAGATCCCCCATTAAATGGCATGTTTAGCTAGGTTGTTCGGTAAAATGGACGTTACATGTGTGTCGGGAGGGTAGGATGCATGTTTTATTGTTCGTACAGTGGTGGTGTGCGAGGGCTTTCTTTTCCTCCCCTCCGGACGATAGGCCCTCCCAGTCGGCTGAGGGGAGTGGCCTGGAGAGGGAGGTGGAGCTAAGGGAGGAGTTGTCGGCTTCGTAAAGGGGGAGGAGCGAGTGTCTCGCGAGCGAGCGAACGAAAGCCCTGTGAAAGGTTCAGTTTGGGAAAACAGTCGGTTTCGAGGTTGCTCGGGGTCGAAGCGAGCGAACGAAAAGAGAACTGTGGTGAAAGGGTGAGCGCCGAGGTGGCGCCGATCGGCTGTACACGGGACAGCTGTGTCTGTTTTTCGTGAGGGAAAAGGCAGGGAAGGCAGCAGAGAAATGACGAGTGTCTGTCTGCGATCTGCTTCGTGAAGGAGGCAGGAGAACCGACTAGAGGCTGCTGCACGTCGAGTGCGCGATCGACTTCATGAGAAGGTCCTCGACACGTTTGTCGATCCGCCTGCCAGAGCCCAAACACCTCAGTTTGGCCTTGTCTGGTGAACAGGCCAGGCCTGGATTTGTGTTGCTGGACTGTTGAAAAAGCCAGCTGGAGCATACCACCGTTGATCTAACGTCGATCTTGTGCCCGACATTGCGCGGGGCCAGACCGCGCCTGAGAAGGGCGTGCGCTCGGGGTGCCTTGAGAAGAAAGAGTACGGCACCGCCATCTTGCCACGCGGCGTGTTCGAGCTGGGGGCTCGAATCCGTGGACATCCGCTTGTTACGAGAGACATTCGTGCTTTTGACACTTTCCTCTCTTGTCCATGAAACATCATCAAGTACTCTGTCTTGCATGCATGCTTCTGTCTGTCTTGTCTGCACGTTGTTTAAGGCATATCTGGTAGGGACCCCTCAAAACCTGTAATCCGTAGTTCCTAGTTAAAAACGGGTTAAAGATTGTTAATAAAAACATTGTCGTGAATGTTTTGCTTGTGTTGTGTTCCCCAATAAATCTGGTTGGTTCGTATGAAGTTGCCGCTATGGATCAATTTGTATCGCATCGAGGAACGATCGTTTGTTGGTATATAAAACCAAATGTTACAACATGGCAGAAAACGCTCGGCATCTGACAAAACAGTCTGTAACCGGGGTCTATCTCCCCAACTGTAAGGTCCAGGATTACGTTGGTATCTGCATTGAAGACGTGTTACCCGAGGCCTGTGCTGAGCCAGCCGGCGTTATAAACCCCGGAGACGGCCGGAGTGGGTTGAGAATCCCTCCGTCGCTGAATCCTTAACAATATATTGTTACAGTTGTGGAAATGGACAGAACATTCAGGGATGCATAAGAAACCCTCAGATAGATATTTCATTTGTAAGTGTGCATAGTTAGGGCCTTGCGCCTCATATCGGGGTCGGGAGAAAATACATTGTGAGATTAACATGTTTCATCCTCGCTGTGATTTTCCCACTTTCTATCCACTTTCAATCCATCTTTCGTTCCATCAATCCATCTTTCAACCCATCCATTCCTTCCTACCACACATCCGTCCAAATCTTCCAGATCTTCCACCCTTTCCAACTCACCCTCTCAACCGTGCAAACCCAGTACATCCCCCTTTTCATTCAATCCATTTTAATATCCCCTGGCTTCAAATCCTTTTCTGCACCCTCCCACACCGACATTACAATTATACTGACACGTATTTAATGCACCATGCACTGCGATCATTAGCGCCACAATTGTTATCAGCCTGCATGGCAGTTCCTAAGTGTTTGACGCTGCTACTAACGGAGACACCAAAGCTGCTCTCAAGGGGGTTGGGGCGTGCTTGTTGGACCGATCCTCCGAATCTCTGGCCACGCATGAGCCAATGAGCAGATGATACAAGAAGGTCTACGTTCCAATAGGCCAAAACGCTGTGACCACGCCTCGAGCTGACCTCTATAAAAGGCGTGTGAACGGGTAGAGAGCCTCTGCCATCGCCTGCCCAAGCCATGAGATGGCTCCATCCAGTTCCTGTCCACAAGTCATTGCTGTGTGCTGCCGTTCCTGTCCACAAGTATATTTGCTGTCTGCCGCCGGTTTTCTGTCCAAGTCATGCTTCTGCCGCCATTCCTGTCCAAGTCTTGCTGTTGCCGCCGTTCCTGTCCACAAGTCATTGCTGTCTGCCACCGTTTTTCTTCCACAGTCATTGCTGTCTGCCGCCGTTCCTGTCCACAAGTCATTGCTCTCTGCTGCCATTCCTGTCCACAAGCTTTTCATGTTTAAAAGTCATTCCTGTTTGCTGATCCAGCTGGGCGAACGAAGCACAAGGTCCTCATGTGCGGGGGCTCCAGCAACACATGACACTTTGACACCACACCAACATTCCCACCGCATTTCACCTCCTCCCTTTCCCTTCCCTTCCCTGCAATTTGGACCAATGCAAGCCGCTTGTTTGTACAGGGTGAGTGAGGGGCTGCAACCATGCCTCCTTCTTTCCTCTATCTTCTTCTTCCTCCTCTCTACTTGTCCTGCGTGATTGTTGCGCCTGTCCATCCCGAGGTAATTAAGTGATTTTAAGGGGAACTTATGTGCGAGGGGTGAATTGCTTTTTCTTTGTGTCTTTGATATCCATATGTGCTCGTTTTGTATATTGATTGTGAAAACGTGTTTTATATTTGTGAAACACTTCAAACCTGCCCAGTTGTGCTTTTTCTTCATTGGTCTTACGGTGTGCACGTATTAGATAGATGGGAAGTTGTACCCCAGTAATTCACTCCAGTCGGATAGCCGACATTCACCCACAGTTCACTCGGCCGTAATTGATAAATAAATGGGGTGGACGGTTTCCCAGTTGCAGGAATTAAATTGTATAGTAAGGTAACTCGAGCTAATTGGGCGTGAGGACCTTGCTTGATTTAATCACCTCAACGGGCTTGCACGGTTGCTTAACAACCTGAAGGGCTGCGGAGGTATTCGTGGCTTGCAGCTTCAGGGTCGAAGATCGAGCGGCGGGTCCGAGAGAGAAATCCCTCGTGCATCCCAGCACGCTCGCCCCTGAAACCCGTAACACACACACACACACACACACTGATTTTAAAGCAGGTATTATATTTGCCTTCAATGTAATATCCAATTGTCAAAATTGTTTCTTTTCATGTATACTGTCATTTTGTACATGCTGTGGGTATGAAGTTGAAACTATTCATTTGACACACTTATATTCCATCAACCAGACTTTTGAAATGCATGTCTTGTGCCATAGATTGTGGATGAGGGAGACTTTTTTGAGATAATGCCAAATTATGCCAAGAACATTGTTGTTGGATTCTGTCGCATGGCTGGCCGAACCGTCGGCATTGTTGGAAACCAACCCAAGGTTGCTTCTGGTCAGTAACCCACCAATTAAATCAGTGCTGTTTTGTGTGTAATGTTATTGATATTGTGACAAGATTCGTACCTATTGTGGTGTAAATTTGAGCCCTAAAATGTGGCCAATTAACGCATTGACTGAGCACGGAACTCAAAGCCAAGGACCAGAATCTTTGATACAAATATCAAACGAATCTTGGTCTTGTTGTTTTGACTTGAATTCGCTGTTTTTACCATTTTGCAGGTTGCTTGGACATCAACGCATCCATAAAAGGAGCTCGCTTTGTGAGGTTCTGTGACGCCTTCAACATTCCTCTCCTCACCTTTGTAGATGTTCCTGGTTTTTTGCCTGGTAAAGTCATTGATCCCTCTTTCTGGGAGCTTGTTTCTGGCTTATTGTTTTCTTTATTCTTGTTGATTATTATTCATCTTCAGCCTAAGTTTGATGATATACAGGTGGGTGTGGACCTGAGGGGAGAGAATGCAAAAAGTCCGGAAATCCAAGATGGCCACTATGGAATCATAAAGAAATATTTATTTTCATATCTTTGCAACTACATAAGTTGCTAACATTCAAATGTCCTTTTATATGTTTTCAGATGTGAGGAATCTGATGCTACATTTATTTCTTTATTTGTTTTAAAAATGGCAGCCATATATATATTGCTGCACATGGCTGCCAACGTGGAGGGAAATGACTCAAATTTATCAACCGTATAATGTAAGATGATGACCAAAATAATTTTGTTTTCAGTTGTGGAGAATCAAACAGCATCATATCTTCTTGAAATAATGTGGTACAATGCAGATTGTATAATGGCAACCAATATGCACGTGCAGCATATCATCTCCACGCTTTTTGGGGAAAAAAAAGCCGGGGGGGGGGTGATATTGTAATCGGCTCCCTCTGTCTGTCGGTTCGGTGGTTTACCCATTTGAACCATGGCTGTGAACCTTACATACTTTATTTGCTTGAGAAGTGTGACGTCCGAGGAGATGACTGGGCAGACCAGGTGAGACTGAGTACAAGGTGCATTGAGTGACTTGCGTGCAGTGGAAGCTCGATTCCACATGGATTGCATGAGTCGGTTCTTTGCAAAGCAGTAATTGACGCACGATGAGCATGAGGCAGTGGCAACTCAAGATGAAGTACACTTGGCATTGGAGTATATGATCAAGACTTTGTGCATTGACAAAGATCACGTATGGAATTCAATTGTTCGAAGAGTAGACAAGTCATTCAGGTTGTACATTAAGTAGGGCACGTCTGGTTGAGGAGCTACGTTGTCATTTTGCAGGGGAACTTCTTGTGCTATCCTCATCGGGTTTTGCAAGCATTATGACGTTCAAAGCTAACACTGCTTAAATGCTCAAAAATTTCAGACTATGATGAAGATCATATCCCTGGAAGTGTTCGCAAAAGAGTGCAAGGCAATCGTATGTGATAAATCACGCTACAGTACCCACATTGACAGACATAGCTGCCGAATCTATTTGAAGCACACTGCAGACATTATTGGCTAAAATTTCTCCAAAATTGGACAAATCCTTGCCAGATTTTAATTGGAAACAATCACAAACCTGGTCAATGGTGAACCATCCAATCTTCAGAAAGCATTGGGCGTGTTGATGAGAGACTCAAAAGCATTACTGTCCCACGTGTATGACTACCGTGTTACATGCAGCTATGACGAAGTCCTTCGTTTCAAGAAGTCAGCAGCTGTAGCTGCTGCTAATAACCTTGCTCAGCAAGGAATATCGGATGCGAAGCACGGGTTAGTTCAGGTTTTATCAGTCTATTTTGACACTGACATATTTTCCTTAAATGGCAAGTCCTCTACCTTACAATGATTGTCATGCATCCAGCTTGTGGTCTGAAATGCAAGTGAGTGACACCATCAGATTATCTCAAGAAAGATGAAATCAGCCAGTTCTACAGTCCTGTGTGTGTGTGTGTGTGGTGTGTGTGTGTGTGTGTGTGTGTGTGTGTGTGTGTGTGTGGTGTGTGTGTGTGTGATTATATATATATATATATTTATATTTTATATATGTTAGCCTTGGTTTGGCAGCGTGGTGTAGGGCAGCCCCGTTGGCCACTGAATTAATACACCAGGGGGTTGACTCAGCCTGTCATCCTTCCGAGGTCGGCAAAATGAGTACCAGTTACTGGGCCGGTGTATACCCCGGTTAAAATAGGTGTACCATATCCCTGTGTCGTAAGAGGCGACCAGGGTTGTGTCAGGAAGGGCATCCGGCGTAAAACATGTGCCAAATCACTATGCGGATCATACGGATGATCCGCTGTGGCGACCCCTAAAGGAGCAGCCGAAAGAAGAAGAAGAAGATATATATAATTATATATATATAGTTGTGTCCACCCAGTTAAGTTAATTACCCCGACCTAATTGTCGTGGACGGGAGGATAACACCGACCTGGATGGATAGCCGAACAATTCTACCTTGGAGGTTATAGTGCACACGGAATGGAGGGTGGCAGAGGCGTGTACCAGCGGCATACATCATGATGGAAGCACAAGGATTTATACTCAAACCCACAATGAACAGACAGACACAAGCAATGTTAATAAATAAGGGTTTAATGAACATAAATTAAATGGTTATAATGGAAATAAATCAACGTGTGATAATAAAAACGTGAGGTAAACCAAAGCTAATTTTGAGACGTCTCCACATACACTCAGATACAGACAAGGGGAAAGATGAAACAAAAGAAAATCCTTCCCTTTATTCTGGTACTTAGCTTTGTCCAGAGATGATCTTTTAGGAGCTTGCGGATCGAACCCCATCGTCTTGTGTGGGAAACCGCACCCAAAAATGGCGCCAAGCCACACTCTTTGCGCGGGAAATGTGCGTCAGGTAATTCATGAGGAGGTATTCAACGCCAGGGCTCACCAACCACCATGCAGCTTCTTTTCATGAACCAACCTGCCGCCCCCACTCCTCTCTTACACCAGGTCCGCTCACAACGATGGCCCACCTTCCTCCTCGAACACACAATAAGATAGCGCTGAGTTATGGCTGAGAGGCACGCTCCTCTTCCTCTCTCTCTCTCTCTCTCTCTCTCTCTCTCTCTCTCTCTCTCTCTCTCTCTCTCTCTCTCTCTCTCTCTCTCTCTCTCTCTCTCTCTCTCTCTCTCTCTCTCTCTCATAAATGTACAACTTCGTGACTCAGCCGAACAGTAATGGCTAGCATCTTGCTCCAGCATGTGAGCAAATTCACACAGCATGAACACGAAAACCCCGCAGCCTTCTTCGTCTTGTCGAGGCGAAGCCTGCGAGCGAGACCCTCCATCTCCAACACGTACCTCCCCAACTATCTACTCTCCATATCGTGTCCTCTTGTACCTTCTCACATCATCCCGACCAACCCCAAGCCTCGGGGCGTGACTTGCCGGTCCGAAGCCGAGAAGGCAGGGTTTTCGCCTGCTCCGGAATGTTTGGCTCTGTTGTTATTGTTGTTGCTGTTGTTATAAGAACCATCCATCCATTGGGACCCTACTTTGTGCAGAGCGTTGGCGCTGCCTAAGCAGTCTTCCTTGGCTATTGGACACAATCCTGGATGGTCACCACTCCACACAGTGTACCACCATGCTCCATTTATTTTGCGACCTCGGAGGATGATAGGCTGAGTCAACCCATCCATCCACTCATTGGTGGCTATTGGACACAATCCTGGATGGGTCACCACTCTGACACAGTGAACCACCATGCTCGCACTCATTTTGCCGACCTCGGAAGGATGATAGGCTGGTCAACCCATCCATCCATCCATTGGGACCATACTCTGTGCAGAGCGTTGGTGCTGCCTAAGCAGTCTCCTTGGCTATTTGACACAATCCTGGATGGGTCACCACTCCGACACTATTCCAATGCTGGCACTCATTTTGCCGACCTCGGAAGTATGACTGGCAAAGTCACCCCATGTGGTATTTATTTCAACAGCAGATGGTATTTGAACTCAGGATCCTCGGATTCCAAGCCCACCACCCTAACCATTAAGCCAACACCAGGCATATGTTATAAGAACGTAATTCTTTTATTTCTGGTTTTGTAAGTGCAAAAACGTGGGAAAAGGTCACAGGGGGTAATCACATACTGGGATAAATTAGCCTTAAACCCTACCTAATTGACACGGCACCGCCCCCCGTGCGGTGACACATAATCTTAAGTCGACAGTTTTCCTTACTTAAATCACATCGACATGTCTCCTGCTCATCCATGGACCATGCTACACAACACAGTCCTATCTTTCCTATGAAATTCCTCCATCTACCAGACAAACATAACAGTATCATTCTGTTGTATATTATGGTCACAAAGCAATAAACTGGCGATGCCACATGTACCCACTGCATCACTCCCATCATATTTTTCAAATGCACCAGGAAGTGTCACGAAAGAGAGTTGAAGAACTTGACTTTGTATTGTAAGGAAAGAGCTTTAAGAAGAAAGATGTGAATGTGACGGTTTAAACAATGCCAGTGTTTGTATAACGGCAGTCATTTTGTATGTTATGAAACATTTAGATTTGTTTACAAACACAAAATAATAATATATATTGTTTCACATCGGGTTTTTTTCTGAGACGAGGTATAATCTTATTCTCTACATCTGAAACATAAAGTGAATTAATCATTGCTATGTGATATCTGGTTGTTGAAATTGAGATACAGTACAGTCTTTTCTCGCCACATCGGCGGTAATATATTACACATATATGGCTCTGGATTTGCTTTTTTTTATTCGTAAATAATGATGGCATCAGATTCCTCATTTAAGAAAACATATAAAAGGACATGTTAATCAATCATGTTTATACCTTTTCTAGTTGTGAAGATACGAATACGAGTTGATTTTTCTCCATTCTGTGGTGACTATCTTGGATTTTCTGACTTTCTCATTTCCCCTTGAGGGTGAGACGTCCACACCCACCTGCATATCATCAAACATATGGTAGAGATGAGTAATGAACAATAAAAAAAAACTTTATCAAACATATAGGGGTTACCTTTTTTGGCCACCCGACCAAATGGGACTTGTGTTCTTCATCATCTGGTTGAAGATTGGTGTTTATTTTTGGTCATTCAATTGTTTTTGTGATACCTTTATAGGATCTATCTCTGATTGCAAGCCTGGTGTCGGCTTAATGGTTAACGTGGCTGGCTTAAGATCTTAGGGTCCCAAATTTGAGCCCCTGTCGTTCCACTGAAATAACACCAGGTGGGTTGACTCAGCCTGTCA
>CM068952.1:101167343-101184644 GCA_035128595.1 Eptatretus atami
AGAGAGAGATATAACCCTCATATCTTGCACACCTCAGTCATACATCTGTGATAACCCTGACCTTAGACACAACAGTGATATTCATTCGCACCAGCCCAACATGTGATAACTCTCACCTTGCCACCCAGCAACATTGTGATAACCTCTCACCTTTGCAGGCACCAGCAACATGTGATACTCTCATCTCTGCACATCTTCCTCCAACAGACATTGTTGGAATATACCCCCCCATTACACTTCTTTGTCAGCCAGCACATCTGTGATAACTCTCACCTTGCACCACCAGCAACATCTGTGATATACTCTCACCTTGCAACACCCAGCAACATATGTATAACTCTCACCTTGTACACCCAGCAACATGTGATAACTCACCTTGCACACCCAGCAACATCTGTGACAATTCTCACCTTGCTGCACCCTAGCAAACATCTGTGATAACCCTCACCTTGACACCCAGCAACATGTGAAACTCACCTTGCACACCCAGCAACATCTGTGACCTCATGCGCACCCAGCAACATGTGATAACTCTCACCTTGTGCACCCAGCAACATGTGATAACTCTCACCTGTGCACCCAGCAACATGGATAACTCTCACTCTTGCACACCCAGCAACATCTGTGAAACCCTCACCTTGTACACCCAGCAACATGTGATAACTCTCACCTGTTCACCCAGCAACATGCTGATAACTCTCTCCTTGCAGACCCAGCAACATCTGTGATAACTCTCATCTTGCACACCCAGAAACATCTGTGATAACTCTCACCTTGCACACCCAGCAACATCTGTGATAACGCTCACCTTGCGCACCAGCAGCAACATGTAATAACTCTCACCTTGCACACCCAGCAACATGTGATAACTCTCACTGTGCACACCAGCAACATCTGTGATAACCCTCACCTATTGAACACCCAGCAAACATCTGTGTAAACTCACCTTGCACCCAAGCCTGGTCCTGGCTTGCGGTTGGGGTGTGGTGGCTTGGGATCTCTAGGGTCCTGAGTTTGAGCCCCGTTTCCACTGAATTAACACCAGGGGGTTGACTCAGCCTGTCATCCTTCCGAGGTCGGCGAAATGAGCACCAGTGTAACTGGTAATATAGGGGCACTGCATCAGCGGCACTGCCGCGTCCCTAACCATGATGCAACCAGCAGCCAAAAACGCAGCACACGATGGAACCTTGCACCTCCACATCATCTGTGATACTCTCATGTTGTTAATGCTTTTGTATCGTAATCCATTGTATGAGCTCAAGATCTCTTTGAATGTCGATGAAGTCCCTTTTCGGTCTTGTCTTTGTTGATTCATCCATTTGTGAGCATGAAGCCACTTCAGCTCCTTACAAGTTCAAAACAGTTGTACACGTCACAATGTTCATGCTTTCTCTTCTCTGATGAAATGCCTTTTACATTCTACTGCTTGTGGTCGACTGAATTTGTCACGGTTTCAGCCTTCCAATAACTACTACTACTACGACTACTTTGACAGCTCCAATTATTATGCTCAACTTTTTGTCGGTTCTGCCAGGGATGGCGTTTTTGGCCAAATCTTTCCTGAACCGGTGGGTTTTGACTCAAAGTTATTATGACCGCGCTTGTGGGTTTCTCAGGGGGCGGTGATGACTCGCCTACCGCGTGGCAGATACCTGTGGATATTTAACGTCTTCCCAACTGCCGCTCAGACGGGACATCCAGCTTCAGTTCCATCTGTCAGATGACACACCAACTCTGCCTGGGAGAAAGCATTATAGCTGGGTAGGGAATCGAACCAGGTGCTACAGTTCAAGGTAAGTGTGCTTCCTGTGCACCTTCCTCTCTGACTGCAAATAGTACTCATTTTGGCCTTGATGGTCAACGTGTCGAGGTTTAAAAGAGCAGCTTTCATGGAACTTTCCACGTATGTACACGAAATTGGGTTTTTTAAATTATAGAAACGTGGTGTGTTTTTACATTTAAAGGTTGGATTCGATGTGGCTTACTAGCATGAGGAACATAATGCAACTTCTCCATTTTTCTCGCACTATCAACCACTTGTGATACAATGGACGCTGCCGCGGCGTTTTGTTGGGGAAGTTGTCATTAGATGGGGGAATTGTTACTCCGGTGTTGAAGTGTAAAACAGACTGATTGCAATGATGGCGTTTTCACTTTGCACGCATGTGGTCAGAAAAATCAAATACTGATGAATCCATGGAGGGCTGCCACGATGGCCGAGACACACAATCATCTGTGCTGTCTAGCCTGGCTTTGAATCCCGGTCCAGCTATAACTGTCATCCTGGTGTTTCACAGGCTGGGTGATTCATCAATGTGTGTACCGTCTCTCGGATGGACGTTAAACGGATTTCCATCTGCTGGCATTCGTTAGTGGACATTAAAGACCCACAGTGTCCTTAATTTGTGGTGAGTATGTGAACTATCACTGGTACAACAGACAAATTCCAAATTCCTGCCCTAACTTACTGCTGGAGAAGGCAATGGCAAACCACCCAGTATATTTAACCGTTGCTAATAAACTGCAGCGGCAGCACCCTATTGAACCTGCGTCGGGGCAGAAACCAGACACGAATGTAATGGAACAAACCCCCCCCCCCCCACCGGAATGATTCAGGGACCCTTTTTACCGTTGGAGAGATTTATAGTGACGTCATTCAGCTCATAGCTTTTGGGTCATGAGGTCATTTTAGCTCTAGATGAGGTTACTAGAGGTCTCTCCCCCTAACCCTACCTATAAAAGGTTACAGCAATTTCCTCTCCATCACTTAAAGATGCCAATTCAGATGTTGCCACGATATCGTGTACGTATAAACAAGAACAAGAAGTTTTTCGCAGGTAGGGCAATTCACGTGTGCACCCTCAGATGAATGTTAAACTGAACCTTGCGACTGACTGCATTAGTTTATGGACGTTAAAGATCGCATGGTGTCCTTCATGAAGAGTAAGTCATCACCAGCATCCCGGCCAAATTCCTGCTCTCACCTACAAACATCTGCGGCAGTGGCACAGGTACAACCCAGCAACTGATGCTGCCCCGAGCCGTGTGCTGCCGATGAAAGAAGAAGATGAAGAACTCTCCCTTCTGTCAAATGCTGCCCTTTCAAGAGATAAAAAAAAAACATTTGGTATCAGAAACTACTCCGAAATGTTTTCAATAAACACTGTTTCTATAGGAGATCGTAAATGAGCAGCACTATTTCAGAAGTCTCATAAATCTGTGCTGATCTCTGCGTGGCCTACAATGCAAAAGGAAATAAGATTCCTTCAAGCACCTTTTTCTGCATCACGTTCTCATACATGCGAGTACCTCTTGTGATGGAACCAATGAAACAGCAGTCAAACCAACATACGTGTGTGTGTGTGTGTGTTTTTTGAAACGCCATGTTACGCATATTGTCCATGAACTGACTTTTCATCTGCGAGTAAGACTTCAAGACTTAAACATCTATTTTCACCAACGATGGGCAGACCGACCATGCTGAGCCAACTGAATTCTTGATTCATTCCAGGAAAAGAGCACCCTCGTGTGGAAGGAACCAATATCCAGAACCTTTTAAAAAGTAGAGTAAATTAAATTAGGATTCCAAAAAAACAGTAATTACTTATCAGATGTGATTGTAAATGTAATTTTCACTTAACATCTTAATTTTTATAAAGTCATCATTCAGCATCAAATGCAACTTCAATGAATTTTCCAGTAATTCACCATCGGCGATCTACAATGTCAAGACATGGCTGTTCCATCGAAGTTATTGGGAAATTGACCGGTTTCATGGCCTCGTACTTGCATTCTTTAACCAAGTGAGAACATGCTTCCTTGTGTACATCTTACACTTAGCAACATTGAAAGTTATATTCCTTGTGCAGAGGGAACAATATCTCGGTTGGAGTACATGATGGTTGTGTATGATTGAAATTGTAAAGCTCAGCCTAAATTAGCAGGGTTATGTGTAACAAGTAGTTTCAGGATTCCCACTTTCCAGAGACAACAAAAATCGTCAACGAGACCAGCGGTCTGGCTCTCGGCTCAGTTAAGTGGACGGTACAAGTTGGTAGTATGTGTTAAACAAAAATCTCCTGGTGCAATTCAAACCAAGAGGTGAAGTGCAAAGTAGGTTGGGTTTGTAGCTTGCTTATACTTTTTAACAAAACGGAGTTTGAAATTTCAATACTTCCTAATCAAGCAGCCTTCCAAAGCAAGGCATTCGCCATCGTGCTCAGTCCTTTGTTGCGAAACCTAAATTTATCGCAGCAATTTGTCCACGGCTTTGTGGAATACCAATCTCACGTTTGAGCTGGTGCCCTTGCTTCACCCACGACACTCTTAGATGTTGTGGAATCCAAAACAATGATTAGCCTCTTCTGAGAGGAGGTTGATACATGAGGCCTGCTGCTCCCATTTGCAGAATTTGTCAGTGGTGTCTATTTTGCACCGTCTCACTTTTGGTTTTTCTCCCCATTGTGTTTCAGCCAAACCCCTCGTCACCCTCTCGCTGATGTACACATTCTTCTCATAAATGCACCGACTGGCTACCTTTTCAAAATCGAAGCTCATTATTCCTCTTTCCTCACATTTATGATCGACATGGAGCATGCTAATAGGCAAGACCTTGAAGCAGTCCGACAGGCCTACGACTCTCTCCAGGGCTTATAGTTGGCAAATCATGACCATCTCATTGTCTTAGATCTCTACCGATTTTTTTACTCTAATCAACCATTCCCACACCTAGTCCTCTTGCTTGCATACCTCCCCCCCAATTTCCCCATTAATTCACCCACCTCGTGTGCAACTGTTCCCCACCACCCCAATGGCAATATGCCAACCTATCCTCTGTTACTTTCCTTTTCCACAAGTCTAGACTTTGTGTCCAAAAAGTCCAATGCAAAGTTATTTATTTATTTTCTAAGGTTTGAATAATTAAAATGCACAGCAACAGTGAGGACAATACATCTGTGTCGCATTAAATTTTATTTTCAAGAAAGCATTTCCTTTGACCAGGTCCTTTTCTCCAATTAATAGCAATAAACACCATTCCTCAACATAAACGAGCATGGGCATTTAGTGTCGCATGGCCATGCAGCTAAAGTGGATAAATGGAAAAACGTGGTTGGCCAAGTTATGGGTTTGAAAGAAGTAATTTAAGGAATTGTATGAAAACAGAATTTTATTGCATAGCTCAGCCAATGAGAATGCAATGAGATTTTTGGTGAAAAACTCAGGTGGTCCTCAAGTCACCCTTGCCCACAAATAGAACAACCAACCAACCTCCCGAGAATACAAGACCTGATAATTGAAGCAACCAGTTGTTATTTGATTACAGTGCAAATAAAATGGTGACGGGCAAGTATAGTACGCAGTGACGGTTCACAAAGGGATATTGGCATGTTTCTTCCATGGGTTATGTTGCAACTTTCTCTTTAGGATCTCGAGGTCAGCACAGGCTCGACGTCGGGTCTCACTGGGAGATATAATATCTATCGACGAAACCTGCGAGGAAGGTGGAGGTTACAAAATGTTCAGATGTAGCTGTGTCCATTCATGCATTAATATATATATATATATATATTATATATATATATATATATGTATATATACATATATACATACATACATATACATACAGGGTGTCCCAAAAAGACCGGACAACTTTGGTTGTTAATATATTTAGAACCACAAATGATACGACGATACCCTTTGGTTTATATGATACAGAAACTCGTAAAGTTTTTGCACACCATCATACACTTCAATGTGAGCTCCATTTGGAAAGCAAAAATGCATTAGCAAAAAACTTTTTCCCATTGACATCATGTTATAAATCAAAGATGCATTCTTAAGGGGCTGATGTTCAGACCCCTTACACAACCTAACCAAACCAAATACAAAAGACATAATAACTCAGTAAATCAATACAGAACATCAGTAAATGTATAATTAAATGAACACCCACCATAAATACATCAAAATAGAATAAAAATATATGAGTACAGTACTCAGGACTATACGCACCAAATATAATAGAAGAGATTGCATGTGCAGGCCTGGAGATGTGTGGGTGGGAGTGGTTATTTTGGTGGGAGGCAGGAAAAAGAGTTGCTAGACTCTTCACCGTGAATGCTTGATGGAGCAGATACAGGTCGTTTTCCACTCATAATGTAGGGTTTGAGGAAAGTTTTACAAAAGTTACTTGATACCTTTGATGATGTCCAAAATAGTGCAGTCCAAAGTACAAAGGATGTGCAGATTAAAAAATTTAAAAAACGTTCAATGGATGTTAATTTACAATACAATAGTACTTGTATTATTTGCATACTCTTCCGCTTTACAAGAGAAGAGTGATCTTCCATTATACTTGAGAGCACATATGCTTCCCCTGCCCCTTTAGACACATGGTCGGGGGGGGGAGGATGGGTTTTAGCAAAAATACATTGCGTATCGGTGAAGATGCTTTAACCAGGAGTGTGTATAGTGAGGAGTGCCTGTATTTTACTGATATTCATTTGTTTAATGTTCTGAATTTGTTAAAAGGACTAAATAAATTATGAATATAAATATCGAATAGCAGGATGGTGTCGATGTCGCATTCTATTTCCTCCTTCACTCTCACCGCTTCGCTAAACTCCGGAGCCATAATCAACGATGTCTTATAATTCTGCTTACGGCATCTAAATTTCCTTGCATTTGTCAGAGTGGAAGACGTGATGCCATTCCAGTGAGCAGCACTTCCGGTCCAAACAGCACGGGAATTGGTGTCGTCTCCATTTCTTCTGTTTGTTTGTTTGTTTTTTGCTTTGGGATGGCGTTAATGCTGTTCTCTGGCCCTCCTATCCTATCAAATCCGACATCATCCCATCCATCACCTTTACTTTAACAACTGCTCATATCTTAAAAATAAAAAAGTGATTACAAAAGCATGTTGCATGCATGCATGATGGCTATATTCATGATTTCACACGCCGACCAAGTTTCTTTCATAAACCTCATTTTTCATCTTCCAGATAGGTAAAAGAAAGAGAATTTACGGTGTAATTGTTTGTTCTAGCCCTGGGTTCCCAACCTCGGGGTCGCGAAGCACTTTTCGTGGGGTCACGGACTCATCTGAAAACTTAAAAAAAAAATGCTATGTTTTTATGAAAAGTATGTAAATACACAGCGCTTGCCACATTCTTGACATTGCCAAGAATTACTTTCTCATTACAACATTTTGTTCTGGAAATAGAAACTAAGGTGGGTTTTCCCGCTCTAATTCAGGTGATCAGTGGATGATTTTCCTCGCCAGCCAGCTAGCGCATGCGCGTTACAGTATGTTCGCAATTTTAAACAAGCATGCCCAGTTCTACCCGTAACCACGCATTGCTCTGTTAAAACCATATGGTGAACCCGTAGTTGGTTCACGGTTCGGTTCAATTCGGCACACTGGAGTGAAACCGTGCACTTTTACCCCTACCCATCCGCACCCCTGAAACCATGCTTGGGTTTTTGACTGCGATGGACGGATCAAAGTTTGTGAGAGTGGAGGGACAGTTCCCACGCACGTGCGCATGAATGGCTTTGACCATGTGAAGCTGACAATGACATGAAAGGAGTCATGTTTGCCCAGCGACATGGAGCACCGAAAGTTGTAAGATCAAAAGTACTCGTTGTCAGATCAAAAGTTGCTTTGAAGTAAGGGTGCAAACAGGGTCCAGCAGGCATATAAATAGTTGGCCGAATATCAAGTTATTCACATCATCTTTACAATGCTACAACTGCTACAACTACATCATCTCTACTTCTGCCGACCATTGGAATACCTGCGTGTGAAGTCTTTGAATTTTCTGGATTATTACTGGATACCACTCAGTGCCTCTATTATTCATTTTACGTCGTTTCTTATTGAAGAAGAGCCTTCTTGAACATTTCGTTTCTATACTATACCCAAAGTTGAAAGTTGTTACTTTTTGTGAAGGAATATGGCCGGCGCGTCCGCGAACGACCTTACAATGACAAATTCATTGAGCTAGGTTTCTATTATGTGACAGAGCGTGGAGTCCAGAAACCTCAGTGCGTCATTTGTTATGAAATACTTTCGAGTGAATCCATGAAACATAACAAGTTACAACGGCATCTGTCATCAAGCATGCAGCATACAAAGATAGAGATCGCTCATTTTCGAACGGAAGTTAACCGCCCTTAGGAATTCCCGCTTGGATAAAGAAGGTAAATGTCATCAGACCAATGCACGTGCTGTGGAAGCGTCCTATCGTGTTTCGTTGCTCATTGCAAAAGCTAAAAAGCCACACACTATCGGCGAGGAACTGATAATGCCATGTGCCAATAAAATGGTTTCTCTCATGATCGGAGAAGACATGGTTAGTAAAGTCGCGATCATACCTCTCTCGAATAACACTGTTCATGGTAGAATTTGTGACACGAGTGAGGACATTACCGCACAGAATGTTACGGATATCAAGCAGTCACTTTGGCATGCCATACAGCTGGATGAATCAACGGACATTGCATCATGCGCACAATTGATGGTTGGGTCAGATTCATCAAAGATGGTGATTTTGTGGACGAGCCTTTGATGTGCAAGTCATTGGAAACAACAACTAAAGGAGTTGACATTTCTACAGAAATCGAAACCTTTTCAATCAAGAAGGTCTGGACTTCATAAAATTGATTGGATCGACAACAGATGGAGCTCCTGCAATGCTTGGCAGGCATTCTGGCTTTAAAGCTAAATTACAGCGAGTGGCTCCTCATGCATTTATGATACATTGCATGATTCACCGGGAGGCGTTGGCTGCTCGCACAATGCCCGAAAGTTTCATGAACGTATTGTCGCAGGTGATCAAAATCGTGAATCACATCAAATGTAGCGCATTAAACACGAGGTTATTCAGATTATTCTGTCATGAAATGGACGCCGATCACATGAACTTACTGTTCTACACTCAAGTACGATGGCTTTCACGAGGAAACGTTGTTCTGCGTGTTTACGAGTTACGTGAAGAGTTAAAAGAGTTTTTACGTACACAAAACAAGAATGAATGGGTGGAAATGCTGGAGTCCAGTAACTGGCTTGCTAAATTGTGCTATTTGAGTGACATTTTTGAACGTATCAATGTGCTCAATCGTACGCTTCAAGGCAGAGACACGAATCTGATGTTCTTCCATGACAAAATAAAAGGGTTTCTTGCCACACTCGCATTGTTGAAAGATAAAGTGAGTTGCAACCGTTTCGTATTATTTCCACGCCTCTCTGCCCACCTGGAAGTTGAAGAATCCGAAGACATCCAAGTCGAGCATGTTTCTGGCGAAATCAATGAACACCTTCAGTCACTGATTGATCAGTTCGAATACTACTTTCCCGAGCTCGACATCCAGTCATTCACCGTGACCCGAGACCCATTCAGTGCACCATTAGACGCCATCGCCGACGATGATATCGCCCAAGAGGAGCTTGTGAGACTGAAGCAGGATTCCGGAGCGAAATCATTGTACAAGTCCGTGTCTTTGTCCAGTTACTGGTGCAAAATGCTTGAATCCTATCCACGTCTATCCGAGAAGGCAATACGGCTCCTAATGCCGTACCCTTCGTCATACTTATGTGAAGTCATTTACTACAATGGTTGTGATGAAAACGAAGTTCCGCAATCGTCTTGAAATCGAGAAAGACATGATCGTCGCGTTGAGTGGCGTTGAGCCGCGCATTGCAAAACTCGTGGCTGAGAAACAGGCCCAGCCATCGCATTGATCATGATTGTATCAATAATTTGTCAAAAATATAAGTGGGCAATAAACGCGAACGATAATGATGTTTCATAGTGAACACATGTGACTGTTCTTCGAGGGGTCGCGCTCTGATGCTGAGATCTGGAATGGGGTCGCGAAACATGCTCGACTTGGATGTCTTCGGATTCTTCAACTTCCAGGTGGGCAGAGAGGCGTGGAAATAATACGAAACGGTTGCAACTCACTTTATCTTTCAACAATGCGAGTGTGGCAAGAAACCCTTTTATTTTGTCATGGAAGAACATCAGATTCGTTGTCTCTGCCTTGAAGCGTACGATTGAGCACATTGATACGTTCAAAAATGTCACTCAAATAGCACAATTTAGCAAGCCAGTTACTGGACTCCAGCATTTCCACCCATTCATTCTTGTTTTGTGTACGTAAAAACTCTTTTAACTCTCACGTAACTCGTAAACACGCAGAACAACGTTTCCTCGTGAAAGCCATCGTACTTGAGTGTAGAAAGTAAGTTCATGTGATCGGCGTCCATTTCATGACAGAATAATCTGAATAACCTCGTGTTTAATGCGCTACATTTGATGTGATTCACGATTTTGATCACCTGCGACAATACGTTCATGAACTTTCGGGCATTTTGCGAGCAGCCAACGCCTCCCGGTGAATCATGCAATGTATCATAAAGCATGAGGAGCCCACGCTGTAATTTAGCTTTAAAGCCAGAATGCCTGCAAGCATTGGCAGAGCTCCATCTGTTGTCGATCCAATCAATTTATTGAAGTCCAGACCTTCTTGATTGTAAAAGGTTTCGATTTCTGTAGAAATGTCAACTCCTTTAGTTGTTGTTTCCAATGACTTGCACATCAAAGGCTCGTCCACAAAATCACCATCTTTGATGAATCTGACCCAAACCATCAATTGTGCGCATGATGCAATGTCCGTTGATTCATCCAGCTGTATGGCATGCCAAAAGTGACTGCTTGATATCCGTAACATTCTGTGCGGTAATGTCCTCACTCGTGTCACAAATTCTACCATGAACAGTGTTATTCGAGAGAGGTATGATCGCGACTTTACTAACCATGTCTTCTCCGATCATGAGAGAAACCATTTTATTGGCACATGGCATTCATCAGTCGCTCGCGATTAGCTGTGTGGCTTTTAGGTCCATCTCTAACGCAGGATGACCAAACAAGCCGGACCAAATGTCCGCTCCGTTCAACAATTTATTTCTTCGATCTTGATTGAAACTTCAGTATGTGGCGTCGACGGCTCGCATGACGTGTTGCCACAACCATATAAACTTCTTGTCCGGCGCGTCAAGGTCCACGGACGGTCAACCTAAGTTATAAAAATGTCGCCATTGCTCAAAACCTACTCCTCCATGTCTGCCATTCTACAAGATATTCCGGCAATGTTTATTGATCTATGATAGTAGAAACAATATTATATTGTATCCTAACCGGACAGATTTTTGAATTCTCCTTCCCGTCTTATCGTCACCGTGATTTCTGGAAGATGGTCAAAAAACGCCGATTGCGATCGCAAATAAGGAAGGAAGGAAGCAAATGAAATCATAAATATGAAACACATTTTTAGCCCTTTATATTTATACATTCTCTCCGCGAAGGTGCAAAAGATCAAAACCCGACAATGTAAACGTCGGCATTATTTTCAACACAATATAAGTTCGTGCGCACCTGGCGCAAAATTGCCGAGTCATCTTTAACCAAGACGCGCAAGTTCTCAAGCTGCCGCAGCCTAGAACCTGCGCATTAGTCCTCTCGGCTCATAACTGAACATTGATAACTTGTGATATTATTAGAGATCGACCGTCACCCCCACTACGGCGGTAATTTTTTAGCTTTGCAATGAGCAACGAAACACGATAGGACGCTTCCCACAGCACGTGCATTGGTCTGGTGACATTTACCTTCTTTACTTCCAAGCGGGAATTCCTAAGGGCGGTTAACTTCCGTTCGAAAAATGAGCGATCTCTATCTTTGTATGCTGCATGCTTGATGACAGATGCCGTTGTAACTTGTTATGTTTCATGGATTCACTCGAAAGTATTTCATAACAAATGACGCACTGAGGTTTCTGGACTCCACGCTCTGTCACATAATAGAAACCTAGCTCAATGAATTTGTCATTGTAAGGTCGTTCGCGCGACGCGCCGGCCATATTCCTTCACAAAAAGTAACAACTTTCAACTTTGGGTATAGTATAGAAACGAAATGTTCAAGAAGGCTCTTCTTAATAAGAAACGACGTAAAATGAATAATAGAGGCACTGAGTGGTATCCAGTAATAATCCAGAAAATTCAAAGACTTCACACGCAGGTATTCCAATGGTCGGCAGAAGTAGAGATGATGTAGTTGTAGCAGTTGTAGCATTGTAAAGATGATGTGAATAACTTGATATTCGGCCAACTATTTATATGCCTGCTGGACCCTGTTTGCACCCTTACTTCAAAGCAACTTTTGATCTGACAACGAGTACTTTTGATCTTACAACTTTCGGTGCTCCATGTCGCTGGGCAAACATGACTCCTTTCATGTCATTGTCAGCTTCACATGGTCAAAGCCATTCATGCGCACGTGCGTGGGAACTGTCCCTCCACTCTCACAAACTTTGAGTCCGTCCATCGCAGTCAAAAACCCAAGCATGGTTTCAGGGGTGCGGATGGGTAGGGGGTAAAAGTGCACGGTTTCACTCCATGTGGCCGAATTGAACCGAACCGTGAACCAACTACGGGTTCACCATATGGTTTTAACAGAGCAATGCGTGGTTACGGGTAGAACTGGGCATGCTTGTTTAAAATTGCGAACATACTGTAACGCGCATGCGCTAGCTGGCTGGCGAGGAAATATCATCCACTGATCACCTGAATTAGAGCGGGAAAACCCACCTTAGTTTCTATTTCCAGAACAAAATGTTGTAATGAGAAAGTAATTCTTGGCAATGTCAAGAATGTGGCAAGCGCTGTGTATTTACATACTTTTCATAAAAACATAGCATTTTTTTTTTTAAGTTTTCAGATGAGTCCGTGACCCCACGAAAAGTGCTTCGCGACCCCGAGGTTGGGAACCCAGGGGCTAGAACAAACAATTACACCGTAAATTCTCTTTCTTTTACCTATCTGGAAGATGAAAAATGAGGGTTTATGAAAGAAACTTGGTCGGCGGTGAAATCATGAATATAGCCATCATGCATGCATGCAACATGCTTTTGTAATCACTTTTTTATTTTTAAGATATGAGCAGTTGTTAAAGTAAAGGTGATGGATGGGATGATGTCGGATTTGATAGGATAGGAGGGCCAGAGAACAGCATTAACGCCATCCCAAAGCAAAAAACAAACAAACAAACAGAAGAAATGGAGACGACACCAATTCCCGTGCTGTTTGGACCGGAAGCGCTGCCCACTGGAATGGCATCACGTCTTCCACTCTGACAAATGCAAGGAAATTTAGATGCCGTAAGCAGAATTATAAGACATCGTTGATTATGGCTCCGGAGTTTAGCGAAGCGGTGAGAGTGAAGGGAGGAAATAGAATGCGACATCGACACCATCCTGCTATTCGATATTTATATTCATAATTTATTTAGTCCTTTTAAACAAATTCAGAACATTAAACAAATGAATATCAGTAAAATACAGGCACTCCTCACTATACACACTCCTGGTTAAAGCATCTTCACCGATACGCAATGTATTTTTGCTAAAGCCCATCCTCCCCCCCCCCGACCATGTGTCTAAAGGGGCAGGGGAAGCATATGTGCTCTCAAGTATAATGGAAGATCACTCTTCTCTTGTAAAGCGAAGAGTATGCAAATAATACAAGTACTATTGTATTGTAAATTAACATCCATTGAACGTTTTTTAAATTTTTTAATCTGCACATCCTTTGTACTTTGGACTGCACTATTTTGGACATCATCAAGTGGTATCAAGTAACTTTTGTAAAACTTTCCTCAAACCCTACATTATGAGTGGAAAACGACCTGTATCTGCTCCATCAAGCATTCACGGTAAGAGGTCTAGCAACTCTTTTTCCTGCCTCACCACCAAAATAACCACTCCCCACCCACACATCTCCAGGCCTGCACATGCAATCTCTTCTATTATATTGGTGCGTATAGTCCTGAGTACTGTACTCATATATTTTTATTCTATTTTGATGTATTTATGGTGGGTGTTCATTTAATTATACATTTACTGATGTTCTGTATTGATTTACTGAGTTATTATGTCTTTTGTATTTGGTTTGGTTAGGTTGTGTAAGGGGTCTGAACATCAGCCCCTTAAGAATGCATCTTTGATTTATAACATGATGTCAATGGGAAAAAGTTTTTTGCTAAATGCATTTTTGCTTTCCAAATGGAGCTCACATTGAAGTGTATTGATGGTGTGCAAAAAACTTTACGAGTTTCTGTATCATATAAACCAAAGGGTATCGTCGTATCATTTGTGGTTCTAAATATATTAACAACCAAAGTTGTCCCGGTCTTTTTGGGACACCCTGTATGTATATGTATGTATGTATATATGTATATATACATATATATATATATATATATATATATATATATATATATATTAATGCATGAATGGACACAGCTACATCTGAACATTTTGTAACCCTCCACCTTCCTCGCAGGTTTCGTCGATGATATTATATCTCCCAGTGAGACCCGACGTCGAGCCTGTGCTGACCTCGAGATCCTAAAGAGAAAGTTGCAACATAACCCATGGAAGAAACATGCCAATATCCCTTTGTGAACCGTCACTGCGTACTATACTTGCCCGTCACCATTTTATTTGCACTGTAATCAAATAACAACTGGTTGCTTCAATTATCAGGTCTTGTATTCTCGGGGAGGTTGGTTGGTTGTTCTATTTGTGGGCAAGGGTGACTTGAGGACCACCTGAGTTTTTCACCAAAAATCTCATTGCATTCTCATTGGCTGAGCTATGCAATAAAATTCTGTTTTCATACAATTCCTTAAATTACTTCTTTCAAACCCATAACTTGGCCAACCACGTTTTTCCATTTATCCACTTTAGCTGCATGGCCATGCCGACACTAAATGCCCATGCTCGTTTATGTTGAGGAAATGGTGTTTATTGCTATTAATTGGAGAAAAGGGACCTGGTCAAAGGAAATGCTTTCTTGAAAATAAATTTAATGCGACACAGATGTATTGTCCTCACTGTTGCTGTGCATTTTAATTTATTCAAACCTTAGAAAATAAATAAATAACTTTGCCATTGGACTTTTTGGACACAAAGTCTAGACTTGTGGAAAAGGAAAGTAACAGAGGATAGGTTGGCATATTGCCATTGGGGTGGTGGGGAACAGTTGCACACGAGTGGTTGGGTGAATTAATGGGGAAATTGGGGGGGAGGTATGCAAGCAAGAGGACTAGGTGTGGGAATGGTTGATTAGAGTAAAAATAATCGGTAGAGATCTAAGACAATGAGATGGTCATGATTTGCCAACTATAAGCCCTGGAGAGAGTCGTAGGCCTGTCGGACTGCTTCAAGGTCTTGCCTATTAGCATGCTCCATGTCGATCATAAATGTGAGGAAAGAGGAATAATGAGCTTCGATTTTTGAAAAGGTAGCCAGTCGGTGCATTTATGAGAAGAATGTGTACATCAGCGAGAGGGTGACGAGGGGTTGGCTGAAACACAATGGGGAGAAAAACCAAAAGTGAGACGGTGCAAAATAGACACCACTGACAAATTCTGCAAATGGGAGCAGCAGGCCTCATGTATCAACCTCCTCTCAGAAGAGGCTAATCATTGTTTTGGATTCCACAACATCTAAGAGTGTCGTGGTGTGAAGCAAGGGCACCAGCTCAAACGTGAGATTGGTATTCCACAAAGCCGTGGACAAATTGCTGCGATAAATTTAGGTTTCGCAACAAAGGACTGAGCACGATGGCGAATGCCTTGCTTTGGAAGGCTGCTTGATTAGGAAGGTATTGAAATTTCAAAGCTCCGTTTTGTTAAAAAGTATAAGCAAGCTACAAACCCAACCTACTTTGCACTTCACCTCTTGGTTTGAATTGCACCAGGAGATTTTGTTTAACACATACTACCAACTTGTACCGTCCACTTAACTGAGCCGAGAGCCAGACCGCTGGTCTCGTTGACGATTTTGTTTTGTCTCTGGAAAGTGGGAATCCTGAAACGTACTTGTTACACATAACCCTGCTAATTTAGGCTGAGCTTTACAATTTCAATCATACACAACCATCATGTACTCCAACCGAGATATTGTTCCCTCTGCACAAGGAATATAACTTTCAATGTTGCTAAGTGTAAGATGTACACAAGGAAGCATGTTCTCACTTGGTTAAAGAATGCAAGTACGAGGCCCATGAAACCGGTCAATTTCCCAATAACTTCGATGGAACAGCCATGTCTTGACATTGTAGATCGCCGATGGTGAATTACTGGAAAATTCATTGAAGTTGCATTTGATGCTGAATGATGACTTTATAAAAATTAAGATGTTAAGTGAAAATTACATTTACAATCACATCTGATAAGTAATTACTGTTTTTTTGGAATCCTAATTTAATTTACTCTACTTTTAAAAGGTTCTGGATATTGGTTCCTTCCACACGAGGGTGCTCTTTTCCTGGAATGAATCAAGAATTCCAGTTGGCTCAGCATGGTCGGTCTGCCCATCGTTGGTGAAAATAGATGTTTAAGTCTTGAAGTCTTACTCGCAGATGAAAAGTCAGTTCGTGGACAATATGCGTAACATGGCGTTTCAAAACACACACACACACACACGTATGTTGGTTTGACTGCTGTTTCATTGGTTCCATCACAAGAGGTACTCGCATGTATGAGAACGTGATGCAGAAAAAGGTGCTTGAAGGAATCTTATTTCCTTTTGCATTGTAGGCCACGCAGAGATCAGCACAGATTTATGAGACTTCTGAAATAGTGCTGCTCATTTACGATCTCCTATAGAAACAGTGTTTATTGAAAACATTTCGGAGTACGTTTCTGATACCAAATGTTTTTTTTTTATCTCTTGAAAGGGCAGCATTTGACAGAAGGGGAGAGTTCTTCATCTTCTTCTTTCATCGGCAGCACACGGCTCGGGGCAGCATCAGTTGCTGGGGTTGTACCTGTGCCACTGCCGCAGATGTTTGTAGGTGAGAGCAGGAATTTGGCCGGGATGCTGGTGATGACTTACTCTTCATGAAGGACACCATGCGATCTTTAACGTCCATAAACTAATGCAGTCAGTCGCAAGGTTCAGTTTAACATTCATCTGAGGGTGCACACGTGAATTGCCCTACCTGCGAAAAACTTCTTGTTCTTGTTTATACGTACACGATATCGTGGCAACATCTGAATTGGCATCTTTAAGTGATGGAGAGGAAATGCTGTTACACCTTTTATAGGTAGGGTTAGGGGGAGAGACCTCTAGTAACCTCATCTAGAGCTAAAATGACCTCATGACCCAAAAGCTATGAGCTGAATGACGTCACTATAAATCTCTCCAACGGTAAAAAGGGTCCCTGAATCA
>CM068952.1:101184654-101210967 GCA_035128595.1 Eptatretus atami
ACATTCGTGTTCTGGTGTTCTGCCCCGACGCAGGTTCAATAGGGTGCTGCCGCTGCAGTTTATTAGCAACGGTTAAATATACTGGGTGGTTTGCCATTGCCTTCTCAGCAGTAAGTTAGGGCAGGAATTTGGAATTTGTCTGTTGTACCAGTGATAGTTCACATACTCACCACAAATTAAGGACACTGTGGGGTCTTTAATGTCCACTAACGAATGCCAGCAGATGGAAATCCAGTTTAACGTCCATCCGAGAGACGGTACACACATTGATGAATCACCCAGCCTGTGAAACACCAGGATGACAGTTTATAGCTGGACCGGGATTCAAAGCCAGGCTAGACAGCACAGATGATTGTGTGTCTCGGCCATCGTGGCAGCCCTCCATTGGATTCATCAGTATTTGATTTTTCTGACCACATGCGTGCAAAGTGAAAACGCCATCATTGCAATCAGTCTGTTTTACACTTCAACACCGGAGTAACAATTCCCCCCATCTAATGACAACTTCCCCAACAAAACGCCGGGCAGCGTCCATTGTATCACAAGTGGGTTGATAGTGCGAGAAAAATGGAGAAGTTGCATTATGTTCCTCATGCTAGTAAGCCACATCGAATCCAACCTTTAAATGTACAACAACCACCAGCCACCGTTTCTATAATTTAAAAAACCCAATTTCGTGTACATACGTGGAAAGTTCCCATGAAAGCTGCTCTTTTAAACCTCGACACGTTGACCATCAAGGCCAAAATGAGTACTATTTGCAGTCAGAGAGGAAGGTGCACAGGAAGCACACTTACCTTTGAACTGTAGCACCTGGGTTCGATTCCCTACCCAGCTATAATGCTTTCTCCCAGGCAGAGTTGGTGTGTCATCTGACAGATGGAACTGAAGCTGGATGTCCCGTCTGAGCGGCAGTTGGGAAGACGTTAAATATCCCACGGTATCTGCCACGAACGGTAGGCGAGTCATCACCGGCCCCCTGAGAAACCCACAAGCGCCGGTCATAATAACTTTGAGTCAAAACCCACCGGTTCAGGAAAGATTTGGCCAAAAACGCCATCCCTGGCAGACCCGACAAAAAGTTGAGCATAATAATTGGAGCTGTCAAAGTAGTCGTAGTAGTAGTAGTTATTGGAAGGCTGAAAACCGTGAGCAAATTCAGTCGACCACAAGCAGTAGAATGTAAAAGGCATTTTCATCAGAGAAGAGAAAGCATGAACATTGTGACGTGTACAACTGTTTTGAACTTGTAAGGAGCTGAAGTGGTCTTCATGCTCACAAATGGATGAATCAAACAAGACAAGCCGAAAAGGGACTTCATCGACATTCAAAGAGATCTTGAGCTCATACAATGGATTACCGATACAAAAGCATTAACAACATGAGAGTTATCACAGATGATGCTGGAGGTGCAAGGTTCCCATCGTGTGCTGCGTTTTTGGCTGCTGGTTGCATCATTGGTTAGGGACGCGGCAGTGCCGCTGATGCAGTGCCCCTATTACCAGTACACTGGTGCTCATTTCGCCGACCTCGGAAGGATGACAGGCTGAGTCAACCCCCTGGTGTTAATTCAGTGGAAACGGGGCTCAAACTCAGGACCCTAGGATCCCAAGCCACCACCCCCAACCGCTAAGCCAGGACCAGGCTTGGGTGCAAGGTGAGTTATCACAGATGTTGCTGGGTGTTCAAGGTGAGGGTTATCACAGATGTTGCTGGGTGTGCAAGATGAGAGTTATCACATGTTGCTGGGTGTGCAAGGTGAGAGTTATTACCATGTTTGCTGCTGGGTGCGCAAGGTGAGCGTTATCACAGATGTTGCTGGGTGTGCAAGGTGAGAGTTATCACAGATGTTTCTGGGTGTGCAAGATGAGAGTTATCACAGATGTTGCTGGGTCTGCAAGGAGAGAGTTATCAGATGTTGCTGGGTGAACAAGGTGAGAGTTATCACATGTTGCTGGGTGTACAAGGTGAGGGTTATCACAGATGTTGCTGGGTGTGCAAGGTGAGAGTTATCACATGTTGCTGGGTGCAGCAAGGTGAGAGTTATCACATGTTGCTGGGTGCACAAGGTGAAAGTTATCACAATGTTGCTGGGTGCGCAAGGTGAGTTGTCACAGATGTTGCTGGGTGTGCAAGGTGAGTTATCACATGTTGCTGGTGTTCAAGGTGAGGGTTATCACAGATGTTGCTGGTGCGCAAGGTGAGTTGTCACAGATGTTGCTGGGTGTGCAAGGTGAGTTATCACATGTTGCTGGGTGTAAAGGTGAGAGTTATCACATATGTTGCTGGGTGTGCAAGGTGAGAGTTATCACAGATGTTGCTGGTGTGCAAGGTGAGAGTTATCACAGATGTTGCTGGGTGAACAAGGTGAGGGTTATCACATGTTGCTGGGTGTGCAAGGTGAGAGTTATCACATGTTGCTGGGTGCGAAAGGTGAGAGTTATCACATATGTTGCTGGGTGCGCAAGGTGAGAGTTATCACATGTTGCTGGGTGTCAAGGTAGGGTTATCACAGATGTTGCTGGGTGTGCAAGATGAGGGTTATCACATGTTGCTGGGTGTGCAAGATGAGAGTTATCACATGTTGCTGGGTGTGCAAGGTGAGATTACACAGATGTTGCTGCTGGGTGCGCAAGGTGAGTTATCACAGATGTTGCTGGGTGTGCAAGGTGAGAGTTATCACAGATGTTGCTGGGTGTGCAAGATGAGAGTTATCACAGATGTTGCTGGGTGTGCAAGGAGAGAGTTATCAGATGTTGCTGGTGACCAAGGTGAGAGTTTCAATGTTGCTGGGTGTACAAGGTAGAGTTATCACATGTTGCTGGGTGTACAAGGTGAGGGTTATCACAGATGTTGCTGGGTGTGCAAGGTGAGAGTTATCACATGTTGCTGGGTGTGCAGATGAGAGTTATCACATGTTGCTGGTGTGCAAGGTGAGAGTTATCACATGTTGCTGGGTGTCAAGAGAGAGTTATCACATGTTGCTGGGTGTACAAGGTGGAGGTTATCACAGATGTTGCTGGGTGCGCAAGGTGAGTTTCACAGATGTTGCTGGGTGTGCAAGTGAGAGTTATCACAGATGTTGCTGGGTGTGCAAGGAGAGTTATCACAGATGTTGCTGGTGTGCAAGGTGAGAGTTATCACATGTTGCTGGGTGCGCAAAGTGAGAGTTACACATGTTCTCTGGTGCGCAAGGTAGAAGTTATCACAGATTATTGCTGGGTGCGCAAGGTGAGAGTTATCACAATGTTGCTTGGTGAGAGATATCAGATGTTGCTGGGTGTACAGGTGAGAGTTATCACATGTTGCTGGGTGTGTAAGGTAAGAGTTATCACAGATTTGCTGGGGTTGCAGATGAGAGTTATCACATGTTGCTGGGTGTGCAAGGTGAAGTTATACACTGTTGCTGCTGGGTGCGCAAGGTGAGGTTATCACAGATGTTGCTGGGTGTGCAAGGTGAGAGTTATCACAGATGTTTCTGGGTGTGCAAGTGAGAGTTATCACAGATGTTGCTGGGTTGGCAAGGAAGAGTTATCACGATGTTGCTGGGTGAACAGGTGAGAGTTATCACATGTTGCTGGGTGTACACAAGTGAGGGTTATCACAGATGTTGCTGGTGTGCAAGGTGAGAGTTTCACATGTTGCTGGGTGCAAGGTGAGAGTTATCACATGTTGCTGGGTGCACAAGGTGAGAGTTATCACATGTTGCTGGGTGCGCAAGGTGAGTTTCAAGATGTTGCTGGTGTGCAAGGTGAGTTATCACATGTTGCTGGGTGTCAAGGTGAGGGTTATCACAGATGTTGCTGGGTGGCGCAAGGTGAGTTTCACAGATGTTGCTGGGTGTGCAAGGTGAGTTATCACATGTTGCTGGGTGTACAAGGTGAGAGTTATCACATATGTTGCTGGGTGTGCAAGGTGAGAGTTATCACAGATGTTGCTGGGTGTGCAAGGTGAGAGTTATCACAGATGTTGCTGGGTGCAAGGTGAGAGTTATCACATGTTGCTGGGTGTGCAAGGTGAGAGTTATCACATGTTGCTGGTGCGCAAGGTGAGAGTTATCACATATGTGCTGGGTGCGCAAGGTGAGAGTTATCACATGTTGCTGGGTGTCAAGGTAGGGTTATCACAGATGTTGCTGGTGTGCAAGTGAGGGTTATCACATGTTGCTGGGTGTGCAAGTGAGAGTTATCACATGTTGCTGGGTGTGCAAGGTGAGAGTTATCACATGTTGCTGCGGTGCGCAAGGTGAGGTTATCACAGATGTTGCTGGGTGTGCAAGGTGAGAGTTATCACAGTTTTGCTGGTGTGCAAGTGAGAGTTATCACAGATGTTGCTGGGTTGCAAGGAGAGAGTTATCAGATGTTGCTGGGTGCAAGGTGAGAGTTATCACATGTTGCTGGGTGTCAAGGTGAGGGTTATCACAGATGTTGCTGGGTGTGCAAGGTGAGAGTTATCACATGTTGCTGGGTTGCACAAGGTGAGAGTTATCACATGTTGCTGGGTGCACAAGGTGAGAGTTATACAATGTTGCTGGGTGCGCAAGGTGAGTTTCACAATGTTGCTGGGTGTGCAAGGTGAGTTATCACATGTTGCTGGGGTGTCAAGGTGAGGGTTATCACAGATGTTGCTGGGTGCGCAAGGTGAGTTGTCACAGATGTCTGGGTGTGCAAGGTGAGTTATCAAGATGTTGCTGGGTGTGCAAGGTGAGAGTTATCACAATGTTGCTGGTGTGCAAGGTAGAGTTATCACAGATGTTGCTGGGTGTGCAAGGTGAGAGTTAACAGATGTTGCTGGTGGCAAGGTGAGAGTTATCACATGTTGCTGGGTGTGCAAGGTGAGAGTTATCACAATGTTGCTGGGTGCGCAAGGTGAGAGTTATCACATATGTTGCTGGGTGCGCAAGGTGAGAGTTATCACATGTTGCTGGGTGTCAAGGAGGGTTATCACAGTGTTGCTGGGTGTGCAAGTGAGAGGTTATCACATGTTGCTGGGTGTGGCAAGATGAAGTTATCACATGTTGCTGGGTGTGCAAGGTGAGAGTTCAACATGTTGCTGTGGTGCGCAAGGTGAGGTTATCACAGGATGGTTTGCTGGGTGTGCAAGGTGAGAGTTATCACAGATGTTGCTGGGTGAGAGTTACCACAGATGTTGCTGGGTGTGCAAGGTGAGAGTTGTCACAGATGTTACTGAGTGTGCAAGGTGAGAGTTATCACAGATGTTGCTGGGTGAGAGTTATCAGATGTTGCTGGGTGCGCAAGGTGAGGGTTATCACAGATGTTGCTCGGTGTTTGTTATCACATGAACCCGGCGACCATGCCTCACTGCTCCAGTTCGCCTTTTAAAGGAAGGAACAAAGCTGCCATTTCTTGAACACTGATGTAATCCCACCATCTCTGCTCAAAATCACAAACATGGTTTTATTTTTAAAAAATAAAGATTTACACCATTACGTTGCTATCAACAAACGCAGGATTCCACACATTTTATAGTTTTCTTCCCACGATTACAACTGTTGTGCGATTGCTGCTGACGAGGTTTCACAGAGAGCTCAACGGTGAGAACACAACCCATCAGGTCATTTAAAACTATTTGTTTTGCCTTTTTGTTTTGCTTTGGATGGTTGGTTGGTTGCTTGGAGCCCTCGCCTCTCAGCTGTCTTGCTTGGCTTCGAATCTTTACCCAGACATAAGCTATCATCCTGGTGTTTTGCAGGCATGGTGAGGCATCGCATAGTGTGTGCCGTCCCTCGGATGGACGTGAAACAGTCGGACCGACCGGTCGACTCACGACTTCCACAATATCAAGGTGGAAAGCATCTTATGAGTTCAAGTTGAAGGATAATTTGGGTTCACAGGATGATCGAGAGGTATGCACACTCGCCTCTAAACTGTCTGGCCTGTGTTCGAATCCTGACCGAGCTATACAACGGTCACCCTGCTATTTCACAGGGATGGTGATTCATTGGTGTGTGTAGTCCCTCGGATGGACGTTAAACTGGGTGTCCCGTTTTCTGGCATTCGTCGAAACACGTTAAAGATCCCATGGATCTTTACTTCATGTTTCTAGGTGTGCAGGATGACAGTTATTACAGATGTGATCATTCATAATGGTGTCCACGAAGAGTAGATGAGCTATCGCTGGCACCCTGAACAAATTCCTCATTCCTGCCCAAGTACTGGTCGAACGTCAAGCATGGTCAAGCAGTTCGTTAAAGACTCGGGCCAAGCTTCTCCCAGCCCACCCCACAAGGAGGGTGGATAATGGTAACCATTAAAAAAGGGGGAAAAATGGTTAACCTCACCAAGGCACATATTTTGAAAGCAAAGATGTCGATGAAAGAGAATTCTGATGAAAAGTTCCCAAAATACGGGGATAGGAGTTAAAACAAATTGAAATACGATTTGAGAGATCACATCCACCGACTTCATGGAATGCCCGTCACAACTGAGGTTCATGCAGGGAGTTGATAGTGTCAAGGAGACCCATCAGATTCAAACATTTTAAAACATCTCCTTGGACCACGACTAAGCACATGACCCTGCGTATAATAAGATTATATATATATATATATATACACACACACACACACACACCATTGTATAGTATTACGATTTAGCTGAAGATCTTGTTGAGATGAGGTGTGTGTGCTTGGAATTTATGATCACAGAAAAAAAAGAGAAGCACAAACATGGACTCTAATTTTAAGTGTCAAGTTGGTGAAATGCCAAACTGCCATCAGGCACACATCACCTGCCAGCAGGAAGCGTCGATACTTCGGTTCAAAAACAAGTGAAGTTTTAAAACTTTTGACACATCAAACCACCATGGGCTTGTTAGGAAGTCTCAGAGCTCCAAAGAACCTGCTCGAATTCTCTGATGGCCTGCCTGACTGCAATGGCGGACTGACTTGTGGCTGTCACGTACAGTGCCGGATTTATGGTGGTGAAGGCCTCTGGGCACACATCTGGGTGGTGGTGACCCCTTTTGCCACCAACGAAGTAAAGCAGTGGTTTTCAACCTTTTTCACTGATGGCACACCTATTCAATTTTCCATCTGTATAGTTGCCTTAAGAACATTGCAGGCTCCACAAGTTACATTATTGGATAAAATACATAATTCCCGGAGTGTTGTTGTGGCCTTTCATTACCACCAATGGGTTCCACATAAATGAAGATTAGCCTGTCAAAAAGATATTGTATTTCTGTTACAACATCCAAGCTACATTTGATTTAATTCAAGTCATGGAACTATAAGTAACGACACGAGAGGCATTGCTCTTTATGTTTCTGGTATCGGATTCCACGAACACAGAAAGAAAAAAATCCCTCGAACAAGTGAATGCGGACCAGATTAGCGAAACAATTTCTAACTCGACTTGTCAAACACCCATTGAATGCCTAATTTTTTTTTAGCTAATTTGTTACACTAGTTAATAAGTTATAATTCACAACTACAAGAATAATTCACAACACGGGAATGTCGCTTGAGTGTACTTTCCACTGGTTAAGCAAGACATTGAAAAATTTGATATATATCATATCATGACAATAATCCTGGATGAGCGCTTGGGTGGAGGCAGCCCCGGAGCACGTGCTGGGTGGTGGAGGCCCCGGGGCACGTGCTGGGTGGTGGAGGCCCGGGGCACGTGCTGCGTGGTGGAGGCCCCAGGACACGTGCTGGGTGGTGGAGGCCCCGGGGCACGTGCTGGGGGTGTGGAGGCCCCGGGGCACGTGCTGAGTGGTGGAGGCCCCGGGGCACGTGCTGCGTGGTGGAGGCCCCGGGCACGTGCTGGGTGGTGGAGGCCCCGGGCACGTGCTGGGTGGTGGAGGCCCCGGGGCACGTGCTGCGTGGTGGAGGCCCCGGGGCACGTGCTGGTGGTGGAGGCCCCGGGGCACGTGCTGGGTGGTGGAGGCCCCGGGGCACGTGCTGGGTGGTGGAGGCCCCGGGGCACGTGCTGGGTGGTGAGGCCCGGCACGTGCTGGTGGTGGAGGCCCCAGGGCACGTGCTGGGTGGTGGAGGCCCCGGGCACGTGCTGGGTGGTGGAGGCCCCGGGGCACGTGCTGGGTGGTGGAGGCCCCGGGACACTTGCGGGTGGAGGAGGCCCCGGGGCACGTGCTGGGTGGTGGAGGCCCCGGGGCACGTGCTGGATGGTGGAGGCCCCGGGACACTTGATGCGTGGTGGAGGCCCCGAGCAGGCGTGCTGGGTGGAGGCGGCCCCGGGGCATGTGCCCCGGTTGCCCTTGCATAAATCTGGCACTGGCCACGTAGGTAAGATTTGTCGTCAGCCATGGCACACAGATTGCACTTACCTTTCAAACAACTCAAAATCAAGGACATCAACAGATTCTTTCCCAACACCCAACACTGAGGGCTTCTGCCTTGTTGGATATTAAATCAGTACATTTGATTTCTGTTGATTCAACGTTCAGGGGCCTTGTCAACATGGATAGCTGCAGCTTAGCCTGTGGAAAGTTCTCTTGGGTTTGTTTCACAAACTACATTCCCCAATTGCTCAGGGCCATATCTTCTGGAAATGCAGCATTAATTACAAATGTTAACGAGCAACTACTCTGCATCAATGTCACGAGGCAGGAACGAGTTCACTCCCAGAAGTCACATGCCACATCATGTGATCAAGAATTTTAACCAAAGGTTCAATTCTGAGAAATCAAGAGTTTCATTTCAGAGGAAATGCATGTCCAAAAGTAGAGGTTCTAATAAAAGTGACAAATGAGGAACCAAGAGTGAAACGATCAGATAAAGTGACAACTTGAAAGTGTGTGCAGATGCCTTATTTGTGTGCTACTTGATTAATGGTGACTACAATATACTGCACTCCATATGTAACCATCAGGGTAACTCATCCATCTGTCTGTGTCATGGTTCATTTGAAGGGGTTCCTGTTGTAGAATAATAGGAATGACCGCACTGTGGTCACAACCTTTGACAAAATCCAGTAACAGGCCGATTAGGAAACATATTTTAAACAATCTCAATTAGAAGGGCACTCGGTAGAGCGCATACCTCCGCCATGCCTGATCTACGAGAACATAGCGGGCCCATTACATTTTTGAAATATCATGCTATAACAGCACAATATTGTTTTTGGCCCCATCTCTCAATCGTGAAGGATCACTTAACAATTAAATAATTCCCGTATCCAGATCCGGATCCGGATCTTCACCAAAATCAATTCGGCGTAGTCACACACCCAACGTGTCCACCAAGTTTCATCGAGATCCGTCCACAACTTTTTGAGATATCCTACACACAGACAGACAAACAAAGAGAGAGGGGTGAAAACAACCTCCTTCACCTTCAGTGGTAGCCTGGTGTTGGCTTTGCGGTTAGGGTGGTGGCTTGGGATCCTAGGTTCCTGAGTTCGAGCCCCGTTGGCCACTGAATTAACACCAGAGGGTTCACTCAGCCTGTCGTCCTTCTGAGGTTGGAAAAATGAGCAACAGTATACTGGTAATAGGGGCACTGCATCAGTGGCAAAGCTGCGCCCCCAACCAATGATGCAACCAGCAGCCAAAAAGGCAGCACACGATGGGAACCTTCAGCGGTGGAGGTAAAAATGATGAACAGTGTGATTGGGAAACACAATGCGCTATTAAAATATTAACTCAACACATCTCATCCATGTCAGCCTCCACCATTGTTATATCAGAACGAGCTGATTCATCACACGGTCATGGATTGCTTAACCCCAATATGGCGAATGCAACAAACCCAAGCAGTGTATAATCGGCAGAGGCCTGCAGGCCTATCCTTTCCTGATGTAATCTTAAGCATGACAACATGGACTGGTAATGAGACTCGTGGAGGCAAAACAAACAAAAAATTAAAACAGGACTAGGGTCGCATTGGGTAGACTGCCCTCGGGCCCAGGGGGATTATGCTGTGCCATGTGTAAATGTGTACAAGGCCCGGAAGCCATCGCCTTTACACATTATTCAAAAGTCCAAACAGTAATCGTTTTACCGCCTAGGAGGGTGACACGTGAGTTGAGTCTCTGAGTCGGAGCTGCAGCAAGGTCTATTCTCCGTCCCAGAAGACTCAGTGGGCCCTTGAACCTGGTCAGCACATGTAGGTCGGGCCATGGGGGTGATGGCCGGAATTGGATCCAAGATACGTGTGGTCGACTCAGCCATGTAGATGGGTGCTGATAGTTGACAAGGAATATGGGGTGGGCCTGGAGGTTGAGACGGTTGTTGGAGGTGTAGGCCCTCATCATCTGAGGATTCATCACCTGTCTTCTTCCATGGGTGGCAGCAAACACGATCTGAACAAAAGCATGAGTATGGATGGGTGATTGTGTGCACGTGTGTGGTGTCGTGTCTGTGGAGTCTCATCAAGGTGTGGTGTGTGGTTGATGTGAATTTCTCACCCAAGAGCCACCTTCACCCACCAAAAAAAAAACAAATATATATATATATATATATATATATATATATATATATATATATATATATATATATATATATATATATATAAGCACAAATTTATACCTATGTATATATATATATATATATATACACCCATTTTTATTGGCACCTTTGGGCTATTCCTGGGTATGCCACATTGGCTCATCCACATTCCTTCCCTCATCCCTCAATGAAATTGCGTCCTTTTGACGGATAAAATTGGTCTGTGTTGATGTGGCACAGGCATGATGGGCCGAGTGGCCTCCTCCGGTGTCGAGTTTCCTTGTATTACACTGTGCGGGATTTCCTGTTCTATGAAACCTCTACTTCTATAATCAATTGTTGGTCGGTCAGAGGTAACTGATGGTAAATTGATCCCGCTGAGTCCACGTCTCACGTGCAAATAAGCCCCTTGTACGGACACGGGAGCTTAAACGAGCAGTAGCGACAGAAAGTGAATGATGTCACTGTGCCACATGAAGGATCCTGATGTAAGAGCTCGTCCTCCAGTTTTTGAATAGCCTCGTCAGCGACGAGATTTATGTTACGGTTCTTCACACGTCCAATTTCTAAGTTTATCCTACATCGTCGGAGATCATCGTTCACAAGATAAACAAATCCCAAGACAGAGTCCGTCCGAATAACTGCGGCAGGTCCATCCAGAAGTCGATGATCAACACACAGTCAAACCAAAGCATCGCTCATTGTCTACCAAACAGGCTGCAGTGTAAGATGTGATGCACACTCGAAGGACAAGACCAAGCTGTTGATCACGTTTCATGATGACACGCCAATCACGTTTCATGCTGAAAATGACACGCCAATGGACTCTCGTGGGTCAGACGTGGTCTGCTCACTCATGGTGTGTGGAATTTTCTTGAGTGAGGTGCAATGGTGACATCCAGTGGAAATATGTTCGATCGACCTGTCCATGTTGAGGGCATATAAATACCGGTGGACATGCCAGTTTAAGCTGGTAACATGAGGGGTGATCCAAATGCATGTGTCTGGCGGTCAGAAGACCATCTAGGACGTGGTGAGGAATGACTACACACTCATGTGTGGGAACGAATGGGTTATGTCGAACAACCAACAAACTATCCCGGGTGATTGTCGCAGCATTGAGGTAACGTTTCACGTCGTTGATGTTGGTAACCTCCGACAGCTAGGTTCCTCCTTGGACGACGTGAGCATGGGGGCACAAGTCGGGGCATTCTCACTGTATGTATAACCAAGCTGCTCTGCCGGTGAAGGGGAGTTTATTTCCACGACAATATGATGAATAGACGACCCCCTAGCAACGGAGTCCTCTGCCCAAACCACAAAGGATTTTCACAATCAGGGGCATTGCGACTGTCGAAGTCAGACGATACATTGACAGAACCACAAAGGTGTCGGACAGAAATTTGGTAGCGACTGACAATGGACAGGAAAGTTGACATGCGTGGGCTCATGGAAAATTGTCCACGGCACAGTTTCTCCTGCGTTTGTACGCAATGCTTACTCTCAGTGGGATGCAGACTATGTTTGGAGTGGACGATATATGGGCTGAAATGCTTGATGGAGACTGCGATGAAGAGAGCGTCGACTTCACACGGAAGCCATGTGACTTGTCATCCATGTAGTTTAGCACTGAAGAAGCCTGCAAGGTGAAGTTTATCTCCATGCAAGACATGTAGGGTAGCACCTCTGCCGTGTTTCTTCACCGCACCGTCTGTTATAACCCACAGTTGATCATGGGGACGAGGAAGCATGATGGTGCAGTTGGACGACAGTGGAGACTGGGCTGTGCGAAATGTGTTGCAGAGATCTGACCACTATCCATTCTTGAGATTGGCGGCCTGTGGTTGCGTCATCTGGGGGTTGGTCTGGACCCATGTTAACCGTCTGAAAAGGGCCAGAAGCACCATTATAGTCTTTAATCGTCAGATCAAATATCATTAAATTCCTCAAGGAAGGTTTGGAACTTGGTCCTGATGTCTGGGTCTAAATTAACGGAATCAGAGTGTCTGGCAACTGACCACGAGGACATTTGTGTTGTCCAAGAGCATGGCTGGTCCTCTGGGTTTTCAATGGGGACAAACACAGGGCAAAGTTGGCAGAAATGTTCCTTTAGTTTGAGTTGTGGAATGTTCATCAGATTCGGAATCCGTATCGATCCTCAGACGCTGGAAATTACATCATGTGGCGGCCAAGTCTGCGAAGCATCTCCATAGTCATAATGGGTGTCTGTACGTGGCTCAAATGCGAATGCGTCGTCAGAAGAACAGAGCTCATACGGGAAGTCTAGCTCGAGGTAGTCTCCTGGCCATACTATTGTCGAATTGGATGGAGCTCGCAAAATGTGGGATCGGTGGGATACAAAATGTAAACCGTTCAGCCTGGCGGAGGTATGCGCTCTACCAAGTGCCGTTCCAATTTAGATTTGTGTGTTTCACGTCATTTTACATCGTTATTGACCTTCACAGATAGGCATGCAATATGTTTGTGAAGTACAACAGGCTGTATTGATCAAACGCCATCAGTGAAGCGATGCGTAAGCACACCTTGTGTTTATAAACTGCCACAGATCTGATGAGTAAAATTACCAATATTACCGAGCTAGATAGTACAAGTTATTTAGAGGAAGCAGGAAGAAGGTAGGGAGGGGAGGTAGAAGGCTTCTACCAATTTTACATAAATAATAGGTGCATGACCATGTGCTTTTTGGAAGCACCGAGGCCTTGTAATGGACGGCCATCTGCTGACTGCCATACCTTACACGCTGTACGGTGAGCCTAAGGCAAGTAAGAGATCAGAGAAGGCCTATAACCCCACCATACAATCAAACTGATGTCGACAGATGAGTTGTGGGTCTTGGGCTTTCTTGGGATAAAAGTTGTTTGGGCTTCAGTATTGCTGAGAGATTTGTGGATGGATTGCAATTTTGGGGAGAGTAAACAGCCCTGGAAGTACCGCAAATTGAGGTTGCGATTACACACCTACATAAAGCGTTACATTTTACAAACACCTGTCCATGCCAAATGAGAGCTATTGACATTACTTACCACCAATTTACTACTCACCACCCCTCGATCCCAACAACTAAAAATGCACTCATTTGTCTGCAGTGCATCTGTGCATGAGGAGCCCAAGTGAAGGTTTTGCAAAAGTCACTTTCCTTGGCATGCAGAGCCCTTCACGCTTCTCCAAGCTGCTGAAAGGCAGTTATTGTGTGCGCAACCTGACATTTCGCGATGCAACCGCACCAGGTCAACATCTTCCAAAAAGGTTTAGCGCACAGAGATCCAGAAAGTAATTTTGGAATTTCAATCGAAAGGTCATCTGGAAAAGTTGTGGGACGATGACTCGAATAATGTTCCACCGCCAACTAAAAGTTCAAATCTCCCAATCAAGGCTACCATGTGACTGCACAGACAAGGTTTTCAATTTTGTTCTCAAAACTAAAGTAAACCAAAATGGTGGACAAAATATTTATCAGAATCCAAGCACGAGTCACACACAGCACAGTACTTTGTGTTCAACATCAAACAGGACCGGATTCCAAGGTTGTGGACCATACGAAAGAACTATATGTTAACCAATAAACCAACAGATGTTAAACATCATCAAGTGACAAAAAAACCCCCACAGATGGAAGGGTGAATGACACACAGCTCCAAAAATAAAAAATAAAAACATTTGTGATGGAGCCATGATATTTTTTGCCAAAGCAAGGATCAGATTCGCATGATTTCCATCAGCCATTACAGACTGTAATCTATGCTGGCACCACCTGAGGGTGGGGGAGTGGGGGGGGGGTTCAAGGTGGTGGAAGGGTCAAGGATGGAAAAGGCTGTACGACAGGTTGCTGCAAGCACCAACCATGGCCATGCTCTTGTGGCCGGGTGAGACAAACTTCTCCAGACAGTGAAGGAATTTTTGCAGAGCAGGCCGGATGGGCTAAACATACTGCCAAGATGAAACTGGTCCCAAGGCCATCAGAAGGGCCGCCGACCGGCGCTGAGGAGGACGCGGACCATGGATATGGCTCAAATGTCAAAACAGACGGCTGCAGAAGAGAATGGATGGCAAAGGCAGCATTACCGAAACAAAGAAGGAAAAGAAAAGAAAGTGTATAATGGTATACATAAAACACTGGAAAAGTCTGCCAGAGTGCTCAACCTAGCTGCCTCCCTTGGGGAATCGAGGGAGGGGGGGGTGTAAGGAGGGGAATGAAGGGTTCAGAGGCCCCCTGAGCTGTACAGGGTGAGGGATTGGGCCCCTGTAGACCTTTAAGACTGCCTCATCACAGCACACATCTGGAATGCATCAAGGCGCCTGCGTCACAGGGCACTCTGGCTTAGAAATGGAACACAGGCTGAGATCATGGCCAAGTTGGCTTGGTGCCAGAAGAGCCCTCCCAGAGAGGAGGAAGGGAGAGGGACAGGGGAAGGAAAGGCAGTGGGGAGGGAAAGGGAGGAAACGGTGAGGGCAAGAAGAAAACTGAAGAGTTATCAGCACTTTACCCAAATCTTTTACCTTTGAAGTCGTATTCTCTGTTAGAATTGATGTACGTTCTTTGTCTGTGCTATGTTGACAAGTTCAGACAATGGAGTGAAATGAAAAGCTCCAGAAGAAACTTCTCATGGTTCGACCTTCCAGATGCTTCAGCAGGTATGGCATCTTCAAGCAGTCAAATGACTGTGCTCCATTTTGTAAACGGTGTGAGGGCACGCCAGGTGAGAAGGTTGAGAGTTATTACAATAAAAAGATAACGCTCACAACTAGCAGTGGAAAGTCTTCCCCTCCTACCTCGTCAGGATAACCACAAAGATGGAATGTACATCTCAACCACTGAAAATACAAATGGATGCAAACTACAAAAAACAAAGACCATGACGTGGCATCATTATTTAATTTTATTATTTAATACTTTTTATGACGACCAAACGGACATTCTCAAGAAGGTTTTGAGATGTTCACACCATTAAACAATTAAGGCTGCAATATGCATCATACGAACAGCAAACCGCAAGTGGAAAATAAAGTCCAAACAAACAGGAACTTCAAGGAATGTGCATCGAGAAATCGTTCAGATTTGGACGGCAGGTACGTTCAGGTATGGTACAACCACCCACCCCCCTCTATCGACTCAAATTCTCACGTACGACATAAGGACAACACAACGCACCTCGGTTTTAACTCCTAAACATCCTAACTGTGTTTACTTTAGTGAAGAAATGTTTGCTGAGTCAGCAATCGGGTTGAAATAAGTTTCATGTCACCATCTGAGGCACAGATTGGTGTTCTCAGTCGTCACGCAACGCGATGCCGTGCACACAAGTTCCCGTGCCTGGCGGCAAGCTTCGCTATGCCATGGCACACATCTGTGTAAACAAAGGCTCGGTAAAAAGGGGGGTACAGCATCGGCCAAAGTCCACATTCAAAACCACATTTGGAAACTCGGACTTCGAGGAGCTCGTTATTCTCAAGAATGGCCATTGTGATTGGCAACTTGTAATGTTCATATCTAATTAAAAGCAAGAAGAACAAAAGAAAAGAAATAAATCTGTGCAACTCAGGCTTGTAGATGCCATCCGGTGAGCACATCATATCTTGTTGAAGCACTCCTTGGCATTAGTCCACACCGCAATGCCCTGTGGGCCAGAGCAAGCAGACAAGGAAGGGAGAGTCGTTGACAAGTGGCAATCTCATGCAGCTGTCCCATAGGCCCTTCATTCTTATGATTTTGGCTTCCATCCAGCTGTGCGTGGTTCGCCATATCAAAGAAATGTGGTCGGTTTCGGTTGAGAATTTTTGGAGCTTTACAGCAACTCTTCACGTGCTCTAATGAGGCATTTAAATGTCTGGGTAAACCTTATCCCACCTGGTAAACAGCAGGGGTCCACCAGACCCAACCACACACACACGACCTCTGATGATTTTTTTTTGTTTTTACACTCATATTTGGGTGGCTGCCTCAATCTCTTTTAAAATGTTAAACTGACACTTCCACCATTCCCTTTCCAGCTCGACTGTGGCACAACTCTCTGCATAAACCAGAATTACTCGTACCAGACTAACTACGGTTCCACAAAAGGCCGTGCAGGCACAAGTCCCAAAACTGGGCCTCTCGGTGGGCAAGCAACGAATATATAAATATATAAATACAAGCACACCATAAACAGATGCAGCAGTTATTGGCAAGGACTTGGGAACTCGTTAACTCCATCTGTTCCATGTTGGATGATTTAACCACACAGTTTTGTTTTCATCCATCTGGTGCACTTAACGAAGCTATTTCAGATTGAACGGAGAATTTAAACTGAGACTGAATGCAAAAGGAACAAATCAGATTACCCTCCTTCTCTTATAAATGAACATCTACCCTTCTCTTCTCAATATACTCCCCACCCACATCCAAATGAACGTATGTAATACATATAAGGCCTCCAAAGATAGCGTGATGTGAAATCAAAGGCAAAGATTTGTGGAGTCGCCAGCAGCGAAGCTTATCGAGTCATCAATGCATTGAAAGCGCATCCAAAGCAAGTCTTCGTAACATCCAAGAGAAACAAACAAGTACAATAATAATAAAAGGCAGAGAGAGAAAGTTGGTTACGACCTTCCTGTTTTACCCTCTTACCTTCTTGCACATGTTCATTTGCATGGTGGCATAGCTCCTGATGGTCTCTTTCAGGTCTTTATACTTCTGCCTCTGAAATCTCTCCACATCTTGCCAAGCCTTTTCCACAAAGTCCCTAATTATGGATGAGGGGGGAAATGTAGAGGTCAGCAGGTCAGGGATATATACCAGAATTTAAAGTCCAAGGTGTTAAGAAATCCGAGTTACCTGACAAGGAACATCAAAGCAGGAGGTCATTGAATCCGTCAAAGCCTGTACTATGATTGCCAACCTATGGTTGTTTGCATATGATATACCCATTTTGAATGTTAAGCATCAAATAAGGAAGCAGCACGTACCATTTTAACGTCTTTGGTACGACTTGTCCGGGATTCAAACTGTTGACCTCCCAGACTCAGAGCAGACGTTCTACCAATTACACCACCAAATCACGATGCTTTGAGATTTGGAACCTTTTTAATATCACTTCAAACATTTCAACAAAAAGCTTTGGAAAAAGCAGCACATTAAACAATTCCTTAGGTTAAGACTCCCTAAGCTCCAAATCCCCGAAAATCCCAAGTTTCTTATGTGTGTGTGTGTGTGTTGTGTGTGTGTGGGTGTGTGTGTGTGTGTGTAGTGTGTTCTGTGGTGTGTGTGGTGTGTGTGTGTGTCATTCTCCGCAGTAGGGACTCTCCGCAGGTGTGTGTGAATTCCTGCATGCTTGGTTACGGGTGCCTGTGTGCAAGTTTCATCCCGGACTATGATGATTGATATGGGTGGTGGAGGTTTTAACTTTTAACCTCAGCAGTGTACGAGCGATCACATTTTCCTTTGTCCTCGTGACTGTTTCAAAGGCAATTGCTTATATATATGATTCAGGTCGATTAAGAAGGTTATATGGTTTCTCTGTCAGTTTCAAAGGAAAATACATTTGGTAACACCCGATTTCTCAGCCGTTTGCCATATATTAATTTTCTAAATTACAGAGCAAAACTTTTCACCTGTCACTGACTGTGCGTGTGTGGTGTGTGTGTGGTTGTGTGTGTGTGTGTGTGTGTGTGTTGTGTGTGTGTGTGTGTGTTGGTGTGTGCACGCGTGCTCATAAGCATATATATTTCTCTTTGCAAAATCCTCCCCCCCTCCCCACCCTTCTTTCCCATCCTTGCACCACCCCTCATGATGCAGTGCAGCAGTCTCTCTGTAGCTCTCCCTCTCCCCTTGCCCTCCCCCCTCCACTGACTTACCTTGCCTCCCTCTCCCCCCCAACCTTACCTTTCTCCCTCTCCCCCCCCCACCACCTTACCTTGTCCTCCCTCTCCCCCACCTTACCTTGCCCTCCCTCTCCCCTCCCGCCTTACCTTGCCCTCCTTCTCGCCCCCCCTCCGCCTTACCTTGCCCTCTCTCTCGCCCCCCCCCACCCCAGTATACTCATCAGCGAAGCGACGGGTGGTATTTGCTAGTCTATAATAATGTGTGTGTGTGTCAGTGTCCATGTCACTTCCATAACTCCAAAACCATGAAACCTGGCAGCCCCAACCTTTGCATGTATAGTAAGGGAACTTCAAGGGAGTGCATGAATGAAAACTGGGTATTTGAGTGAAGTTAAACACACGTTTGAAGATAATTAATGGGGAGCTAATCATGAAAGAACAAAATTTTTAAAAGCCTTACCAAGATGGCGGCACACTATCTTGCCCAGCCCGCTTTCACCACACAAGGGTCTTAAGCCGCCATTTTGTTTCAGCCTGCTCAAATATTTCTGGACTTGGAACAGGCCACAACGGTTTCTGATTTATTTATTTTTCCACTTTCCTCACTCATCATCGAATGCCTAATCTTCTTACCTACGTATCACTTTTGTGCGTGCTACAGTTTTCAAATTAGGAGCTTGGAGTGATGGTATCTTCTATTTCAAAGCGAATGAGACGTTTGTGACGCTACTCATCTGAGCTCCCAAGGTTAATCGCGACAAAACTTCGCAGGATCACATTTTTTAACCACGATGCACCTTACTCGGGGTTTTAAAGTCATTTTCTCACAATCCATACCTTATAAACACATGAGCCACCACCTGTCGCCATCTCCGTAAGGGTACATCCATATGTACACAATGCTTTATAAAAAGCCCAATTTTTTTCAGATTTAAATCTGGATACGAATATAATTGGAGAGATAGTGAGATGGTGAGCTTCAATCATCAAATATGATATCTGATGTGAAAAATAATAACTTCAGACATCACAACGATCGGTAAGTTCAGCAAAGAAGAAGTCACATGGCCACTCAAATGTGCCAATCGCTAATTATTCAAAAACCGCAAATAGTACAAACACAACCGATACATCCATGTAATGGTAATTTTACTGCTCATCTAATGACATAACTCGAAAGGTTGAAAGAAGAGTTTGAAAAAAAGAAAACAGAAAAAAACTACAGCAATTCGACTGCGCGCAGTCGACGGGTATGCCTCCGCTCTCCCGCAACAAACATTGAGTATTGATATATTTGACCCTTGACCTTTATCCTATTCTGGCCCAAAATCTAATCAGTTAATTGCCCTGTCTAACTTTATCTTTGTGCCAATTTTGATGAAATTCTGTCCAATATTTCTTAAGTTAGGGCGTAAACAGTAAAATTTCAGAGTATGACCTTGACCCGTGACCTTTATCACATCTGGCCCAAAATCTAATCACTTAATTGCCGTCTTACTTACCTTTTTACCAAGTTGATGAAATTCTACAATTTGCTTCTTGAATTATCGCGTAAACGAAAATCCGGATGGACGGACGGACGGACGGCAACCCGGAAACATAATGCCTCCGGCACCCTTGGTGCGGAGGCATAAAAAGAGAAAAAAAAGGTACCACCATAGCCAACTTCTCCCAATATACACCCTGTGAAAATTCCTTTGTGGGAAGAGGAGAAGGAAAGGGTAGAGTGAGAGGAGGAAGGCAAGGGTGAGGTGGGAATCCAGACGGAGGGGGTTGGGGGATGGGAGGCCAGAGGCAGGGGAAAAGGTTGGGGTGGGACTCTGGAGGGAGGTGGTGGGAGCAAGGAGGGGAAGGGTGTGCGGGGGAGGGGAGTCCGGAGGGAGGGGTGGAAGTGAGGAGGCAGAGGAGGGGTGAGATAGGGAAGAGAGGAGGGAGGAGGTGAGATGAGGACGGTAAGGGACCCAGCGTTGCTGGGTACCTTTGCTAGTAATGAAATAAGACTTCAACAAAAAATTTAATTTTAATCCTGTAGTTGGGTGGCAAATAATTTGACACCAGAGTGTCGGCTACAGGCCAAGCTTCAATTCACACTTATTCTCAATGGTTGCAGGAATATATTGTGCAGGTGTGTACCATAAATGGTAATCCACCATCATCCACGTTCAATAAAATCTTCCATTTTGAAATGGTACGACGTCCAACGAACAAATCCATTTGAATCCTTTTGCAATTAGTAAGCTTTTCATCAAAATTCCTTTCAGCTTTGTTGGTTCACGAAAAATATTTTCACGAAAAAAATAAGTGACACTATATTCGTTATTGTTGGTGTCTGTCTCTGTCTGTCTGTCTGTCTGTCTGTCTGTCCGCCGAGCATAGCTTCCGTGGGTTTTTGATCCGATCCTGATAAAATTTTGGTGGCGAGTTTATATCATGATCTAGTTGTGTTTTCCTGAAATGGGCGTGGTGCGCCCATTATGGGTGGAGCCACGCCCAAAAAACATGTGTTTTTAGGGGTAGCCAATTTCATTGCATCTTCTCTAGGGGTTTGTCGAATCTGGCAGGGGTTTCAGTATTTGGTTAGCCCAATGGCACCTGCATAGCCCCACGGAGCTCGATTTTCATTTTCGTCCCGAGGTCAAGGTCACAAGGTCACAACTTAGAAAATTGCGATTTTGACATAAAAATCCATCTTCTCCGAGGGGTTTGTCAAATCTGGCAGGGGTGTTCGGTATTTGGTTAGCCTAATGCACCTGCATAGCCCACGAGCTCGATTTTTCATTTTCCTCCAAGGTCAGGTCACAAGGTCAAGGTCACAAAGGTCACAACTTAGAAAATTTCGAATTTGACATAAAAATCATAACGACCGCCCAAACTTTGAGAGCTAGGATGACAATATTTTTTATGCATAATCTTGAGGTCATTCCCCACCTAAAAGTCCTTGAAACCATTTTCTCCATCTCGAACACCTTGCCCGTGGCGCCCCCTTCAAGCTTGTTTTTACGCTGATTTCATCAAAGTATGGATATCCGAGGAGTGCGAAATGCCATATAGCCTATATGACGTTATATTGTTCTGGAATGTTCCGGGGAAGTTTTGCACAAAAGGTCATAATCCTTGACCTTTGACCTTTAAAGTTCACAAAGGTCAAATTTTAAAGTTGTGGAATCGAACCGGGTTTTCGACCTTCTTCGACGAACTAACTCCATTAAGTCTATAGCACGTATCCTGTTTCTTATTTTAATGTCCACAACATTGTTTTGTGACCTTTAAAGATTATGCAAAGGTCAAATTTTAAAAGTTGTTGAACGAAACCGGGTTTTCAACATTTTGCAGCTAATAACCTGTCACTCGTACACATCATGTTGATCATTTTTATAACTTGGTCAACCAATTATCACATTGTCTCAATCTTGACTTCTGAAACAATCTACATCGTCAAATACTGCTCGTGAACCATCGTCGTCTTCAGACTTGTCTATTTTTACAGTTATTTGTCGACTCATAGTGGAGCTTGTAGATAAGCCACGAACAGGACAAAGACATTAGTTGACGATGAATATACTTTGATACGAATTCCAAGGACATCAGCAGACAATGGACAAATACATATAGAATATAGGATTTGAACCTGGGTTCAGAAGGTTATGAGCCACACAAACCACAAGTTCAAATGGGAACCTTAAACAGGCCAACCCAACCCGAAGTTAATGAAATTATAGATATAGGTAGTAAAACTCGATATAATAACCAGTACATCAAGTTCTGTTATGGCCAAACTGGAACTGGGAAAGGGAAAGGGTGGAGGTAAGAATCCAGGCTGAGGGGGATGAGTGGGAGGTGAATCTTAGGTGAAAAGGGACAAGGTGAATCTCAGGTTTTATTTTTAATAAACTATTTCTGGACGATGCTACAGTGGTATGTCACCCACATGTCCCCCAAATGTGAGGTGGCACCAATTACGTTTTTTAAGGTTTGGGATGGGTGGAGGGGGGGGAGGGGTTTGGTGTAATGAATATTTGATAAAGAAATTGGGGAGCACCCATGTAATGATGAAGGAGGGAAAGTGTGGGAGGGAAGGTCTCCTCGTTATTACTCGACCACTCTGCTTTACTTCCCGACCAAATTAGATATACATTTCATAAACAAGTAATCTTCCAGCAACAATTAATTACAACACTGAATATGCAAAATAAAACTTACAAACATTGAATTGAGGCCAACATGGCTACTGCAAACCAATGAAGTCATGTCACACACACAAAAAATAATTTTGACTGACAATTATAATCTTTTTTTTGTGTGTGAAATGCTGTCTGCATTTGTTCCTTAAACAGCAATTGGAATGATTTTAAAAAACATTTTTTTTGAAAATTTTTTTTTAAAAACCCAATTCAAATTGTATGGTTTATATGTAAAGATTCTTTGAAATACCCATTGCCAATAATTGTACACTACTCCTTCCCAATTCCACATCTCGGTGATGCATGAAGGAGAACTGGGCGCAAAGGAAAGGAGAACTCAGTTTTTACTCCGTTGTCTTATTTGTTTGTTTGTTTGTGTTTGTCTGGGCAATACCTCAACCATCCTTTGATCAAAGAAGCTGAAATTTGGGGACAAAAGTGAAGATGTGCTTTGGCAAAAACGTTATTTTATATTTTTTGATTCATCAATCAATTCATTAATTACTTAATTATTATCGATTTATTAATTACTTATTTATTGCATTTCTCATCCTGGCAATATCTCAGGCATATTTTGAGCAAGGAAACTGATATGTGGACATGATAGTGACCAAGTGGTTTGGCTATAAAGGGAATTTTTTTTTTGATTTATTGATTAATCAATTATTCATTTTTCGATTAATTTTCAAAAAGTTAGATTCGGATGAAACAGTGGCGGTTTAGGTATGCTCTTTGGCAATCGATTGAGAAATTAAATATTTTACGATTATTTATTTATTTATTTTAATTATGCAATTCATCAATCAATTATTGTACACCGCTCCCTCCCAATTCCGACTCCATGTGCTGCAAGGCGGCATTGCCGGGCTCCAAAGGTGCCCTGGTGATGTTGCGCACTGGAGAATTGTTTATTTATTTGGCATGGGGGCGGTGTACTTTGAATGTACCTCGAATGTACCTCTACGGGGGGAGGGAAAGACAACAAAAGAGGAATAGTTGGGAATTAATGAAAACATTACCTGTAGGGGTCACAGATTTGTCGTCGAAGCACCTCCTCACTCCCAATTCATATTCCCTTAACTATCTTCCACCATGTCTTCTTTAACCCCCGCAGCTTGGTATAATGCTCTCTACCTACATATCTTAGCAGAGGACTAACAGTCTGATCCACCTCCATATTTCACAATATCCACCTCACAATCCATGATCCAATGCGGTTCACACCTGTTCTCCTGTTGTTTGGCAGACACACATAGTTCATCCTCAGCAATCTGTTTGTCCACAAGTTGCAACTTGCTTTGCCTTTGCTCGGCTGTCTCCTGTCCAAACAGCTTACTTGTAACACCTTTCAGTGAAAACATGCGCACCATCTGCAGGGAACATACCAAAAATAACCATTGGCACATTATTTGCTCAGAGTCTGAGGGATTCATATCATTGTTCACTGTCACACGGTACTAGTAAGCATTGAACCTAGTAGAAACTCCTGAACCTGCATGAGGTCACACTCATTGATAAAACCCTTTCACTCTGTTTCAATTGCAGAGAAATTATATGCAACAACCCCGACTGCCCAAAGAAGGTCATCCCATATGGACCGTTACCCCGGTGGAGAGCTCTTCACGTTGCTGCTTCTTTGCAAGAAGTGCGTATTGTAGCTGTCACCTCGTACTGCAACATTCGTGCTTGCTGCCACCGATCTGCACATGTGCAAAAATTGAAGTTTCAGACAATCAACATAATCAAAGCAATCGGTTTGGCGTTAGGTTGTCCCATCTGAGGACTGAGCTCATGATGCTTGGATCCGTCTAATCCATAATATGTGATTTAGTAGTTAAAATCCTTGCAATTCATGTCACAGACAAAGACATCTATATTGTCCTGTTTGAGAAATTACATGCAGTTTCATGAGCTTGAGGGACTGCATTAAAAAACATTAAAATAAATAAAATAAAATATTCCTCAAAGTGGATTGACAAATGCATTGACCATAAAACCTCATGAAGCAGTTTGAAGAGTTCTTAATTCACGCATTTCATAACGTGAAATGATGATACATTTATTTTTCAGATAGCAATCCAGTGTGGATTCTCATTACACCAAGCACACAAAACCAGCCACTTTGACTGGGAATACATATCTTTGCTGTGACGGTTAATCTATGGACAAGAAAAAAAAAAGGATTTGTGTGAGATTTTCTTCGGGTAACAGCGTGCAAGTTGACATTTGCAGTTTTTCCACGTGTGCACGTGCACCAAGACACAAGCCTCTTACTGTTACTATTATTAATTTATTTTTTTTGACAAACTTATGATAGTTCCCTGATCACGTATTGCTTTCATTAAAAAATCTGTTAATCCATTCGTCAAGTATAAATGAAACAAACAACAGACGTCTCTTGTATGATGTTGGTATAAATCTGCACCTTCAACCTGTAAATGGACAAAATACTTGAGAGCTTGATAAGCAGAGTCTTTATAACAAGTCTTTATAACAAGAGATAAGCCATCTCACTGTACCTTCTTAAGATAATGACACAACACAGGGAAGGATGCACTTCGGCCATCATCTCATTCCACAAAGCTCAGAAGAATCAGCGACAAGCATTTCGAAAGCATCCTGATTCCACAAGGTCATTCTTACAACATGTGTCGAGTATTTTGGCTTCTTCAACTTCCTTTGCATGCTTGAAGGTCATCCTTTCAATGCGTTGGTGGCAAAGTGCACAAGCAGGTGCGTTTAAAGCTTCGACCTTTTGAGTTCACAATTACAGTTTGTGATGGCAAGATTTCAATCCTTTTAAATGGGCTAACAAATCTTATACACAGACTGGAAAATATACCTGCATGTTGTGCAGGTGGGTGGGATGGAAGTACGAAGAGCTAGGGGATGTGTCAATACATATATTATGAGAACGGCACTCGGTAGAGCACAAACCTCCGCCAGGCTGAATACTTTACATTTTGTTTCCCACCGATGGGTCGGATATGAACCAAAATCGAATCGGCTTGTTCTCATCTCCTAACTAACTCCTCCACCTAGTTTTGTCATAACTCGTCCACAACTTTTTTGATATATATTGTTTTTGGCCCCATCTCCCAATGGTGAAGAATCACTTTAAAAAAGGTTAAAACTTCGTATCCGGGTCTGAATTCAGATCTGCACAAAAATTGAATCGATTTGGCCTCATCAGACACCTAACCTGTCCACCAAGTTGTCCGGATCCGTCAACTTTTTGAGATATTGTGCTTTATATTGGTTTTAAACCTATCACTCAACGGTGAAGAAACACTTCAAATGTTCTCGGATCCGGATTCGGACCTTCATCAAAATCGAATCATTTCGTCCTTGTCGCACTCAACCTGTCCACCAAGTTTAGTTTTCTCACTTTTAAACAAGTTGGTTCCTTCCTGCAATTATAATACATTTTTCTTTTGTCACTGACAAATTGACCGTTCAACGTTGTTTCATTTCTACTACTCGGAAACCATTTATACAGTCATTACTTTTGCATGTTTGAAGGTCATCCTGTCAATGTGTTGCAGTGGCGAAGTGTACAAGCAGGTGTACAAAGCGCAACATTACACCATCATTACTTTCAGTGACGGTTTAAACCATCATCATGAACACCTCTGGGGAGATCATGATGCTGACCACTTTATGAAACTCCTCTAAGACCGACCACCACCCCTCCCCCACCCATATATAAACACCTGGTGTGTTGACGATCAACCAAAAACTCAGAGGAGTTTGTGAACAAACAGACAGTTTGCATTTCATTGAAAAAAAAAAATTCTCTTATTTTTTTCAATACAAATAAATACAGCTTATCTACCTTTCAAACACAGATGGGACAATATATTTGAGCAAAACCAGGAGAAGA
>CM068952.1:101217101-101231882 GCA_035128595.1 Eptatretus atami
CGAACTGCTAAGGCCGTACTTCATTTCCAGCTGCCTGAACTTCACCTCCGCGACTACGTTATCCGACAATTCTCCATGTGATTCAGACCAAAATCCTTCATTTCTCTCACACTCACCGTCGTTACCAGACAAATCAAAGTCCATGCCATCCATTATTCAAAACCAAATGTTCGATTTTTTAAAGCAGAAATGAACGAAGCAATTGAGTCGACCAATCAAATGTGGAAACACACAGCAAGCCAATAGAATCACGTAGTCCACCAACCCGAGTAATTAACGTGCAGCCTTTGACATACTGTACGGTGACGTCATGTGGGTTACGCCCCTTTCAGAGAATTTTTAGGGGCGTTCCCAAAGAGGTTTGTTTTTTTAATTTACATTTTACAGATGAGTATTGTGAGAAAACATTGTCAGATCTGAATCACGATTGAAAAACTCCTCTAGGACATATATAAATGAAATTTATGTACTTTGGCATGTCAGGGGACCTTTAAGATAAACACACTTTTCTGGTTTATTATTTTTACAGGGTTGAAGGCTCATGGAAAGGCTGCCCCAAAAATCACGCACACATGCAGATTGAGACGGTCGACAACCCTGGCATTACATTTAAATATCAGACAAATACAGCTGGTGACATTGGGAAAAGTAACATCACAGCACTCTGTCCTGGTGATGTCACTTTTTCTCAGCAAGGTCAGAGGGCAATTAAGGAAAAATTTTCAACCCTGATCCCACACGGGATGCCGACCCATGGGTTTATCCGTGATCAACTCTCTAAATTGCTGAACATCAAAGGGAGGAGGCGGACCGTACCATTTTTTTTTAAGTCTTTGGCACAACTCGTTCAAGGTCAGAATCTAACCGCTGACCTATGTTCTCACCACCATGCCACAGAGTGGCACTATTGATTTAACATTAATTTTTTAGGTCGTTTGTAAATACGAGCCGAAACAGTTACTATCCTGGGATTCCTGGTCCAGCTAACGCTCTGCAAATGTCGAAATCACTTGACTTGTCACAAAACTATTTCTCGTTTTACAATAATCCCGACAACACCAATGGCATTTGTTTCTGCAATTTATTTCAAGTTAACAAACGTGGAACAAGCTTTGCAGGGATAACGCGAGCGAATTAAGTCACAAGGTACAACGCGCTTTTATAATATCCAGTTACTTATAATCAACCGTTGAGAGATTGTTAAAATTTTGATTAATGTTGAAACTTCTTTTGGGTACAAAGGTTTTCACTTCCTTCTCAATGGATGCATTTCCTGAACCCGGTTCAGAATGGACAAACTTGACTGGACATGCCATCATATACAACCCCCCCCCCCCCAAAAAAAACATGTTCTCCTGTGGGGTATGGGAGTGGGTGGTGGGGAAGGGTGCGGGAGTTCCTCTCTTGTGCATAGGGAAATGGAAGGGGTAGTTTTTGCCCCCCAGTATCCAGATGCTAGTGATCCCTCACACAGGCTAGCCTTACTCCCTAACTCGGTGTTGAAAATCAAGCTCCAGGGTCCAGGCCAGTAAAGTTGCACCACTGCCAAACCTCTATTTTCTGAAAACAATGCAATCATCTTCTGACCCACTCTTGCCTCTTTTACATTACCCGTCTCTGCTTAATTTCCCCTCATCTCAAACTATGCCATGACAACATGGGGTTTTTTGATGTTGTTAAAGAAGAAATGTGGCTCATCGTTAAAATACAAAGCAGGGATATTTGGAGCCAACACAGAGTGTGTCAGACAACGTTTTTGTTTTTCAAGATGACTGAACACACAAATTCCACCCAAGCTACGATTAACACCCCCCCAACACTCCCCCCCCCCCCCCCCACTCCAACCTTCACAACCTTGGCAATCTGCATATTCCTGCCAGTCTCTTTCTCATGACATAAACCACACTTAACTTCTGTTTCCTTCCATCACGAATAGTTTACATGGAGCATAGCTTTAAAAGACGGAAATAATAATATTCCACCGACTCAAATATTTACAATTGGAAGGATTACCAAGGTCCAACCAGTCATGGAATATTATTAAATTAATTATATATATATATATATATATATATAATATAATCACACACACACACACACACACACACACACACACACACACACACACACACACAACACACACACAACACTTTTCCCTCACCAAATAATCAGAAATAAAGGAAACAAAAGCAGAAATAACACTCCCTAATGATTCTTTAGCAAGCTTCATTTATTCCACCTCTCATTCCAAACCGTTTGGAGACGTCGACGTCTTCTTCCTTCTTCCCCAATCCCTACACCAACTGTCACCCATGTTCCTACCTGGACATGCACTTGCTCAGCCCATATGCCACAGTTCTCTTTAGGACTCACACATCCATGTGGTGACCCGCACTTTGGAGACCGTCCCCATATCCTTCTCAATAGCGCTCATTCACTGTTGAGGCATCAAAAAGGACAACATGGGGTGGATTGGTGAGAAGGAAAGACACACACAGTGTGGAAAGAGGGACATTAAAATAAAATAAAATTACCAAACATTAAGTACTCATGAACATTTGTTAAACCTCATTAAAGAATGACATAATACAAGTAGATATAACAAGAATGACCGCACCATGGTCACAACCGATGACAAAATCCAGGAACAAGCCATTTGGGAAACACATTTAGTGCAATATGAAAAGATTAACTCTACTCCCCTCATCCATGTCAACCTCCGCCACGGTTATATTCAGAACAAACTGATTCGTCACACGGTCACAGGTTGTTTAAAACCCGATAAGGGCAGTTTCAAAATTACGAAATGCTATTTTTTCATAATTTACGTACGCAATGTTTGATTACTGTGCATTCTCATGGGCTTGATTAAACCTGACTATCATTCAACATATGATTAGACTTTTCACCGTCCTCACCATGATATTGTTGTGGGCCGGGGTCAGTGGCGAGAACGACACTAGGTGGGGGAGGTTACGCCGTCTCCCACCAGACTCCCTGGAATTGTAGGCCGTCGCTCCGGATAATTCCGTGAGCTGGCGGGTCGCTGAACCGACCGTGGACGCCAATATCTCAACCGCATAGCGTAGGGTCTGTTTGTCTAAAACCAATTTACCTAAGTAGCTACGCGATTTAAACTACCGGGGAAGCACGCCCTAGGAACGCCTGGTCACAACAGGATTTTTCTACCGGCAGCGGTAGATTCACACTACCGACACTTGCTTTGCCACATACCTTTCCGGCTCATTGCAGTCGAGCGGGGCCTGCCCAGGATGTCCCGGCTATGATAGACCGATTACCGGGGATGAACCCCGCTTGTACTCAGACCCGGACCATGCTAGACCAATGTAAGAAGGGACAGAAATGGATAGGAACATTTCTAATTATATTTATTAACAGTAAAATAAAGAAAAAGGCAAGACTTGGCACGAATATGCAAGCAGGGAAATATTTACAATAGCAAAACACTTACTCAGTTCTACTTAAAGACGGGCCCACACGCAGACACACACACAAAAGAAAAGAAACCCCAGAGCCTTTATTTGACCCTACAGCCGTGAAGAGAGACAAGCTGGGGGTCAGAGTTCGGTGGTACCTGGTCGTCAGAGGGAAAGCGTGCTCTGTAGTGTGGCACCTGCCAAAGGTCGTCAGTTTGGTCCCAGTCGCACGTGTGGGACTCGTGGCAGAGCTTGCGTGGCGAATAGTCGGGGTCCACAGAACTCTCTCCTCGTAACAGCCACCGTGAAGAACGAACCAGACTGCTCACAGCCACCGTGAACAAAACTGCCTGACCCAACACCGTGAAACTCCTCCTTACTCAGAGTCTCGGAGATATATCTCCTCCCACCACGGAGAGGGGCTCTTGGCGAAAAACGCCTCGCTGTCCGCCCCCTCATGGACAGGGTCCAACGGCCCACCTTTCCGGCAGGGCCTTGGGCCCTGCCGGGAAACACCAACCGCTCTTTCCACGTGGGGTCAAAACTTGATGAGTAACAGTATAACGCTGCAACCGTATGTTGGTGGTGCAGCCGGTTGGCGGTGGATCGTGACGGGCCAAGGGGGCATGCAGATGGCTTGTTGGTTGTTAGATGTTAAATTTAATAACCTAACTAAAGAAGTCGCAACGCACGTTTTTGAGTCTCCCACTAGACAAAAGGAAAGGGATGACTACACATGTACTTCACGGGATAACTGATTTGGGATCTGTATGTTGAATGCAAATGGTTTCCAGATCCGTCACAATATTAACACTCGACCCAACAAAGCCAATAGAAATCTGACACAACAAACTTGGACAATGTATTATGTTTGTGGGGTACATGGAGAATTTTCATAGCAAAGGTCCAAACAGGGAGAGACAGGGCCCACGGAAATTTGGACGAGGTATATTGGATGCTCCGCAAGGAACGTTGGCATTGCGTCGCACAGGGGAACGCAGTCTTTAGAAAGGGGTTGTAAAAACGTTAATAAGTTTTCTGTTAAGGTTTTGTCTGTTACAGTCGGTTTTTGTGTGCTTTTTGACATTTTCTACCCACCCCAGGAGTTAGGGGCAAGAAACCAAGAGTTTTACAAAAGTTTGAATGTGTTTAAGGGTGTAGAACATTAAGGAGAATAGGTAAGTTATCTATGGCTCAGTTCCCACAGCCCCTCCAAAATTATTTCATTGGCTAATTAGGTGGAAGTCGGTAAGTGGTTAGGCTGGAATGGTAACGCCTGCATTGAACCTTGCAGGAGCTATGGTTCCAGGGAGGGGGGCTGTGTTATGTTTGTGGGGTAGATGGAAGAATTTCTAGCAAAGGTAGGATTGTATAGGTAGCATGGTCTATGGACAGGTCGAAGACATTTCGATGCAACTTAAGTTGGGAAACTGCCAGCTTGAGATTGTTACATGTCACCACACGGGGGCGGTGCTGTGTTGATAGGTAGGGTTTAAGTACAATTTCTCCCAGTATGTGATTGCCCCTGTTGACCTTTTCTATTTGCATTTACAAGACTGGCGATAAAAAAGGATTCATGTCAGTAACAACAACTGAGCCAAACGTTCCAAGCAGGCAAAAACCGCATCTCTAGGAATGACAACTAGCAAACCATGCCCCGCGAGTAGATGATGATGGGTGTGATGTCAGAAGGTTCAGGGGAGAAGTGTGTGTGAGGTATGAGATTGGAGGCAGAAGGATCTGGCTCTGGCTTCCCCTCAACAAAGTGAAGAAGGCTGCCGATTCTCATGCAGATTCTCATTCGGCTGAGTCATGAAGCGTGTACATTTCTGAGAGGGAAGAAGACGTGACTCGTGGCCGCAGAAATCGTCTCGTCATGTGGTCGAGGAGGAAGGTGGGCGATCGTTGGGCGAGCGGACCTGGTGTAAGAGAGGAGCGGGGTCGGCAATCTCGAATACGAGAAGAGACTGTACGGCTTTCTGAGCCCTTCATGAAGAGACCATCCACACCAATTACCTCTCGTACGCTTCCCACTCAGAGAGGGCTCAGCACCATTTCGGGTGGGTTTCCCATGCAGGACGACGCGGTTCGATAGTCAAGTTCTAAAAGATCATCTCTGGACAAAGTTATGTGCCAGAAATAAAGGATGGATGTTTCTTTTATTTTATTTTCCCCTCGTCTGTTTTTGTCACCGTGTGTAGAGGCGCCTCGACTTTCGGCTGCAAATTACCTCATGCTTTGATATATTTCATTGTTACGCTTCGATTTATTCCTATTTATAACAACTTGATTTATGTCCTTTAAACCCTATTCATTAAGATTGCTTTGTGTCTGTCTATTCGTTGTGGGTTCGAGTATAAACCCTTGTCCTACCGTCCTGGTGAACACGTCTGGTACGCATCTTTGCCACCCCCATCCCGCACTATAATCTCCAAGGATTACGTGTTCTTGGAGATTATAGCAAGGTTGAACCGTTTGACTATCTGTCCAGGTCGGTCTTAACCGGTGTGGACAATGACAATATTATCAAACAGAGGCCGATAGGCCTAATGTGTTAGTCCCACCAGAAAACCAAGATGGCAGCTATATATTTGTCGAGGTGCCATGGTGGGTGGAGTCAAGCGACCAATGTGGGTGTGGTCCGGCAGCTCTCCAACCAATGGCTGTTTCAAAAATCGACCCCAACAAAAACCAAAACAAGAGTAACACATCTAGGTCTTGTAGACCTGTGACATGCCACAGGTTAAAACTTGGTAACAGATCAATGTCCAAAAAAAAAAATTTACTACTTGAATGCAACTTGTGCTTTAGGTTTTTTAAGAATCAAGGGAAACCTTGTATGTACGAGCTCATATATTACAGGAAGAAGAGCTGTGCTTTTATTATATGCAACAAAGACTAAATACTGTACTAATCAAAAACCATAAAAGGATTTGAACCTGGTGTTACAGTACAAGGCAAAGCTGAGATGGGAATACTAAACAGATGCGGATGACATCACATGACATGGCTCATGAAGCTGGGATACCACGTTAAAATCCCATATGCTGCACATTGATTGGTCCATTGTATTACTCAGTAATTCTCTCTGTGAGTTATGCAATACATCTCCAAATTAGGTCCTTGGCTGTGCATGTGATTTACGTACAACGTCATCCATGAACTTGAGATCAATGTGAAAAGACATGAGCAAATCAAGAAAGCCATTTATGAAATTCCTTTTGGCCGAGCAGGAAGGCATTCACTTTCTCTTTGCTCTTCCTCCTCTCAAGTTTGAACTGCCATCTCTGTCTCACTTTAGGTGTGAATGGACCACTGTGGGCCACGGAAGCATCAAAACTGTGCGAGGTCCACACCTTGCTGCACTTGTTCTCGAGACACATTTCAATTAGATTCCACAAAAGCAGTGGACGGACTTTGTCCTACACACACTGCTGCACATGATCCATTCAACAATACCATCAAATCTAACAGACAAGAAAAGAATTTCTTCTATTTCTCCCACGACATTCCCAGGAAGAGGATTCACAGACACTCAATGAGATAATCTAGAAACGGAAGACATCTCATCCTCTCCTCAACACACATTATCACTAACCATCATCGAGACAACCTGGTCAAAATGACATTAGGATTCCAAGTCTGGGTCGATTATGGAAACGATTTTAAAGCAGATGTAAGAAAAAACTGATATACTACAGTGGAATCTCACCAATTTGTATTCCCAGCAATTCAAATGAGAGGCTATTTAGACCACTCTCACAAAGTCTGAAGACTGCCAATTTGAAATGGCCAGGTTATTAATTTTTAAATCCAAACTATAACTTCTAGTGTATAATCATGCAGCAAACAAAACCCAAGTCCTTTCCCTTATGCTACTTCACTGCCCAGTCAAATTGGCTGGAGCTGTGGCTGGCAGGATGGCCCAGAGGTACAACCACTCGCCTCTGAACCATCTGGCCTGGTTTGAAACTCGGCCCAGCTACAATATGTCATTCTGGTGCCTTGCAGGCAGGGTCAAGCCATTGTTGAGTGCCTTCACTAGGATGGATGTTAAGCTGGGCGTCCCATCTGCCAGCATTAGTGGTGGACGTTAAAGATCCCAAATTTGGCAAAACTAAATGTTCACCTGCAGGTGATGATGCTCCAAACACAGAATTTGCAGCCTGTTTTTTGTTTCTTTGGATTCTTGAGGAATGCAAATTAGGAAATAATTTGCATGTGAAGATCTGAGGTTCCAGTTTATTTTATTTTATTTATTTTAAGTGAGGAACCATCACTTCTAATGTGTCACATTATGACTATTAAACCTGTCCGTTCCTTGATGCTACTTCACTGTGCATGATGGAGCGAGTGAGCTGGCTAGAGCCGTAGGCTGTTCCGCCTTGAGCCAGCTTGCAGCTTCTAATAGCTCACGACGACGATGGGTCATCCAAACGTGGGAATTTAAACAAATTGAATGAAAAAAAATGATTTAGCTGCAAACCAAGATGGCAATTAACTATATGGAGAGCATATGGAAGATGGCAATGGGGCTGGCATGATGGCCTGGAGGTACACATCAACTCCAAGTTTCCTTGCCTGGGTTCTAATCTCGCCCCAGCTATGAAGTGTCATCCCGGGCTTTCACAGGCAGGGTGTGTGCCATCATTAAACGGGCGTCCAATCTGATGGAATTAGTTGGCGGATGTTAAAGATCCCACGGTGTCCTTCGCGAAGAGTAGGCAAGCTATCGGCAGCACCATGAACAAATTCCAAATTAGTGTCCTAACCTTAGGTCGAATGTCAGACCTGGCCAGCCGATTCGTGAAGGGCTTGAGCCAAGCTTGCCAAACCCCACAATAACGTGGGAATGATTGTGGCTGTTAAGAAGATGATGGAAGTTGGCAATGGATAAATACTTACATGGGACGTGAGTTAGATGGTGATACGACACCACAACTCCTTCAATGTATGGTTCAGAGAAACAGGAAGGTTTCCAAAGAAAGAAGTTGAATTGATTTTTGTTTTTGTTTTTGTTTTTGGAATATGGCTGCATCTCATAGATGATCACCTTTTCAATGGTAATTAAAAACCGATTTGCAAGCATTGAGCATTCAAGCTCGGTGAACCAACATGGCAACAGAGCATCTTCAACGAATGTTCACGACTGAGCTCATCAGAAAGAGTTGCACATGGAGAAAAGCACTGCCTTCACCCTCACGGAATCTCACTGATCCTCGTTTTTGCTTTACTAGAAGAGTATCGACCTGAAGAATCTGGACAGGGTGAGGCACCGGTACCATGAAATGGTAAGAGTATAGCAATACAACACAAAATTGCCGTTACTCAGAATGAATGCCTTCCCTTTAATTCATCCAACTACAAAATGTTTCACATCTTGCAAAAGCAAACACAACCTTTTCATGTGTGTAGCCCGGTCATGGCCCATGAAAGGTGAAGTATTGCCTTATAATCCAATTTCTTTCACACAATTGATAGATGGCCACTCTGGTTGGGTGAGAAAGGGAAGAGCTTGCGCAAGCGCACACACACACACACAAGATTTCCGTTCCATCTCCTGAAACACACCCGTGTGTGGAGATAGCAGCCAACAGCAACTTGCAGGTATACATCCCCTTAGCTACAGCCCAATTAGCTCACTGCACTTACAATCAGCAAGGTCATGGAATCCTCATTGCAGTTCACATAAAATTATTCCTTTTCTCCAATGACCTCATCTGAGATTCATCAATTCGGATTCAGACCAGCTCACTCTTACGTGGACATGCTGCTTCTACTCTGCCAACAATGGATGGAGGCCCTCAATATGAGACATGAGATCAGGGCCGTCTCTCTGGACATATCTCGAGTGTTTGATACCGTCTAGCATTTCTGCCTTGCTCTCCAAACTGTCTGCCTATGGAATCTAAGGCCAACTCCACTCTCGTAGACAACGTGTGGCTTCTCAACGGAACCCTTTCAAGTTGGAGTTCCACAAGGCAGTGTTATGTTTGTCTGTCTCCATCTCTCCCTCCACAACTGCTGTTGCTGTTTCCCCTTTCTCCTGCTGTGCCCTTTATGTGTAATTGCTCTTCCATGAGCCTAAACCATGGTAAAAAAAAATAATTATACACTGCATTTTTTTTTCTGCGCCATTTTTCAGGAACGTATCCCAGCGAAGGGCGGGGTCTGACAGTACATGACAACAGTGAAAATCCACCTTCAAAAAAGGTAATGCCCAACCATTGACAATGGAAGGAACTTTTCTTTTCGAGCAACAACCATTTATCCAGCTTTTACTTTTCTCCCAACTCCTCGACAGACATATCCTCCATATGGGGGTTGTGCCGGGCGGCTCGAACAACATTACAACCAATTTCACATTATCAAAGTAAACAAGTTCATTCGTGCCACACAAAAATGCAATAATCTGATAAGAACAATTGGAAGGACAGGTACATGGAGGAGAAAGACTAGAATCTCATGGTCACATTTCCTCAATTCATGTTATCATTACCTTCCATCATCTTATCGCTACCTCAGTTTGAGACTGAAAATATTCCAGATTTTTTTTTATTTCATTTTAAATATTCCAATTTTGACATTCCCATTTGCTACACAGCTGGCTCTTATTCGACTCACAATCCTAATTTTTCCATATATTGCTACTCGCTGAAGGCTACAAAGATGACAGCATGGCTCACAAGCAGCATGACAAATCCCATCCCACAGTCAGCTTATCTACAGGCAGAGGGGCCAGCACACACCCAAGCATGTGAACTCACAGCGGCTGCATATGGCAGCTGCCTCTGAGAGTAACACCCACCAACATCAAATTCCCACAGAGCCTTGCAGCAGTGGCTCAACCAGGAGATTATTTTGTCAGGGTTGAAGCCAGGCAGCCAGCCCTGCGGGCATCGCGAAGGCCCGGAAAAGTAGGGAGGAGATTTAATTTGCAGGGGATATTCAGCAAATCGAAGTTTCATCCCCATTATCCATTAAATTGTAATCCAACATCTTCATGGCTTTACAAACGTATTACTTTCAGTAAAGGATGTACGTTGGATTCAACGAGGTACAAATTATACAAACTTACTGGTGGAAATGGCCAACCCCTGTGGTACTGAGGTCTATTGCATCAGCTTTTACCTTGGACCAAGCTTTGTATCGCTGTCAATTATCAAGGCTCTCACTGTGTTGCGCTATAGTTTCTTTGAAAGGCACGTGGCGTTCAGTGCGTGGCCACAAGAGAGAGCGCAAGCCACACGCCACCCGCATTGTTAGTGGCAGGAAGGCCCTGTGGGCAGCCCATGGAGGGCGTGCACTCACAATGGCAGAGGAGAGCTTAACACATAACCTGAGCCCATTCCACGCTGGACAGGAAAAAACATCTTGTGTACATAGTGCAGGACAGTTACGCAGATCACCGCCATCATAATTTATAAAGAAGCTCAGCAAAACTTACGTAATTACCTAATTAAAGGATCATTAGGTGTGTTTTGTTATTTTGTGCTTTTCAAAAACCCTTCAGCCACTTATGTATCTCACCAATGCCTCAAAACCAACTCATCGAAGTGACCTTTAACAAAACCAATGCAAGGTACAACTTACTCAAAATAAAAAGGGAACCATCCACAAATGTTAATAAGTATTTGGTACAAAATGAGCGGGAGGACTGTAGGAGCCACAAAAGAGACGGATTGTACAAAGGTCAAAACATGTAAATGACGCAGGTAAGGAAAAACGATGAAAGATAGAAAGTTTGTGCATCATTGCTCATTTGAATATAATGACATTCTGAACAGAGCCAGAGCTCTTGGCACCACTAGCAGGAACCCTAAGTTTGCACACGGTCATTGTGAGGGCTTCACCTGAATACTCGACCATAGTTTGCTGGATCTTGTAGATGCCGTATAGCGATCAGCTACTCTCTGCAAACATAGCATGGTCGGGAGTGGCAGAGGAGGGGGCAGGGGCAGGTTGCTATCCTCTCTCTTTTTTTGAAAAACTCCTCTAGGACATATATAAATGAAATTTATGTACTTTGGCATGTCAGGGGACCTTTAAGATAAACACACTTTTCTGGTTTATTATTTTTACAGGGTTGAAGGCTCATGGAAAGGCTGCCCCAAAAATCACGCACACATGCAGATTGAGACGGTCGACAACCCTGGATTACATTTTAAATATCAGACAAATACAGCTGGTGACATTGGGAAAAGTAACATCACAGCACTCTGTCCTGGTGATGTCACTTTTCTCAGCAAGGTCAGAGGGGCAATTAAGGAAAAATTTTCAACCCTGATCCCACACGGGATGCCGACCCATGGGGTTTATCCGTGATCAACTCTCTAAATGCTGAACATCAAAGGGAGGAGGCGGCACGTACCATTTTTTTTTTTAAGTCTTTGGCACAACTCGTTCAAGGTCAGAATCTAACCGCTGACCTATGTTCTCACCACCATGCCACAGAGTGGCACTATTGATTTAACATTAATTTTATAGGTCGTTTTGTAAATACGAGCGAACACGTTACTATCCTGGGATTCCTGGTCCAGCTAACGCTCTGCAAATGTCGAAATCACTTGACTTGTCACAAAACTATTTCTCGTTTTACAATAATCCCGACAACACCAATGGCACTTTGTGTCTGCAATTTATTATCAAGTTAACAAACGTGGAATCAAGCTTTGCAGGGATAACGCAGAGCGAATTAAGTCACAAGGTACAACGCGCTTTTATAATATCCAGTTACTTATAATCAACCGTTGAGAGATTGTTAAAATTTTGATTAATGTTGAAACTTCTATTTGGGGTACAAAGGGTTTTCACTTCCTTCTCAACTGGATGCATTTCCTGAACCACGGTTCAGAATGGACAAACTTGACTGGACATGCCATCATATACAACCCCCCCCCCCCCCAAAAAAACATGTTCTCCTGTGGGGTATGGGAGTGGTGGTGGGAAGGGTGCGGGAGTTCCTCTCTTGTGCAATAGGGAAATGGAAGGGGTAGTTTTTGCCCCCCGAGTATCCAGATGCTAGTGATCCCTCACACAGGCTAGCCTTACTCCTAACTCGGTGTTGAAAATCAAGCTCCAGGGTCCAAGGCCAGTAAAGTTGCACACTGCCAAACCTCTATTTCTGAAAACAATGCAATACATCTTCTGACCCACTCTTGCCTCTTTTACATTACCCGTCTCTGCTTAATTTCCCCTCATCTCAAACTATGCCATGACAACATGGGGTTTTTTGATGTTGTTAAAGAAGAAATGAGTGCTCATCGTTAAAATACAAAGCAGGGATATTTGGAGCCAACACAGAGTGTGTCAGACATACGTTTTTGTTTTCAAGATGACTGAACACACAAATTCCACCCAAGCTACGATTAACACCCCCCAACACTCCCCCCCCCCCCCCCACTCCAACCTTCACAACCTTTGCAATCTGCATATTCCTGCCAGTCTCTTTCTCATGACATAAACCACACTTAACTTCTGTTTCCTTCCATCACGAATAGTTTACATGGAGCATAGCTTAAAAAGACGGAAATAATAATATTCCACCGACTCAAATATTTACAATTGGAAGGATTACCAAGGTCCAACCAAGTCAATGGATATATATATATATATCACACACACACACACACACACACACACACACACACACACACACACACCACACACACACACCACACACACACACTTTTCCCTCACCAAAATAATCAGAAATAAAGGAAACAAAAGCAGAAATAACACTCCCTAATGATTCTTTAGCAAGCTTCATTTATTCCACCTCTCATTCCAAACCGTTTGGAGACGTCGACGTCTTCTTCCTTCTTCCCCAATCCCTACACCAACTGTCACCCATGTTCCTACCTGGACATGCACTTGCTCAGCCCATATGCCACAGTTCTCTTAGGACTCACACATCCATGTGGTGACCCGCACTTTGGAGACCGTCCCCCATATCCTTCTCAATAGCGCTCCATTCACTGTTGAGGCATCAAAAAGGACAACATGGGGTGGATTGGTGAGAAGGAAAGACACACACAGTGTGGAAAGAGGGACATTAAAATAAAATAAAAATTACCAAACATTAAGTACTCATGAACATTTGTTTAAACCTCATTAAAGAATGACATAATACAAGTAGATATAACAAGAATGACCGCACCATGGTCACAACCGATGACAAAATCCAGGAACAAGCCATTTGGGAAACACATTTAGTGCAATATGAAAAGATTAACTCTACTCCCCTCATCCATGTCAACCTCCGCCACGGTTATATCAGAACAAACTGATTCGTCACACGGTCACAGGTTGTTAAAACCCGATAAGGGGCAGTTCAAAAATTACGAAATGCTATTTTTTTCATAATTTACGTAACGCAATGTTTGATTACTGTGCATTCTCATGGGCTTGATTAAACCTGACTATCATTCAACATATGATTAGACTTTTCACCGTCCTCACCATGATATTGTTGTGGGCCGGGGGTCAGTGGCGAGAACGACCACTAGGTGGGGGAGGTTACGCCGTCTCCCACCAGACTCCCTGGAATTGTAGGCCGCGCTCCGGATAATTCCGTGAGCTGGCGGGTCGCTGAACCGACCGTGGACGCCAATATCTCAACCGCATAGCGTAGGGTCTGTTTGTCTAAAACCATTTACCTAAGTAGCTACGCGATTTAAACTACCGGGGAAGCACGCCCTAGGAACGCCTGTCAAACAGGATTTGTTTCTACGCAGCGGTAGATTCACACTACCGACTACTGCTTTGCACATATACCTTTCCGGCTCATTGCAGTCGAGCGGGGCCTGCCCAGGATGTCCCGGCTATGATAGACCGATTACCGGGGATGAACCCCCGCTTGTACTCAGACCCGGACCATGCTAGACCAATGTAAGAAGGGACAGAAATGGACTAGGAACATTTCTAATATATTTATTAACAGTAAAATAAAGACAAAGGCAAGACTTGGCACGAATATGCAAGCAGGGAAATATTTACAATAAGCAAAAACACTTACTCAGTTCTACTTAAAGACGGGCCCACACGCAGACACACACACAAAAGAAAAGAAACCCCAGAGCCTTTATTTGACCCTCACAGCCGTGAAAGAGACAAGCTGGGGTCACGAGTCGGTGGGTACCTGGTCGTCAGAGGGAAAGCGTGCTCTGTAGTGTGGCACCTGCCAAAGGTCGTCAGTTTGGTCCCAGTCGCACGTGTGGGACTCGTGGCAGAGCTTGCGTGGCGAATAGTCGGGGTCCACAGAACTCCTCTCCTCGTAACAGCCACCGTGAAGAACGAACCAGACTGCTCACAGCCACCGTGAACAAAAACTGCCTGACCCAAC
>CM068952.1:101231892-101243625 GCA_035128595.1 Eptatretus atami
TGCCTGACCCAACCACCGTGAAAACTCCTCCTTACTCAGAGTCTCGGAGATATATCTCCTCCCACCACGGAGAGGGGCTCTTGGCGAAAAACGCCTCGCTGTCCGCCCTCTTGTACTAGGGGTTCCAATCAGGTCCACCTTTCCGGGCAGGGCCTTGGCCCTGCCGGGAAACACCAACCGCTCTTTCCACGTGGGGTCAAACTTGATGAGTAACAGTATAACGCTGCAACCGATGTTGGTGGTGCAGCCGTTGGCGGTGGATCGTGACGGGCCAAGGGGTCATGCAGTAATGGCTTGTTGGTTGTTAGATGTAAAGATTTAATAACCTAACTAAAAGAAGTCGCAACGCACGTTTTTGAGTCTCCCACTAGACAAAAGGAAAGGGATGACTACACATGTACTTCACGGGATAACTGATTTTGGGATCTGTATGTTGAATGCAAATGGTTTCCAGATCCGTCACAATATTAACACTCGACCCAAACAAAGCCAATAGAAATCTGACACAACAAACTTGGACAATGTATTATGTTTGTGGGGTACATGGAGGAATTTCATAGCAAAGGTCCAAACAGGGAGAGACAGGGCCCACGGAAATTTGGACGAGGTATATTGGGATGGCTCCGCAAGGAACGTTGGGCATTGCGGCATCCACAGGGGAACGCAGTCTTTAGAAAGGGGTTGTAAAAACGTTAATAAGTTTTCTGTTAAGGTTTTGTCTGTTACAGTCGGTTTTTGTGTGCTTTTTGACATTTTCTACCCACCCCAGGAGTTAGGGGCAAGAAACCAAGAGTTTTACAAAAGTTTGAATTGTGTTTAAGGGGTGTAGAACATTAAGGAGAATAGGTAAGTTATCTATGGCTCAGTTCCCACAGCCCCTCCAAAATTATTTCATTGGCTAATTAGGTGGAAGTCGGTAAGTGGTTAGGCTGGAATGGTAACGCCTGCATTGAACCTTGCAGGAGCTATGGTTCCAGGGAGGGGGCTGTGTTATGTTTGTGGGGTAGATGGAAGAATTTCATAGCAAAGGTAGGATTGTATAGGGTAGCATGGTCTATGGACAGGTCGAAGACATTTCGATGCAACTTAAGTTGGGAAACTGCCAGCTTGAGATTGTTACATGTCACCACACGGGGGGCGGTGCTGTGTTGATGAGGTAGGGTTTAAGTACAATTTCTCCCAGTATGTGATTGCCCCTGTGACCTTTTCCTATTTGCATTTACAAGACTGGCGATAAAAAAGGATTCATGTCAGTAACAACAACTGAGCCAAACGTTCCAAGCAGGCAAAAACCGCATCTCTAGGAATGACAACTAGCAAACCATGCCCCGCGAGTAGATGATGGATGGGTGTGATGTCAGAAGGTTCAGGGGAGAAGTGTGTGTGAGGTATGAGATTGGAGGCAGAAGGATCTGGCTCTGGCTTCCCCTCAACAAAGTGAAGAAGGCTGCACGATTCTCATGCAGATTCTCATTCGGCTGAGTCATGAAGCGTGTACATTTCTGAGGAGGGAAGAAGAGCGTGACTCGTGGCCGCAGAAATCGTCTCGTCATGTGGTCGAGGAGGAAGGTGGGCGATCGTTGCGGCGAGCGGACCTGGTGTAAGAGAGGAGCGGGGTCGGCAATCTCGAATACGAGAAGAGACTGTACGGCTTTCTGAGCCCTTCATGAAGAGACCATCCACACCAATTACCTCTCGTACGCTTCCCACTCAGAGAGTGGCTCAGCACCATTCCGGGTGGGTTTCCCATGCAGGACGACGCGGTTCGATAGTCAAGTTCTAAAAGATCATCTCTGGACAAAGTTATGTGCCAGAAATAAAGGATGGATGTTTCTTTTATTTTATTTTTCCCCTCGTCTGTTTTTGTCACCGTGTGTAGAGGCGCCTCGACTTTCGGCTGCAAATTACCTCATGCTTTGATATATTTTCATTGTTACGCTTCGATTTATTCCTATTATAACAACTTGATTTATGTCCTTTAAACCCCTATTCATTAAGATTGCTTGTGTCTGTCTATTCGTTGTGGGTTCGAGTATAAACCCTTGTCCTACCGTCCTGGTGAACACGTCTGGTACGCATCTTTGCCACCCCCATCCCGCACTATAATCTCCAAGGATTACGTGTTCTTGGAGATTATAGCAAGGTTGAACCGTTTGACTATCTGTCCAGGTCGGTCTTAACCGGTGTGGACATGACAATATTATCAACAGAGGCCGATAGGCCTAATGTGTTAGTCCCACCAGAAAACCAAGATGGCAGCTATATAATTTTGTCGAGGTGCCATGGTGGGTGGAGTCAAGCGACCAATGTGGGTGTGGTCCGGCAGCTCTCCAACCAATGGCTGTTTCAAAAATCGACCCCCAACAAAAACCAAAACAAGAGTAACACATCTAGGTCTTGTAGACCTGTGACATGCCACAGGTTAAAACTTGGGTAACAGATCAATGTCCAAAAAAAAAAAATTTAGCTACTATGAATGCAACTGTGCTTTAGGTTTTTAAGAATCAAGGGAAACCTTGTATGTACGAGCTCATATATTACAGGAAGAAGAGCTGTGCTTTTATATATGCAACAAAGACATAAATACTGTACTAATCAAAATACCATAAAAGAGATTTGAACCTGGTGTTACAGTACAAGGCAAAAGCTGAGATGGGAATACTAAACAGATGCGGATGACATCACATGACATGGCTCATGAAGCTGGGATACCACGTTAAAATCCCATATGCTGCACATTGATTGGTCCATTGTATTACTCAGTAATTCTCTCGTGAGTTATGCAATACATCTCCAAATTAGGTCCTTGGCGTGCATGTGATTTACGTACAACGTCATCCATGAACTTGAGATCAATGTGAAAAGACATGAGCAAATCAAGAAAGCCATTTATGAAATTCCTTTTGGCCGAGCAGGAAGGCATTTCACTTTCTCTTTGCTCTTCCTCCTCTCAAGTTTGAACTGCCATCTCTGTCTCACTTTAGGTGTGAATGGACCACTGTGGGCCACGGAAAGCATCAAAAACTGTGCGAGGTCCAGCACCTTGCTGCACTTGTTCTCGAGACACATTTCAATTAGATTCCACAAAAGCAGTGGACGGACTTTGTCCTACACACTGCTGCACATGATCCATTCAACAATACCATCAAATCTAACAGACAAGAAAAGAATTTCTTCTATTTCTCCCACGACATTCCCAGGAAGCAGGATTCACAGACACTCAATGAGATAATCTAGAAACGGAAGACATCTCATCCTCTCCTCAACAAACATTATCACTAACCATCATCGAGACAACCTGGGTCAAAATGACATTAGGATTCCAAGTCTGGGTCGAATTATGGAAACGATTTTAAAGCAGATGTAAGAAAAACTGATATACTACAGTGGAATCTCACCAATTTGTATTCCCAGCAATTCAAATGAGAGGCTATTTAGACCACTCTCACAAAGTCTGAAGACTGCCAATTTGAAATGGCCAGGTTATTAATTTTTAAAATCCAAACTATAACTTCTAGTGTATAATCATGCAGCAAACAAAACCCAAGTCCTTTCCCTTATGCTACTTCACTGCCCAGTCAAATTGGCTGGAGCTGTGGCTGGCAGGATGGCCCAGAGGTACAACCACTCGCCTCTGAACCATCTGGCCTGGGTTTGAAACTCGGCCCAGCTACAATATGTCATTCTGGTGCCTTGCAGGCAGGGTCAAGCCTCATTGTGAGTGCCTTCACTAGGATGGATGTTAAGCTGGGCGTCCCATCTGCCAGCATTAGTTGGTGGACGTTAAAGATCCCAATTTGGCAAACCTAAATGTTCACCTGCAGGTGATGATGCTCCAAACACAGAATTTGCAGCCTGTTTTTGTTTCTTTGGATTCTTGAGGAATGCAAATTAGGAAATAATTTGCATGTGAAGATCTGAGGTTCCAGTTTATTTTATTTTATTTATTTTAAGTGAGAACCATCACTTCTAATGTGTCACATTATGACTATTAAACCTGTCCGTTCCTTGATGCTACTTCACTGTGCATGATGGAGCGAGTGAGCTGGCTAGAGCCGTAGGCTGTTCCGCCTTGAGCCAGCTTGCAGCTTCTAATAGCTCACGACGACGATGGGTCATCCAAACGTGGAATTTAACAAATTGAATGAAAAAAAATGATTTAGCTGCAAACCAAGATGGCAATTAACTATATGGAGAGCATATGGAAGATGGCAATGGGGCTGGCATGATGGCCTGGAGGTACACACTCACCTCCAAGTTGCCTTGCCTGGGTTCTAATCTCGGCCCAGCTATGAAGTGTCATCCCGGGCTTTCACAGGCAGGGTGTGTGCCATCATTAAACGGGCGTCCAATCTGATGGAATTAGTTGGCGGATGTTAAAGATCCCACGGTGTCCTTCGCGAAGAGTAGGCAAGCTATCGGCAGCACCATGAACAAATTCCAAATTAGTGTCCTAACCTTAGGTCGAATGTCAGACCTGGCCAGCCGATTCGTGAAGGGCTTGAGCCAAGCTTGCCAAACCCCACAATAACGTGGGAATGATTGTGGCTGTTAAGAAGATGATGGAAGTTGGCAATGGATAAATACTTACATGGGACGTGAGTTAGATGGTGATACGACACCACAACTCCTTCAATGTATGGTTCAGAGAACAGGAAGGTTTCCAAAGAAGAAAGTTGAATTGATTTTTGTTTTTGTTTTTGTTTTTTGGAATATGGCTGCATCTCATAGATGATCACCTTTTCAATGGTAATTAAAAACCGATTTGCAAGCATTGAGCATTCAAGCTCGGTGAACCAACATGGCAACAGAGCATCTTCAACGAATGTTCACGACTGAGCTCATCAGAAAGAGTTGCACATGGAAGAAAAGCACTGCCTTCACCCTCACGGAATCTCACTGATCCTCGTTTTTGCTTTACTAGAAGAGTATCGACCTGAAGATACTGGACAGGGTGAGGCACCGGTACCATGAAATGGTAAGAGTATAGCAATACAACACAAAATTGCCGTTACTCAGAATGAATGCCTTCCCTTTAATTCATCCAACTACAAAATGTTTCACATCTTGCAAAAGCAAACACAACCTTTTTCATGTTGTAGCCCGGTCATGGCCCATGAAAGGTGAAGTATTGCCTTATAATCCAATTTCTTTCACACAATTGATAGATGGCCACTCTGGTTGGGTGAGAAAGGGAAGAGCTTGCGCAAGCGCACACACACACACACAAGATTTCCGTTCCATCTCCTGAAACACACCCGTGTGTGGAGATAGCAGCCAACAGCAACTTGCAGGTATACATCCCCTTAGCTACAGCCCAATTAGCTCACTGCACTTACAATCAGCAAGGTCATGGAATCCATCATTGCAGTTCACATAAAATTATTCCTTTTCTCCAATGACCTCATCTGAGATCATCAATTCGGATTCAGACCAGCTCACTCTTACGTGGACATGCTGCTTCTACTCTGCCAACAATGGATGGAGGCCCTCAATATGAGACATGAGATCAGGGCCGTCTCTCTGGACATATCTCGAGTGTTTGATACCGTCTAGCATTCTGCCTTGCTCTCCAAACTGTCTGCCTATGGAATCTAAGGCCAACTCCACTCTCGTAGACAACGTGTGGCTCTCAACGGAACCCTTTCAAGGTTGGAGTTCCACAAGGCAGTGTTATGTTTGTCTGTCTCCATCTTTCTCCCTCCACACTGCTGTTGCTGTTTCCCCTTTCTCCTGCTGTGCCCTTTATGTGTAATTGCTCTTCCATGAGCCTAAACCATGTAAAAAAAAATAATTATACACTGCATTTTTTTTTCTGCGCCATTTTTCAGGAACGTATCCCCAGCGAAGGGCGGGGTCTGACAGTACATGACAACAGTGAAAATCCACCTTCAAAAAAGGTAATGCCCAACCATTGACAATGGAAGGAACTTTTCCTTTTCGAGCAACAACCATTTATCCAGCTTTTACTTTTCTCCCAACTCCTCGACAGACATATCCTCCATATGGGGGTTGTGCCGGGCGGCTCGAACAACATTACAACCAATTTCACATTATCAAAGTAAACAAGTTCATTCGTGCACACAAAAATGCAATAATCTGATAAGAACAATTGGAAGGACAGGTACATGGAGGAGAAAGACTAGAATCTCATGGTCACATTTCTCAATTCATGTTATCATTACCTTCCATCATCTTATCGCTACCTCAGTTTGAGACTGAAAATATTCCAGATTTTATTTTTTATTTCATTTTAAATATTCCAATTTTGACATTCCCATTTGCTACACAGCTGGCTCTTATTCGACTCACAATCCTAATTTTCCATATATTGCTACTCGCTGAAGGCTACAAAGATGACAGCATGGCTCACAAGCAGCATGACAAATCCCATCCCACAGTCAGCTTATCTACAGGCAGAGGGGCCAGCACACACCCAAGCATGTGACCTCACAGCGGCTGCTATGGCAGCTGCCTCTGAGAGTAACACCCACCAACATCAAATTCCCACAGAGCCTTGCAGCAGTGGCTCAACCACGGAGATTATTTTGTCAGGGTTGAAGCCAGGCAGCCAGCCCTGCGGGCATCGCGAAGGCCCGGAAAAGTAGGGAGGAGATTTAATTTGCAGGGGATATTCAGCAAATCGAAGTTTCATCCCCATTATCCATTAAATTGTAATCCAACATCTTCATGGCTTTACAAACGTATTACTTTCAGTAAAGGATGTACGTTGGATTCAACGAGGTACAAATTATACAACTTACTGGTGGAAATGGCCAACCCCTGTGGTACTGAGGTCTATTGCATCAGCTTTTACCTTGGACCAAGCTTTGTATCGCTGTCAATTATCAAGGCCTCTCACTGTGTTGCGCTATAGTTTCTTTGAAAGGCACGTGGCGTTCAGTGCGTGGCCACAAGAGAAGAGCGCAAGCCACACGCCACCCGGCATTGTTAGTGGCAGGAAGGCCCTGTGGGCAGCCCATGGAGGGCGTGCACTCACAATGGCAGAGGAGAGCTTAACACATAACCTGAGCCCATTCCCACGCTGGACAGGAAAAAACATCTTGTGTACATAGTGCAGGACAGTACGCAGATCACCGCCATCATAATTTATAAAAGAAGGCTCAGCAAAACTTACGTAATTACCTAATTAAAGGATCAATTAGGTGTGTTTTGTTATTTTGTGCTTTTTCAAAACCCTTCAGCCACTTATGTATCTCACCAATGCCTCAAAACCAACTCATCGAAGTGACCTTTAACAAAACCAATGCAAGGTACAACTTACTCAAAATAAAAAGGGAACCATCCACAAATGTTAATAAAGTATTTGGGTACAAAATGAGCGGAGGACTGTAGGAGCCACAAAAGAGACGGGATGTACAAAGGTCAAAACATGTAAATGACGCAGGTAAGGAAAAACGATGAAAGATAGAAAGTTTGTGGCATCATTGCTCATTTGATAATATAATGACATTCTGAACAGAGCCAAGAGCTCTTGGCACCACTAGCAGGAACCCCTAAGTTTGCACACGGTCATTTGTGAGGGCTTCACCTGAATACTCGACCATAGTTTGCGTGGATCTTGTAGATGCCGTATAGCCGATCAGCTACTCTCTGCAAACATAGCATGGTCGGGAGTGGCAGAGGAGGGGGCAGGGGCAGGGTTGCAGAAGAGAATACCAGGATAATCACACAACTCCACTCAAGGCAATAACAGGTCGACAACCCTGCCCAGCAATGGTAAAAGCTGGGAGCTCACAAAATAATTATTCTGCAATTATGCAAAACCACCACTTTCACTTTAACAGAGTATTGAATAACAGCTACACTGAACCTATTATTCGCCTACTGGTTTCACCGGAGGGGACTGTAGGTTTACTCTCCGTCCGTCCGTCCCACCTGTGGCTATTCAGAAAAAAAATTTCCCCATACCCTTTAACATATTCAACTGAAACTTGGTACATGACTATTATGATAAGTTGCAGAGCAAGTTCGAGTTACAGGGTGTTTCGTCAATTTTTCACAAAGTAATTCCCTTGGACTTAGAAAATATCACATCGGTAGGGACATGTATTGCAAAGCAATTCTCACTATTGTGACTTCTGTCATGCAGTGTTTATTTGATGAACAACAATATTTCTCCACCAAGTTCTAGAATAATCACAATTACATTAAATATTCAGGCATTGTACTTGCAGTTTCCAAAACGTTTACATTTTATTTCCATTTCTTTTTAATTTATCTATTTTCCATTTATTTTTAAGGTCATTAAGGAATCTCAACATATACAAACCAGACAGGATGGACAGACAGACGTGAAGCAATTGCTTAAACCCACTTTTTGCTTCATGCACGCGGGGTTTAAAAACAAACAAACAAAAAAAACAAACACCTTTTTCGTATAAAATAAAATATATATGTATATTTTTTTAAAACACCAAAAAAAAACCTACATCACAAATTAACATATTTTAGTTGAAGCTACCAATTCCTTGCAGGTTGTTCAAGATCTAATGCAATAGATATTTAATTTTTAAAACCCAATTAATTAATTTATTTTAATTATTTAAAAAATAAAAATAGAAAAAATAAAATAAAATAAACTCACCATCTGAACCTTCAGAAGTTGAGAGATGATGGTATGCAGTTCATCGCAGTAACATTTCAGCTCCACAAAGCGCCTGCCACACAATGGTACAATTATTTCATTTGTACGTTCAATGCACCCATCAAAACAAATTTCTCAAACTTGAACCTGGCTAGTGCACTTGGCTATATATATATATATGTATATATCTGCACACTTTCATTTCACATGAAAGAAAAACAAAATGATGTGACCAGCATCCACAACACCCGAAGGCAAGCCAAGGCTATTAGCACCACATTCTTCAAATATGGCTTTAATGTACTCCATCATAATCATCATGATGATTATGATGACGCACCATGCTCGATACAGTGTCAGTGAGAGCCAAAGCAGTTTGATGGATGGGCCACCACTGATGCAGGATACTCAATCAAGTGGGCAGGAATTTGGAACTTGGCCATGGTGCCGGTGATAGCTCGCCTACTCTTCGTGAAGAACACCATGGGGTCTTTAATGTCCACCCACTAATGTCGACAGACGGGACTCCCGTTTAACATCCATCAGAGGGACGGCACACACGTTGATGAATCGACCTGCCTGTGAAACACCGAGATGACAGTTTATAGCGGGACTCAAATGCAGGGTGGATAGTACAGAAGGGAGTGTGCGTACCTCTAAGTTATCCTGCCCACCCTGCGATGTACACAATCAACGAATACTTAAAAGTACAAGAAAATAAATAAACAAATTAAGTTGAGACAAAATTTTGAAGCAAACACCAAGGAATGATATAAAAGCAGGAAAAGTTAGAGGGGAGGGAGGGGAATGGAAGAGGGGGGGATTTAAAGTAGACAGAGGAAAAAGAAACGGAGAATCTCAGGAGAATGAAAAGCGGTATGCAAGGAAACGCAAGAGGTTTTAGTTAACATTCATGTGGATGAGAATGCCAAAATCCACTCTGGATACAACAGGCACCTCCTGGCAGCCTCAACACTATAAGGGCATCTGTTCCCTTGTTATCCCTTACATTATTTCTTCCACATGCCTCAACACCTTAAATTTCCCACATTCTTTCATAGCAGCATTTCCTGGAAGGTTCAGTCTGCACTGCTAGTTAGTGGAGATGGTAATGACAACTTTTTGGCCAAACTCACAAAACCCAAACGAGTCGGTCTGCTCAGGAGCTGCAAAAGTTGAGGCAATTGTAAAAGAGTCAGGAAGCAGGTGTATTAATAATAATAAAAAAAATCATAAATCGGCAGCTGCAGCAGCATTATTAAATAAATTAACCCTATCTAGGTTTTAAAAGCAGTGAAGCGACAGTGGAAGGACAAATACTTGACAATAGGGTGTTGGAGAACAGGCGAACACAGGATACTTACTCTCTTCCACTGAGATGACTATTTCTACAATTCAACACCTGCTTGATGATCATTCAAGGTCTCAATCTCAGGAAAACTTTGATAACCAAATTCACGTTCCTAATACCTGCTAGCGTTACGCTTGCTTATTGCATCCCTTAAAGCAACAGCTTCTTTTATTTATTTATTTTAAGCATAAAATACCTACTGCCTTGGGCAGTGGCATCATCTGTAAGCAAGCAGGTTTGCGGTATCCCTGAATAAGATCGTTCTCTTACGAGTCAAACTATGAAAGGTATCCTTTAGAAATTCAAACAAAACCTCTGAATTTCGATGATGCACTTGCAAATGTGAAATAAGTGCTGACCTATTTGAAAATTAAAAAGTAATCTTGAAGTGGTACAAGTTTGACATCAAAGCTATGTTCATACAACTCCCCAAATTATTTTGTATGCTGAAAGCAGCAAAGGATGCAAAGTTGAACAAAAATCGACACTACGAACTGCACAAAGGATAAACTGCTGACAAAACAAAGCTGGATTTAAATTTACTCACAAGCATACCAAGGCCGAAGGGTCCGATCAAGCCATTATCCTACGATTCATTTGCAATTGGTCACTGGCTTGGATACCAATACAATTTCTTATTACAGACCCGAGACATCAAAAAAACTCCACGTAATCGAACAAACAATGTCAATTAGAGCAGCTCGCCACCATTAGAGCATTTTATTTGCATCAGATGTGGCAATAAATGTGAATTGTTGCTCCCGGATTGCCGGCTCAATGACAGATGACACCATTTGCATTTTTGCCTCCTCCACCCCTACCCTGTTCACATTCCCATGCGGGCATGGGAAACTTCCTAGTAAACAAAAAAATCTTCAATTTCAAAGGTCTTTCTGAATCCTACCACGGATATATAATCAAGTCGATGGTACACGAACAAATAAACTGTGAAGTAAAGCATGTGACCAACATGCCACTATGTTTTGTGTTTGCATTATTGACTTCTGGGTGCTGCGATTTCACTGCTCTTTCCATTCCGTTTGTCCAAATTTAGCCTTCACCCCTCCCCCCTCAATCATATATATATACACTACCAGTCAGAAGTTTTAGAACATGCCCATTTTTCCAGTTTTTACTGAAATTTAAGCAGTTCAAGTCCAGTGAATAACCTGAAATGGTGCAAAGCTAAGCGGTAAACTGCCAGAGGTTAAAAGAAAAAGTTTAGGTTACCAAAAACTGAAAAATAATGTAAATGTCAGAGTTGTTAAAAAGGCCTTTTTCAGGGAACAAGTAATGGGTTAGCAACTGCAGCTGTTCTGCAGCAATGGAAGTAAATTAAGCCTTGAAAGTTGATGCAAACAATTCCTACAGGTGTCCCAACTTTTGTTGGGTCTTTCCTTTAGTTGGGTCTTTCCTCTTTCCCTTAAAAGTGTAGGTCTTTCCTTTAGAGAAATTGCAAAGAGGCCAAGGTGTCAGTGAGTACAGTTTCCTACACCATCAAAAGGCACTTGGAAACTGGAGGAAACTGACAGGAAGAGGTCTGGCAGACCCAAAGCTACAACACAATCAGAAGACAAGTTTCTGAAAGTCAACAGCTTGCGTGATAGGCGGCTCACAGGACAGCAGCTTCAAGCACAGCTTAACACTGGTCAAAGTAAGGAAGACTCAGTTTCAACTGTGAAGAGAAGACTTCGAGCTGCAGGTTTGAGAGGTCGAGTGGCAGTAAGAAAGCGATTGCTAAGATGGCAAAATAAGAAAAAGAGGCTTGCCTGGG
>CM068952.1:101243635-101255333 GCA_035128595.1 Eptatretus atami
ATGGACCGATGAATCAAAATTTGAAATCTTCGGTTCATCACGCAGGGTTTTTGTTCGCCGTCGAGAAGGCGAAAGGATGGTTCCTCAGTGTGTGACACCAACTGTCAAACACGGAGGAGGAAACGTGATTATCTGGGGCTCTTGCTGGATCCAGAGTTGGCGACTTGCACAGAGTGACTGGCACCCTGAACCAAAAGGGCTACTACAGCATTTTGCAGTGCCAAGCAATACCCTCTAGTCCCGAGGTCGGCAACCTGCGGCCCGCGGACCAAATGCGGCCCGCAAGCTCCTCCCGTGCGGCCCGCGGCGCCTTGTCCGGATTTCCATTAGGTTGCAGCCGCGAAACATTTTTCTGAACCGACGCAAATTTAACATATGTGGACATATGATTCTTCCACATATATCACAGTCTCTGTACGTCACAATAAATTATTTTCGCTTCTAGTCCACTTAACTTGGTCTTAAATATTTTTTCGTTGTTGTTTCAGATGGTTGAAGGTACCCTCACTATGAAGAAGAGGAAGCTGTTAGACGAGAACCGCTCCTTCAAAAAGGAATGGGAAGCGTTCTTCTTCGTCGAGCGCAAGGGAAAGGCTTTGTGTATCATCTGCCATGAGACCGTCGCCGTCAATGAAGGTGTGCAACGTGAAGCGTCACTTCACTTCGGTGCACCCCAAGCAAGCTGCGCTGCCTGAGACAAGAAGAAGGCAGAGTTCGGGCCTCTGAGTGCCCAGCTGGAGAAGCAGAGTGCCTTCATGAAGAGGAGCGTCTCTTCGACGCAAGCGGCTGCTCAGAGCAACACTCGGGCCAGCTACCGTGTTGCACACCTTGTGGCCACCAACCTCAAACCGTTTACCGAAGGTGAATTCCTCAAGGAGTGCATGATGGCCGTGGTTGAGGACTTGTGTCCTGACAAGTCGAGAGAGTTTGCGGCCATCAGCCTGTCTGCCAGGAGCTTGACCCCGCATAGAGGAGATGGCCGCCGATGTCCGGGGCACCCTGAAGGACATGTGTCAGTCCGCTCGCTTCTTCTCCATCGCCTTGGACGAGTCGACTGACATCAAGGACACGGCTCAGCTTGCCATCTTCTTCCGCGGCGGCAGGGATGACTTCGTCATCTTTGAGGAGTTCATCCGACTCATCCCACTCAGCGGTACCACCACTGGCGCCGACGTGTGCAAGGCAGTCACAGACTGGCTGAAGGAGGCCGACCTCGACCTCTCTCGCATGTGCGGCATCACGACCGACGGAGCGCCCGCCATGGTCGGGGACAAGAAAGGCTTTGCGGCGCTTCTTGTGAAGTACCTGCGCAGCCTGGACACCAGCAGGATGTGAAGCACTTTCACTGTCTGGTGCACCAGGAGGCTCTGTGCGCCAAGTCTGTGACCATTACGGAGGTCATGACTGTCATCGTCAGGGCGGTGAACTTTGTTTGCGCCCGTGCTCTCAACCACAGACAGTTCGCGATCTCCTGGCTGACGCTGGGCAGAGTTCGGCGACCTGATCTACTTCTGCGAGGTCCGTTGGCTCAGCCGAGGAAAGATGTTGGAGAGAGTCTTCAGCCTGAGGGATGAGCTGGCGTCTTTCCTGTGGGAGAAGGGCAATCCTGTCCTTCAGTTCGAGGATCCCGCATGGGTGTGTGACCTCGGGTTCCTGGTGGACAGTACGAGACATCTAAACGAGCTGAACATCCATCTGCAGGGTAAAGATGTCTTGGTACCTGACCTCCTCGCCTTTGTGAAGGCATTCGAATGAAAACTTCGCCTGTGGGAGCATCAGCTCAACCAGAACAAATTCACTCACTTCGCCCGATTGGCTGAGCTGCGCCGACCCCGCTGCCTGCTGTCGCTACGCCGCTGCCCTGTCTGAGCTGCGAGGCGAGTTCGAGAGACGCTTCAAAGATGTGCGCGCCTGTGAGAAAGAGTTCAAGCTATTCTCCGCTCCCTTTGATGTGGATTCTGTGGATGTGGCTGACGACCTTCAGCTGGAGCTCATTGAGCTCCAGTGCTCAGAGAGCCACCGCGCAAAGTTTGCTCTTTTGTCGCCAATGAAGTTCTGGCACTCGCTCTCAGCCTCCCGTGCTTTCCCGGCTCTTGTTAGGGAGGCCCTGCGCTAGCTTCATTGTTCGGGTCCACATACTCTTGCGAGCAGCTGTTGTCGCATGAAGCTGATGAAGAACAAGACGAGAGCACAGCTTACAGACGCTCATCTTCAAGACGTCCTCCTCCTGGCCTCCTCCTCCATCAAGCCGGACATTGACTCTCTGTCTGCATCAAAGAATCACCAGCCTTCACATTAATTGTTCCATTGTGATTACTGCAAGTCTTAAGGTTCAATTTACAATTACATTTATTATCATTGATTTTAGGTGTGTTTGTTATTTTTTCGGGTTGGGAGGGGGGTGCGGCCCGCGAGGTGGCCCGAACGTGGCCAGTGGCCCGCGGCCTGGTTTAGGTTGCCGACGCCTGCTCTAGTCTATGCTGTTGGTGAGGGTTCTTCCCACAGCAAGATAACGACCCAAAACGTACCTCCAGGCTATGTCAGAACTACCTTAGAAGAAAAGAACAAGACGGTAGGCTTCAAATCATGGAATGGCAGCACGTCTCCAGACTTAAACCCCATCGAGCTGGTTTGGGATGAACTGGACAGAAGAGTGAAAGCAAAGCAACCTACAAGTGCAACACATTTGTGGGAACTTCTGCAACAGTGTGGGAAGAACTTTCCGAACAATATTTGATTTCCATTGCAGAAGAATGCCACGAGTATGTTCGGCTGTTGTATCCGCAAAAGGTGGCTACTTTGATGAGTCAAAATTTAGATTAATGTTTGTTCAACAAAACGATTCCATGATTTTTTTTTATCTGAATTGTTTACTTGTTCTATGCTTTAATTCAGAGTACATTGACATTAAACTGCTTAAATTGCAGTAAAACTGAAAAAATGGGGGGTGTTCTAAAACTTTTGACCAGTCGTGTGTGTGTGTGTGTGTGTTGTTGTGTTGTGTGTGTGTGTGTTATAATATAATTATATATTATATATATATTATATATATAATTATATATAAATGTGGCCCCAAGCAGCTCATCTTCCATAACGTTGGTAAATGATTACCAAGTATGCGCAGGTGGTCCCACCAATTTTGGCAAATGCATCTTCATCAACATAGAGTCCCTCCATCCTTCATCTGTGAGGATCTTGATGGACTTTTACCCTGATCACTCTGGCCAGGTGAGGTCCATCCCCAGATTGGTCCTTGGAAATCTGTGCTCAGTCAGTGCAAGATACGGTGAAACAGCAGCTTCAGAATGTACAATATCCCCACTACTAACCCCCATCGCCACCACCACGAGTGACGATGTGGAAAATTTTGAAGATCAAGAAGTTCATATGCAATAAAACAGGGTCAGACCAGCACAACATCCAACTGTGAAATATGACCTTCACCTTTCCCAAACAATAGTTAGCACTTGTGGCCACAGCATTTTACGGCCCAAAGGACGTGGCTGAGGGGACCCCCCAATCGACCCAGATTCCAGCTGGGAAATTCCCTGCTCTGTTGCAATTAAACAAAGCAAAAAATAAATAAATAAAGCTTGCAGTGTTGTGCATCTATTACAAAGCCAAACCTCGGTGTCATTATCACACGTCAAAGCACAAGGTAATGAGGGCAGTAGTGCTTACATCAGCTAGCAAAGAGAGTAGTTAAACATGTCCTGCTCATCGTGTTAATCAAACAGTCAAAACACAACCCAGAGCGAACAATGAAATATCTCTTGTGTTGACATCGGTTAGTTGACCAACACACACACCACACACACACACACACACCACACACACACACACACACACACACACACAACACACACACACAACGCTGGATGAATCAATTCACTTTACCTTTTAAATTGCTCTTTGGAGAATGTCCAAGAATGGGCATCAACCATCTAAAGCATATCAACAACTTGTCAAGTGTGTTCGTTATCACAACTCAGGTGTGCAACAAACACCCCCTTTTTACTTTCAGCAGACCCTCTCTAATTCCGCTCCCCTCCCATCTTATCTGCGTCAAAATGGCTCTGTGCCACACAAATCGTACCCTCACACCAAATAATAAACAACAATCATCACATACATACGCACCTCAAAGCTACATTCCAACCTCTCCCCCGCAACCCCCAAAAAACTTGGGAAAACAAGACAGCATATAGGTCTAAAAAAACGAGCACGACAGCGTGTGATGTATAAATTATTGACATCGGGGCAGCTGTTCAAGCATCAAACGTCACTTGGCGGCCAGAGGGCCACAATAAGTCAGAATCCTGTACGTGATCAAGACCTGTGCCTCGCAGTGAGTGTTGAGAACGGATCTCAGAGCAACATTGCCGTGCACTTACTTGTCTGGGTTTTTCACACGGAAAGTAGCACTTAAGGACTTCAGGAGGGAATCTGCCTACAAAACAAACAAAAAATATATATATTTATATTATATTAAATTAAATAAATACACAATGCTTTAACGTCCAAATCTGAGAAAAAAAGCAAAACGTATGCTGTACCAATCTTTAATTATTTTTTTTTTACGTTTACCAATGTAATCGTGCACAACTTGATAAAGTTTGCACACGGACTTCAAAGAAAAGTCCGAGAATGTGGTTTATATTTTGCACACGTGCACAAAGTGTCCCTTAAAGGCAACGAGCCAACAGAGCCCAAACCGTGTTTACTTTGGCTCTTCGTTCCAGCTCGCTTTTTAAGCCATGGCTCACGGCGGAGACAATGGCCAACCTATCTGATGGCTGCAAGGCATACACTCCGCTATTATCAGCCGGTAAAGCTGCTATACACGCCAATGGCCAAATTTGGCAGATTCCCGTGCCACAACTAAAACGGTGGAATGTTGGTGGGGCAGGCCACCCCATGCTCAGCCGAGGAAGGTCTCTCTATCAGTCGTTTCTCAGTAACGAGCATGTACAACAACACATATACCAAGGATATTCCTGTACTGTCTAGACATGGCATAGATCCTTGTCTCCACACCTCCAACTACACCAGATTATTCTCGAGAGCTCAAATTCAGGAAAGTCTTTAAACTTTCATCGACTGGCAGATGCAACTTCACATAAAAGAAATGCAAGGTGCTGAAGATGGGTAAGAATAATGGAAATAGGGGAGAATTGGAGCTTGTGACATTGAAGAAGGATCAGGGAGTGGTAATATATGCAGAGGATAAGCAGACAGCACAGTGGCAAGCAGCCATATGCAAAGCTAATAGTTTTTCAAGTTGTATTTGTCAGAGATAAATTAAAATCAAAAGAGTGCTAGTTCAGGACTTTATTGAGGCCTCAACAGGAATATTGTGCTCACCATAATCTGAGGAAGGACGTAGCTGCCATAGAGATGGTTCAGCAGAAAGCAACTAGATCGATCCCAGGCCTAGCTAGACTAAGCTATGAGCAGCAGCTGAAGGAGACAAGACTGTTTACATTACAAAGGAAGCGATTACGATGCGATCTGATGTGTTTCAGATAATGAACGTCATTCCTCAAATGAACGAGGAATGACCGTACACTGTAGACAAAATAAGTGCAGAAGTGTTTTTCAGCAGAAAGGACAGGGACAGGACCAGGAGTTATGATGGTAGGGGTCTTTTACTCAGAGAGTAGTTACTGCATCAAATAACCTCATTGGAAATGTAGTGGCATCAGAAATATTAGACAGGTTTAAATTTGAGTTAGTTATCTAGAAGCATTTGGGATAGAGGGGTACATTCACATGAGCATGAATGACGGGTAGTTGAGGTATGGATGGATAATCGTGTATACATGTCATGATTGTGACATCTGTGTGTCTCATCAAAAAAGATGAATGTGCTGACTATTCATTCCTCACTACAACCATATCACGTCGTCCCCCCCCCCCCCCACCACCGTCCTACAAAAATATATAAATTAATGTATTTTATTACATCTTATTATAATGGAGCAAACGTGGATGTCACCGAAACTCAAAAATTGACAAGTGGCAGAGATAGCGCCACCTTTGGTGTTAGCCGGTATTACAAATAATCGTCCATCTTATAATATGGAGAAGGAGATGTTGTGATCAATAACTTTCTTTCAAAAAGTGACAAAAATTATAAAGTGCATTTCCAAGAATGTTCCGCAGCACATTTCCCACCGAAGATGGGGAAAGAAGGCTACTCCCGCCCGAAGGTGTCCGCTAATGCAAAGAAAACAACATGGTGATTGATGTTTGTGCTTGCTCCACTGTTCTCATCCCTACTCCTCCACTCCTACACACCCCAGGCATGTAACCCTCTTAAACACAGATGACCGTGTGTATTCAAAAAGTATTTCTAATTGATATACATTGACTGAGAGATGCATGCAGCTCTCTTCTTCTTTACTGTTGAAGGTTTTGAGTCAGCAAGTCAGCACAAAACCCCAAATCATGGGTCCATCACAATATTGTTACTTTCCATAATCGCATCCATTTTTGGTGTGGATGTGTAAAATATATACACACACACACACACGACTTTTTGAAGCAGTTGTTGAGGCCTTTACTTGTAAACCCTTTTTTCTTTTTCATTTTCTCATCAATTTATCATTTGATGCTTGTCTGTGCGATAATTTTAACGGTGTGCTCACCAAACGAGCCACTTCTCCAGTAAGTGAAAAGATAAGAGGACACATCCAGAAGAAAATTGACTGCACCATTCCAACAATGCTTAAGTGGTTCAAAAGCCGAAGCAAACACTCACTTTGGCTTGAAATTCCGTGTTGTTCACGGTCTCTTTCCAGCCATTTTCCTGCACCGGGAGAAAATAAATGCAAGAAATGCCATATATACCAAGAAACATGTGTACTTGGTCACAGCTTTCAGGCCAAAACCACTACACCAAGCCACTAACCGGATGAACGTTTGACCACGAGACACCTATCTATGCTGTGGTCATAACAGTAAACCATAGAAGCACGAGGTCATGGCCTCTGTTTGTGCCACCACCAGTCCAGCCAAATTCATATGGCCCATTAAATGTGTTGCTTCAAGAGGATAACTGGAGACTTCATTGGCAAAATGAAGCGCAGAAGAATCCTCACACTCAACGTTCGCGTGGTTATTACATCGACCCTCAGGAACACACGGAGGCCCACAGGAAAATTTCATACATATAAAATGGTGGGAATTAAGAATCAGCACAGCTGCATTCCGGCTCCCCTTCCCTCGTCTGCCTATGACCATCCTTTCCATGCAAACAAACATCCCACTCAGCAGCTGCTGACAGAACCGTAACAAAAAGGCCAGCTGAGCATTAAAATCGACCAAATGTCCCGAACAGGAGAGAGGGAGAGAGGGAGAGAGGAGAGAGGGAGAGAGGAGAGAGGGAGGGGGAGAGGGAGAGAGAGGAGAGAGGGAGAGAGGAGAGAGAGGGAGAAGGGAGAGAGGGAGAGAGGGAGAGAGAGAGGAGGGAGAGAGGGAGAGAGGGAGAGAGGGAGAGAGGGAGAGAGGGAGAGAGGGAGAGAGAGGGAGAGAGAAAGGAGGGAGAGAGGAGGGGGAGAGGAAGAAGGACAAAGACCGAGTGCGAGAGATGATGTATACACGATACACCGAAACACTTGGATTTTGCAAAACATTGTCCAAACCTGAGAAAGGAAGGACGACACAATGGGGTCATGAGACAGTTGGAGATGCTCAACGACACGTAAAAGAAAGGTCTCCAGACCGACACGGCGCCGTTCTACAAAGTCAGGGTCCATGTTATCCGCAGAGAGCTTGTGCCAAACAAACTCTGCCTGTGGAAGCAAAGCACACACCAAAAGTTGACATTTCAATTCACTGGAGAAAATGTCAGACAAAAATCTGTGTTGCCAGTTGCAAACAATGTGCCCATCTCATCACGATTAAAGCAAGTCATGAGACCACCTCCCAAGACTGATAAATGAAGTTCCTTGAGAGAACAAAAATACATAATTAAAAATAAAATAAACCTTAGACATAAAAACAAGAAACAATGAGGCCAAAGGTAAGGGGAAATTTATTTGTTTAAATATGTACCTGGGGAAGGTGGGGGAACTATAGTGACAAAGGGAAGAGAAAGCAGGACAATAGAGAGGAAAGACGGAAGGAGAATGTGGGAGGAGTGGAGAAAACGGAAACATGGTTTGCGAGGAGATTGGAGTTAGAGGAGAGGAGAGGAGAGGAAAATGGGGGTCGGGTGAGGATGGGGTTCAAAATTACTTGCTTGCTTATGAAGTATATAGCTAATCCCCAACTATTAAATATAATCAAAAGTTTGTTGCTATTATGGCTGGTTTGATCAACATTGCTGTTTCTGCCATGATTTGCACCTGCACTTAAGCTCAGGTTAAATAATGTGCAATTTTCAGCTTCAAAATACAATTAAACCTGGAGATTACTCGAGGCGATGTCGTAGTACACAAGCTGGGTTTCCTTGAAGTTAACGTCCCATGAAAAGCCAATCAATTCTACACAAACTTATGGGAATGCTCTTTGGGTGTTTTCTCCTCCTGCTGCAAATTCATTCAAAATAGTCTGAAATAAACAAACTATACCATGTTTACACAAGTGGATAAGAGTGAAAGACTATGGTTACCCATTGGAGAATGGCAAATCTCAACCGTGCGCTCTCATTCTTGAGGAACATCCCATTATGAAACAGAATATCATCTCAGCTGAAAGCATTCGTACGGAGCACAAAGTGTACATTTCTGTGCTGTATAATTAGTCCAATTTTATTTTTTTAAAAATTGGAACTCAAGTTTACCCAATACACCCAATACCTCTTCCATTAGCTTTAGATATATTGCAAAAAATAAAAATAAAAAAAAGTTATCAAATGAAAGCCATTTCAATACATGTAGGCCTGGTTTGTGACGAGTTCGTTCTGCAGAAGATAAGCTGGCTCACCCTTTTTTCAGGAAGTGGGGGAATGACCACATATGGATGAGTGACCAGAAGGTAGTTGCGAAGAACTTCAAATTCGCTGTAGCGCCTCCACACAGAAGTGGGCTCTCTATCCCCATCTACAAACCTGATTTAAGAGAATCGTGTTGTTGGATTTACAACGCACAAAGGAATTTCGGTTTAAAAATCAACGCATCTTGAGGTCGTCAAAATGGGCGATGACATCATTCAAGCAATCAATTTCTTATAGAGCACAGTCATTTAGATGCACAATCTTGAAAGCACTTTAAAAAACAGATGAAAAGGGATAAAAAATAAAAATAAAAAGGTCATTATAGATGAAAAAGGTTTTTAAAAAATGAAAATTATTTTATTTTATTTTTTTTAATCACTGTTTTCAAGAGGCAGGGAGTTCCGCAATTAATGAGCATACCCAAAGAATACTCAATCACCCAAAACATTCACCCTTGTGTGAAGAGGTTTGAATTGCTAGACAGCACTTTGTTGCAAGGGGCCAAGTGTTATTACATCAGACATGTAGGAAGGAACCAATTTTGTGTTTGGTTATTAAAGGCCATCAGCTGTATTTAAAAATAGATAGGTTGGTGTATTGTTGTGATCAGCTATATAAAAATCGAAATGTGAAATAAATCTCTGAAACTTGAACTACGAGCCTTGTTGCAATATTGCAAATAACTTGTAAGGAGTTTGTGGTTGTGAGCTGCAGGAATATAACCACAATGTTACAAGAGGATTAACAGAAGTTAGTTATCCACCAATATTATTGGGCTGGCAGGATAGCCCAGAGGTACGCACACTCGTCTCCAAGCTGACTCGCCTGGGTTTGAATGCAGACCCAGTTATAAACCGTAATCCCGGTGTTTCAATGTGTGCGCGCCGTCCCTCTGATGGCCGGTAAATCGGACATCCCGTCTGCCAGCATTAGTTGGTGGTCTTTAAAGAGCCCAATGTGTCCTTCGTGAAAAGTTTGTGGGTTATCACCGGTACCATGAAATATTTTTATTTTTTTTCCAAATGCCTGCCCTAACCTTAGTTGAATGGCAGGCTTGGCCATCTGGTTGGTGAAAAACTTAGGCCAAGCTTCCCTTAGCCAACCCTACATGAACATGGGAATAATTGTGGCAGAAAGAAAGAAAGAAAGAAAATAATAATAATAATAAAAATTATATTAATAAAAAAGAGAGAAAGAAAAAATAAATTATCCACAAATTTAGATTTGGGTAATGCTCTGGCCTATGCATAATGGAAAAGAGCACACTTCGATTTTCACAATGTGTGGCATATAGGAAAGAGTTGGGCCCATAGTGACACCTGGATTTGAAACTGTGGAAGCAGAGACCAGACGTGGCGATTGCGAAGTTTCACAACCTGCAGTGGAATCTTTCTCAACAATGGATGAGGGGTCAAGAGCCAGCACATCAGTATTCGCATCAATTCGTTTGAAAAAAGTTAATTGAGATCAATATTTGAACTTGAGAGAGACAGGAATGCAAAGTTGCAGAAGAGTGCACATTATCAGGTTCAATGCACAGGTAAGACCGGGACATCATCAGTGGAGCATGAAAGCGGTTATTGAAATTCCGTAAAATTGTGCAAGTGGATGGAGATGGAGTGTAAACAAGAGTGGACCAATCATAGATCTCTGATCAGGACCATAAATGATGAAGTGGGTCTGATGAAGAATCACCAACAATATTTACGTGAGAAATATGATCTGCAAGATGAAATTTAAACCATTCAAAAGAGTAGGTCTGGAGATAGCACGACACGAGTGAAATTGGTCGAGTAATGAATTATAGCAAACCGCAACAAAAAAAAACAGCTGATAGGTCCACATGTATAAGGACTGCAGCTGATCCTTGTTCAACTTTGTACAAAGAAATTGTATATTATATATTTACTGTTTTAATAAAATCAATTGTGACCTTTAGAAGAATAGTTTTAGCACGATGTAATTGTTTGAAAGCAAAATGGAAGAGTCAAAGAGAATGTCATGCAGGTATTCCAAAAGCAAATTGGCAATTTGGACTTTCTAGACTGTTATTCACAATGAAAGGGTAAAAGAGACACGGTTCCACAATTTTGGAAATATATGCAAACTAAGTGATTAAAATCATGAAGAAAGTCTGCTTGGAAATGGTGACCAAATGTGTTTGGATGAATTTCATTAGCAAAGCACAAGATGAGAGAGAAAAAGAAAAAGAAAGAGACAGTTAGAAAGAAAGAGATAGTTAGAAAGAAAGGATTAGTTAGAAAGAAAGAGATAGTTAGGAGAAAGAGAGTTAGGAGAAAGAGAGAGCTAAGAGAGAGAGAGAGAGAGAGGAGAGCGAGGCTTAGAGAGAGAGAGGAGAGAGAGAGAGAGAGAGAGAGAGAGAGCAGCGGAGCTAAGAGAGAGAGAGAGCGAGCTAAGAGAGAGAGAGCGAGCTAAGAGAGAGAGGGCGAGCTAAGAGAGAGAGAGAGAGCGAGCTAAGAAAGAGAGCTAAGAGAGAGAGAGCTAAGAGAGAGAGAGAGAGAGAGAAGAGCTAAGAGAGAGAGAGAGAGCTAAGAGAGAGAGAGAGAGCTAAGAGAGAGAGAGAGAGCTAGAGAGAGAGTGAGAGAGAGACTAGAGAGAGAGTGAGAGCTAAGAGAGAGAGAGAGAGAGCTAGAGAGAGTGAGAGCTAAGAGAGAGAGATATAGCTAAGAGAGGAGCTAAGAGAGAGGAGAGAGAGAGAGCTAGAGAGAGAGACGAGAGAGAGCTAAATCTCTCTCT
>CM068952.1:101289405-101301237 GCA_035128595.1 Eptatretus atami
GTTACAATCAAGTCATGATTGGTTAAAACTCGCGTACTACTCGTTACAATAAGTTCATGATTGGTTAAAAAACTCGCGTACTCTCGTTACAATAAGTTAATAGATTGGTTAAAAACTCGCGTACTACTCGTTACAATAAGTTCATGATTGGTTAAAAACTCGCGTACTGCTCGTTTACAATAAGTTCATGATTGGTTAAAACTCGCGTACTACTCGTTACAATAAGTTAATGATTGGTTTAAAAACTCGCGTACTACTTCTTTCAATAAGTTAATGATTGGTTAAAAACTCGCGTCTACTTGTTACAATCGTCATTGATTGGTAAAACTCGCGTACTACTCTTTCAATAGTTAATGATTGGTAAAAATCACGTCCTACTTTGTTTCAATAAGTTAATGATTGGTAAAAACTCGTGTCTACTGTTTCACTCAGTCAAGTTGATTGGTAAAACTCGCGTCCTACTTGTTTCAATAAGTCATGATTGGTAAAACTCGTGTCCTACTTGTTTCAAAGGTCAGTGATTGGTAAAACTCGTCCAACTTGTTTCAAGAGGTCACTGATTGGTAAAACTCGACGTCCAACTTGTTTCAATAAGGTAGTGATTGGTAAAACCTCATGTCCTACTTGTTTCATCAGTCAGTGATTGGTAAAAACTCATGTCCTACTTGTTTCAATAAGTCACTGATTTGGTAAAAATCACGTCCCACTTGTTTCAATAAGATCACTGATTGGTAAAAAATCACGTCCTACTTGTTTCAATAAGTCAATGATTGGTAAAACTTCGTGTCCTACTTGTTTCACTCAGTCAGTGATTGGTAAAACACGCGTCCTACTTGTTTCAAGAGTCACTGATTGGTAAAACTCGCGTCCAACTTGTTTCAGTAGGTAGTGATTGGTAAAACTCATTGTCCTACTTGTTTCAATGAGGTAGTGATTGGTAAAACTCGCATCCTACTTGTTTCAATAAGTCAGTGATTGTTTGTAAAACTTCCGCATAACTTGTTTCAATAAGTCAGTGATTGGTAAACTCACATCCTACATCTTTCAATAAGTTAATGATTAGTTAAGAACTCACGTCCTACTTGTCTCAATCAGTCAATGATTGGAAAACTCGCATCCTACTTGTTTCAATAAGTTAATGATTGGTAAAACTCATGTCCTATTTGTTTCAATAAGGTAGTGATTGGTAAACACTCCTGTCCTACTTGTTTCAATAAGTCACTGATTTGTAAAACTCGTGTCCTACTTGTTTCACTCAGTCAGTGATTGGTAAAACACGCGTCCTACTTGTTTCAAGAGGTCACTGATTGGTAAAAATCACATCCTACTTGTTTCAAAAGTCACTGATTGGTAAAATCACGTCCTACTTGTTTCAATAAAATCACTGATTGGTAAAACTCGTGTCCTACTTGTTTCACTCAGTCAGTGATTGGTAAAACTCGCGTCCAACTTGTTTCAAGAGGTCACTGATTGGTAAAACTCGCGTCCAACTTGGTTAATAAGTAGTGATGGTAAAACTCATGTCCTACTGTTTCACTCAGTCAGTGATTGTAAAACACGCGTCCTACTTGTTTCAAGAGGTCACTGATTGGTAAAACTCGCGTCCAACTTGTTTCAGTAAGGTAGTGATGGTTAAACTCATGTCCTACTTGTTTCAATAAGGTAGTGATTGGTAAAACTCGCATCCTACTTGTTTCAATAAGTCAGTGATTGTTTGGTAAAACTTCCGCATAACTTGTTTCAATAAGTCAGTGATTGGTTAAACTCACATCCTACATCTTTCAATAAGTTAATGATTAGTTAAGAACTTGCGTCCTACTTGTCTCAATCAGTCAGTGATTGGTAAAACTCGCGTCCACTTGTTTCAATAATGTAATGATTGGTAAACTCATGTCCATTTGTTTCAATAAGGTAGTGATTGGTAACACTCCTGTCCTACTTGTTTCAATAAGTCACTGATTAGTAAAACTCGTGTCCTACTTGTTTCACTCAGTCAGTGATTGGTAAAAATCATCCTACTTGTTTCAATAAGTCACTGATTGGTAAAACTCGTGTCCTACTTGTTTCAAAGAGGTCACTGATTGGTAAAACTCACGTCCAACTTGTTTTAATAAGTAGTGATTGGTAAAACTCATGTCCTACTTGTTTCAATAAGTCACTGATTGTAAAACTCCGTCCAACTTGTTTCATAAGGTATGATTGTAAAACTCATGTCCTACTTGTTTCACTCAGGCAGTGATTGGTAAAACTCGTGTCCTACTGTTACAATAAGTCACTGATTGGTAAAAATCACGTCCCACTTGTTTCAATAAGTCACTGATTGGTAAAACTCGTGTCCTACTTGTTTCACTCAGTCAGTGATTGGTAAAACACGCGTCCTACTTGTTTCAAGAGGTCACTGATTGGTAAAACTCGCGTCCAACTTGTTTAAATAAGGTAGTGATTGGTAAAACTCATGTCCTACTTGTTCAATAAGGTAGTGATTGGTGAAACTCGCATCCTACTTGTTTCAATAAGTCATGATTGATTGGTAAACTTGCGCATAACTTGTTTCAATAAGTCAGTGATTGGTTAAACTCACATCCTCCATTCTTCAATAGTAATGATTATTTAAGACTCCGTCCTACTTGTTCAATCAGTCCGTGATTGGTAAACTCGCGTCCCACATCTTTCAATAAGTTAATGATTGGTTAAAAACTCACGTCCTACTTGTTTCAAGTGGTCATGATTGGTTAAAACTCACGTCCTACTTGTTTCAAGTGGTCAGTGATTGGTAAAACTCACGTCCTACTTGTTTCAATAAGTCATTGATTGGTAAAACGAATTTCGATGATCAGTTTGATTTACGATTAACTCTAACAGCTGTCGAAGTTTTATTTTCCGTTTCTCATTATTATTTATTCCTCATGTCATTTGCTCCAACTCGCAAATGTGGTTTGGGCGCCCAAAATGGGTATTTGCTCTCTTCTCCAAAACTACACACATGATTTTTTATGAAACTTGACCACAACATTTTTCACCCATGATGTACCGAAGTGTATCGACCGCATAAAAAAATCTGCACTTACTAAGGGGGTCTACGGGAGGTTTTTGACCCCCCCCCCAAAAAATAGGTATGCGCTCTCTTCTCCGAACTACACACACAATTTTGATGAAACTTGACCACAACCTTCATCACCCGATGTACCTAAGTTTGTTCACGGCATTAAAAAAAAATCAGATCTGCGCTTATTCAAGGGGTCTACGGGTTGGGGGGGGGTTGACCCCCAAAATAGGTATGTGCTCTCTTCTCCAACTACACACACAATTTCAATGAAACTTGACCACAACCTTCATCACCCGTGATGTACCTAAGTTGTTTCATGGCATTAAAAAAAATTCAGATCTGCGCTCATTAAGATGGTCTACGGTTGGGGGAGGGGGTTGACCCCCAAAATAGAGTATGTGCTCTCTTCTCCAAAACTACACACACAATTTTGATGAAACTTTACCACAAACTTCATCACTCGTGTGTACCAAAGTGTAGCAACCGCTTCAAAATCTGCACTCATTAAAGGGGTCTACGGGAGGGTTTTGACCCACAAAATAGGTATTTGCTCTCTTCTTGGGAAACTACACACACAATTCGATGAAACTTGACAACAGCCTTCATCACCCATGATGTACCAAAGTTTATTGACCACATCAAAATCTGCGCTCATTAAGGGGTCTACAGGAAGGTTTTTGACTCTCAAAATAGGTATTTGCTCTCTTCTCTAAACTACACACACAATTTCAATAAAAACTTGACCAAAACCCTCATCACCCGTGATGTACCTAAGTTTCTACACAGCATCAAAAAATTCAGGGTCTAAAGAGGTCTTTGGGAATTTGAGTGACTTGCTCCTGATCCAGGTGAGCTCGGGACAGGTGGTCCTATGTTTGTTTTCATCCGAGGCTCAGTGAAGGCTGGTACAGTGAACAATGATGTAACAGAAAAAAAAACAGGAAGGAAAACACCATGCATGGCGTAGACAAGATGGATACAGAGGCATGTATGGGGTAGACAAGATCGATGGATACAAAAGATGCATGAAATGGACAAGATGGATATAGAGGATGCATGTGGTGGACAAGATGGATACGGAAGATGCATTGGCTGGACAAGATGGATATAGAGGATGCATGGGATGAACAAGATGGACATAGAAGGAAACTCTAAGAAGGGAAAACTGGAAAATTGGAAGGAGTGATTGGGGTGGGTTAACGAGGGTAGAAAAGATTATGGTTTTTGGATTGGGGATGATGTGAGGTAGTGGTGAACAGCTGTCTTGAGGACCTGGAGGGAAAAATGAAATTGCAGAGGATGTGGAAGTTGATTCCACAGTTGGGACAAAAAGGGAACAAATGAGTGGAGGTGAGCAGTGAACTTGGGTTTAGGTAGTTTCACCAAAAGGGGTTGATGGTGGACCATGTGAGCCCTGCAGAAACCTGGGGTGAGGGGAGACAAAGTACGGAAAGAGCAGAGGGTGCAAGACCAGAAAGGAGGCGGGAGAAGACGAGAGACCACAAGCTGTCTGTAAGGTGAAGTGATAGGCCCATGGACTCAGTTTCATCGTGGAGATTCCAATAATCCTGAAGGCCTTGGTTTCTAGTGTCAAGCTGAGCAAGATGTGAGGCAGTGGAGCAGTCTAGAGGGGAGAAGCAGTATTCCATCAAGCTGCAGATGAAGGCCTTGCAGGTGGATAGGAGATTCAGGTCTGCCAAGGAAGGACTCTGTATGACGGAGGATGCCCAGTCGGCATCTGACTCAACCAAATTAACTTCGGATAAACATTTTAGAAGCCTCTGCATACATTCTGGATTGTCTGCTAATGTGTACGAAGAGTGACTTCAATCTTGCACCTCATTTTCCAAAAAACTATCACGTATACAATGATGCCAATACCATACTCACAATTATTTGCATTATATGAATATGGAGTTCAACGTATCCACAAAATAAAGTAGCAACAACACATTTTATACTTTGTCACCTTTACCTGTATATATCATGTTGACCTAGGAGTACATAAAGTGGAACATTTCACAATTTTAATAAAGTAAAAAATGAAATATATAAACATTTTTAACAATACGTGAGACTCATTCAAAATGAATACGTGAGAAAGCAAAGTTTCCTTCCAAACAGTAGTTGACAAGGACGAATCAATTCGATTCTGGTGAAGATCTGACTCCAGATCCGGATATGAGAGTTTTTTAATTTTCAAAGTGATTCTACACCATTGTAGAGATGGGGCCAAAACGATATATGGCATGATATTCAAGAAGTTGTGACGGATTATGACAAAACTAGATGGATGAGTTGGTTAGCAAGAACAAGCCGATTCAATATTGGTTCAGGTCCGGATCAAAGATCCGACCTATCAGTGGGATGCAAGATATAAACTGTTCATGCTGGGCGGAGGCATGCGCTCTACCGAGTTACCTCTGTCACCTCGACCTGCAGATGTCTTTCAAGTCATATCATTGGGAAGGCTATATCACGAGAAAACATCTAACTCATTAACAATGTGGATGGCTTCTCAATGCATGTGCACAATAATGCAAAGCAGTTCACTCCATAATGATATTTTACTTCCTTTGAAAGTGTCAGGTCAACAGGGTGGCCAGTTTTTTGTTGTTTGTATTCAATCAGATATCAATCAGCAAATGATCTGGGTGATCTGCAGTACGTTTCACCCAATGGTGCAGGGAAATCCTGCAATGCATTGCTAATCCAGAATAATGTATTGGTCATGGAACTGCTAACTCACTGCCATTCTCACTCTCACTCAGGTGTGACGTGTTCATGTGTTCATCAACCGGAAACAGATAAACTTTTTCTGTTGTTAGGGCCAGAGCAAAGAAGTGGGACAAGGACTTGATTTTCCTTGGAGTTACGCAGAGAACGGAGACAGAGGAACACCACACACACACACACACACACAACACCACACACACACACACACACACACGCACAACACTTAATGCAAATGATAAAGAAGAACCTTACAGGGATCTTAAAAAACATTACTGGGAATATTACTACAAACAAACTACAGTTGAAAGCTGTCCGAGGCTCGTGACAATCCATTTGTGACCAACAGGTTCAACCTCAGAATTGTCACATTATTGACAGATGTGGTTGCTGTGTACTCATGATACCAGCAGCAACTTCAAGGCAACAACGTCATAGTGCTAGACATGGATAAGCTTATATCAGTTGTCCTGAAGAACTTCTCCAAGCTCAATCAAGGGATGGGTATCAAGTTTTCCAAGAGTAGTCTGTATCCAAAAGGATGGCACACTGGCGTTTAAGCATATTTAGTTGAAAGATTCAGCTGCACAGCGTCAGCAGATTCAACATCTCCAAGTGACGGATTGGCAGGGAAGTGACCACCATCGACGCAGAAGGATGGATCACCTCTCTGGAGTTCTTACAACAAAGATCCCAAGGGAAGTGGCCTCGAAATCTCCAGGATTTTCCAAAATGTTGCTGGTCACTTAGAATGTCTACTTATATATTTAGACCGGTTGTAATAAGTTGGATACTAAGTACCTAGAAATATGGACTTTCTAACAGATACAGGTTGCATCACCTGAAGGATTGTTCAAAATGCAGGCAAAAAAATTCTTCAAGGGTAATTTCTCTGAAGCATCCGGGTCATCGCTGTCCGGTGTTGAGTCTGACCATACAGAGGCCAAAAGAACGAGCAATTAAAGTAAGAAGTTTTGAAAACATTCCATTGTCTAGGGTGGTATTAAATTTTAAAATCTCACTGCAGACACTGCCTTGTAGTTATGCACGACTGTAATGGGATACTTACTATTGCATGGCATCTCCTACTAACGTTCCAGCTCACACATGTACGTGCGGATTGGATTTTCTGAAACTTTCACTCTTTTCCTTAAATTGGTACCAAAGTTTTCGTTTTCGTTTTAATATCAATTCCAAATATGTTTATTCGATCATATACTTTAGACAAAACTATAAAATCATAACTGTTGTATATTGGCCGCATGCTGCATTTTCCTTTCCAGAATGTCTAGAGTTGACGATAAATACGACAACACATCATAACGTTTTACTTCTTTTGAAAGATAGGCATTTTAATTTGATGCCATCAATTTTAGTGGGAACTATTAAAAATATCAGGCTGCGGGATGGCCAAGAGGGACGCACACTTGCTCGAAGCTTTCGAGCCTGGGTTTGAATCCACCCAGCTAAAAAAACTTGCATGCCCCGGTTGCACAGACAGGGTGAATCATCAGATGCGTATATGCCGTCCTTCAGATAGACGTTAACTGGGCGTCACATTCTGCCGGAATTAATTGGTGGACGTTAAAGATCCCCAATGTGTCTTTTGCGAAGAGTAGGCGAGCTATCACCCAGCACCCTGGTCTAATTCTATCATTCCTGCTCGAACCTATATGGGCCACTGCATGGGCAGCACAGCTGTGCTCCCAGAAAATGATGTGACCTACAGCCATGTACTACATACTGAAGAAGTAAAAAGACGAAGAAGCTGAATATTGATGTGCATCATTTTGGGGGGGGGGGTCAGGGGTGTGGTGATGCTGGTAATGCAGTGTCAGAAGTTGAGAGTTTCGCTGCCAATGTTGCTGATGCAGGAGATCAGGCCAGAAATTTGAATTTGGTCATGGTACAGGTACACAATGCGCTGCTATTTTTGCAAGGTGCAGTGGGATCTTTTAATGTCTCACCAGAGAATGATAGCGGACAGGACAACCAGCTTAAAGTCCCTAGGACGGTCGGCGTATTCAACGACGTTAAAGTTCTGCCTGCAAAGCACCAGAAATGACATTGTATGCTCCGGCTTAGAATCAAACCTACAATCAAACACATTTGAAATCACGACCTCTGAGCTATCCTGTTCGCATTTTCACATGAACCTAATGACCTATATTCTCAGCAAATCGTTTTGTACGGTTACTTTGAACATCAAAGTTTGGAGCAGCTGTACCAAGGTTGTAGTTGGAAAGACCTCAATGCTATACAAGCACGAGAAAGTTTGTTCTGGAATTGTTTAGTGATAGTGGGGCAACTTGCTAAATAAGCTAACAATTGTGCATTTTTGTGAGGAAAGCACCAAAATTGGCACACCAAGTAGCCTATCATATGTATGAACAGATTTGGGAATATTGGGCCATCTCAAAATTTTTGATGGCAGTGTGAAAATGGCTGCCACAGCATCAGCGGCTGGAATTTGAGATGGCCCAATTCAAATCTGTTCATAATATGTTAGGCTACTAGTGTGCCAAATATTGGTGCTTTCTCCACCAAATGCACAATTGTTATGCTAAGTTGCCCCACTATGAGAGCGTCAGGAAGATTGTAGCATTAATCTGAGATAATGACTGCGTTTCCTTAGGCAAGTAAGGAACACATTGTTATAAATGTGTCACCGTGAACGCGATTTATCAAAAATCAAATCCGTCTGCTATTAAAAAAAAAATAAAAAAAACAGTTCTCCTGTTAAATGAGAAACCACTCTGCAAGAGCCAGGCAACTGAAAAATAAATAAAAATAGTAAGATGAAACACAAAGAGGCCCTGCACATGTTTCAAGACATCTGCGACATGCCGACGAGCTTTGGCAGGTTTTGCAGTTCGGAGTTTGTGACCATGTCATGTAGACTGAGAAAAACCCAAAAAATGGTTTCGAATTTTTTTCAAGATGCCACTTGATTTATTTGACTCTTCATGTTCAAGAAGTAATCCAGAAACCTTCAAGACGCAGCATCAGGAGAGAAATTATAAATTTGTTATACACCTTTTATATGTACGACTTCACACTAACATCTCATATAGGTACCTTGCTATAAATCCACATTGTCCATTGCTTGTGCACAATCAGTGGATTCTATTTTTTGGGGGGATAAACTCAACCGATTTGGTAGTTGAGTGTTTAGAATACAACACCCCACAATCGTTTAAACGGATTGCCTTCATCAAACCTTTTGATATTTCTGTCATTATAGGTGGCAATAGTAACAATTGTTGAAGATGTCTATGTTATAGGCAGTTGTGGAGTTGTAAGTGTTAGGTTGGTGTAATTGGGTGGCATTTCATTTGTTTGTGGATCGAGACTGAAAAATGTCAAAGTATGGTTGTTGATGGCAAATCTGTAAAAGAATTGTGGTGTTGTATTGCGTTCATTCGTAGCTTGTCATTTCCTTCCGGACATTGTTTGCGTTGTTTTTTTAGGATTCCGTTCCTCAACATGTTTTTTCATTAAAAAATGTTCTTTCTGACATGTCTAACGTTATTTGTCCCTATCTGATTCCAATGACGTCAGCATCTAGGAAATTATTTGAGGGGTGTTTACTTGGTGAACCCCCCCCCACCACCAACCCTCACCCTCAATAATATATCTATACAAGTCCCTTCCCTGGTTTCCTTCATATCCTGTCCAATCATTCCTGTCCCTTCTGTCACCCACTCAGACATTCTGCTTCCCTGTTTGTCTTCACTTTAGGAGTTATCTATTTATTTTGTATTGTCAACATGGAGAATTTTTCCATTTACCCTCTCTTCTTATCTGCTCCTTCCCTTCCACCTTCCTCTCTCTTTGTTCCTTCTCCATTGTTGTCATTGCCAATTTCCTCCTCCCTCCCCAGCGTTACGTGTAATAAATAGATTGCCTTATAAAAGGGTCACATGATCACATCATATTTACCAAGGAGAAGGTACGGCACGATTTGCGTTTAAACAATATAGGGTTATAAAAACGGAATCACGATATATGGAAAAGGTGAATTTAGAATGCCTTTTCAATAACTGACTATGACCCCCTCTAACCTCTATGGAAAAGCATCAGCAGACCATTCTGGGTCCTTTTCCTTTGCAAGTTGTGCATTTTGCATGCCTTACAATCCACATGTCTGCAATCCACGGTAGACAGTGAGTTTTACGGGAGAGTTTCTCACTCTGCGCATAGCATAAATGGCGTTCAACATGATTGTGCGTGTATTGTGGTTGTAGTATTTTTTTAAATCTGATTTAAACCAGAGTTGGTTGTCAAAGCCACCCAATTGCCGCCTGTTTAACATTTATCGTTTTTAAAAGACGAGTCTAACATAAATTAATATTTTTTACAATTTTCTCTAACAATTTTTTTGTGGGGGGGGGGGGTTGGAAATCACTTAAAACATTGTAGAAATGCCCAAAAAAAAAAAAAAAAAATTCCTAACATTTTTTTTTGGGGGGGAACCAAGTCCAAAATCTAATGGCATGATCCTTGGGACCATACCTAACCCCCCCCCCCCACCCAAGTTCGTCGAAATGCCTAAATTCACTTTAAAAACATGTAGAAAAAAAAGAAATCGAAATTTTGTGAAAAAAAAGTTGCAAAAAATTTTTTTTTCTCTAACAAATTTTTTTTGGGGGAGGGGTTGGAAATCACTTAAAACATGTGAATGCAAAAATAAAAAAAAAAATTTCTCTAACAATTTTTTTTGGCGGGGAGGGGGGGGGGGTTGGAAATCACTTAAAAACATGTAAAATGCAAAAAAAAAGAAACAAATTTTGTTGAAAAAAAAAGTTGCAAAAATTTTTTTTTCCTAACAATTTTTTTTTTTTTGGGGGGGGGGGTTGGGAAATCAACTTAAATCATGTAGAAATGGCAAAAAAAAATAAAAAAATTCTCTAACAATTTTTTTGGGGGGGGGGACAAGTCCAAAAACTAATGGCATGATTCTTTGGACCATACCTAACCCCCCCCCCCCCACCAAGTTTCGTCGAAAATTCCTAATACTTAAACATGTTAGAAATGCAAAAAAAAGAGAAATGTAAATTGTTGAAAAAAAAGTTGCAAAAAATTTTTTTTTTCTCTAACAATTTTTTTTGGGGGGGGGGTTGGAAATCCCTTAAAACATGTAGGAAATGCAAAAAAAAAATTTTTTTTCATCTCAATTTTTTTTGGGGGGGGGGGGGGTGGAATCACTTAAAACATGTAGAAATGCAAAAAAAGAAATCGAAATTTTGTTGAAAAAAAAGTTGACAAAAATTTTATTTTTTTTCTCTAACAATTTTTTTGGGGGGGGGCGGGGTTTGGAAATCACTTTAAAAATGTAGAAATGCAAAAAAAAAAATAAATTCTCTAGCAATTTTTTTTTGGGGGGGACCAAGTCCAAAATCTAATGGCATTGATTCCTTATGGACCATACCTAACCCCCCCACAAGTTTCGTCGAAATCCGTCGTTCGAGGATTTTTTCCGTAATACAAAAAATTTAAACATTTTCACGCTCACGCTCACGCCGGGGTATCGCGAATAGCTCTCTGTTACTTCGAACAGGCGAGCTAAAAATAAATAAAAATAAACTTTGTTATAGTACAGTACAAGCACACAAGAGATAATGTCACTTTCTTCCATTGGAATCATTGCAATTTGCTCAGCCATTAATTGTGCTCGGCTAGATGACACTTTATCAACAAATTCTGTGGATGGAAAAATTCAGTTATTTCTTCGGTTTGTATGGAACCTCTGGTAGAGAACGCTGAAATCTATCTGTCCGGTTCTTCCTGACATCTTTTGTCTTTGTTCCTTCATTCTCTCTCTTTTTTTTCAATAAGTCAGTGATTGGTTAAACTCACATCCTACATCTTTCAATAAGTTAATGATTAGTTAAGAACTTGCGTCCTACTTGTCTCAATCAGTCAGTGATTGGTAAAACTCGCGTCCTACTTGTTTCAATAAGTTAATGATTGGTAAAACTCATGTCCCATTTGTTTCAATAAGGTAGTGATTGGTAACACTCCTGTCCTACTTGTTTCAATAAGTCACTGAT
>CM068952.1:101328656-101333656 GCA_035128595.1 Eptatretus atami
GAAAGCCTTCCTAGAAGAGTGGAGGCTGTTATAGCAGCAAAGTGAGGAACAACTCCATATTAATGCCCATGATTTTGGAATGAGATGTTGGACGAGCAGGTGTCCACATACTTTTGGCCATGTAGTGGATATACATCCATCCATCTATTGGGATTGGGACCATACTCTGCATAGAGCATCGGTGTTGCCGAAGCAGTCTCCTGTTCTATTGGGCACAATCCTGGACGGGTCACTACTGCAACACAGGATACACGAATGGCTCAATCATCCCAGCAAGCTGGTTATCATTTTGCCGACCTTGGAAGGATGACAGAGCTCTTTCTAATCACTGACTGACTGAATGACTCACTCACTGACTCACTGACTGATATTAAAGATTGGTACGCAGGTGAAGTGGAAAGCTGAAATTTTGTGTGCTGATGGACATCGAAGGCAGTACACCAGAAAGAAAAAAAAATCACAGAATCATCGGACAACGTCTGGAAATGAAAATATAAATAAATGAAAAAAAATAAATGAAAATAAATAAATGAAAAGTCAAATGAAGGTGAGTGACCCGAGACAATGGGGAAGCACAGTCTCATATATATGCTTCTCAATGTGTAAGTGTATGTGTATATATTAATATATAATATATATATATATATTTTATATATATACATCGGTATATATATTATATATATATTATATATATATATATATATATATATATATAGTTATATATACATAGTATATATATAATATTTACCATATTTACATAGATATATCACCACATGGAAGTATGACAGGATGCTGTAGTGTTGAGTGTCAGTCTTTTGAGCAGCTATTTATGGTTCGATTCCTGACGCAATGATGAACACTATGCCTGGTGTTGGCTTAATGGTTAGGGTGGTGGGATCGTGATCCTCAGGTCCCGAGTTCAAATCCCGCTTCGCCATTGAATGAATAGCAGGTGGGATTGACTTAGTTGGTCATCCTTCCAAACTCGGAAAAGTGAGTACCAGCTTGCTGGGATGATTGAGCCATTCGAGTATCCTGTGTTGGAGTGGTGACCCGTCCAGGATTGTGCCCAATAACCCAGGAGACTGCTTTGGCAGCACTGATGCTCTGTACAGAGTATGTATGGATGGATGGATGGATGGAGGAATGAATTGGTATTCCACAGGCAAGGTACTGTGCAACGTCGCAAAGTCTGCCATCTCTGGGATGGACATTATGTTGGGGGTACCGTCTGCTTTTAATACAATTTATTAATTGGTGCACGTTAAAGACCTCACAAGTCTTTTGTGAAGAGTCGGCGAGCTATCGCCAGCATCCTGACCAAATCACAAATTTCTGCGAAAAAAAAATCAACTTCAGTCAAACGTCAGCCCTGGCCAGCCGGTTCGTCAAAGTCTTGAACAAAAATATTTCCCTGGTTGAGCCCACAAGGAGGTGGAATAATTGGTGCAGTTAAATAAGTAGTTAGTAGTAGTAGTAGTAGTAGTAGTAGCTGAAATGAAACAAAGTACATTTAGTCAGCTCCCGACAAGTCAGCTGAAAGTTCCTTCAATCGGTTGTAAAAGCTCAAAACAACAACCGAACGTGCACGTGTTTGTTGTGCCTGGATTTATCTGGTGGCGAATATGTGAAAAGTCCGAAATGGCACAACAAGCAGAAGAAGCCATCCCAGAGAAGACAGGAGAGAGAGAGCGAGAGAGAGAGAGAGAGATGTCAGAGAGAGAGAAGAGTCAGGAGAGAGAGAGAGAGAGTACAGGAGAAGAGAGTCAGAGAGAGAGAGAGAAGACGAGAGAGAGAGGGAGAGAGAGTCAGAGAGAGAGAGAGAGAGAGTCAGAGAGAGAGAGAGAGTCAGAGAGAGAGAGAGGAAGAGAAGAGTAGAGTCGAGAGAGAGAGAGTCAGAGAGAGAGAGAGAGAGAGTCAGAGAGAGAGAGTCCAGAGAGAGAGAGAGAGTAGAGAGAGTAGAGATGAGAGTCAGAGAGAGGAGAGTCAGAGAGAGAGAGAGAGTCAGAGAGATGAGAGAGAGATCCAAGAGGAGAGTTCAGAGAGAATATCAGAGAGAGAGAGAGTCTAGAGAGAGAAGTAGAGTCAGAAGAGAGAGAGAGTAAGAGAGAGAGTCACAGAAGAGAGAGTGAGAGAGAGGAGTCAGATAGAGAGAGTAGCTAGAGAGTAGAGAGTTTAGATTTAGAAGTAGAGTCAGAGAGAGATGAGAGAGATGAGGTTCAGAGAGAGTGAGAGAGAGAGAGAGTCAGTAGAGAGAGAGTCAGAGTTAGAGAGAGAATCAGAGGTGTCAGAGAGGAGAGAGAAGTCAGAGAGGAGAGAGAGTAGAGGAATTGAAGAGAGCAGAGAGAGAGAGTCAGAGAGAGAGAGTAGTCAGAGGAGAGAGTCAGAGAAAGTTCTAGAGAGAGAGAGAGAGTCAGAGGAGAGAGTCAGGAGAGAATGAGAGGAGTCAGAGAGAGAGAGTCAGAGCAGAGAGAGAGTTAGAGAGTAGAGAGCAGAGAGAGAGAGGGAGAGAGAGAGAGACGTCAGTAGAGAGAGATCGAGAGAGGATCAGAGAGAGAGTGAAGAGCAGAGAAGTAGTCAGAGACGAGAGTCAGAGAGGAGAGAGAGATGAGTATGAGGTGAGAGAGAGAAGAGAGAGTTCGAGAGATGAGAGAGTCAGAGAGAGAGAGGTCCGAAGAGAGAGAGTCGAGAAGAGAGAGTCCAGTAGAGAGAGAGAGAGGGAGAGGGACAGAGAGAGAGAGAGGGAGAGAGAGAGAGTCGAGAGTAGATGAGTCAGTAGAGAGAGAGAGAGAAGAGAGTCAATGAGAGAGAGAAATGAGAGAGTTCAGAGAGGAGAGTCAGAGAGAGAGAGTCAGAAAGAGAGAGCATGAGAGAGGTCAGATAGAGGAGAGTGCAGAGAGAAGAGAGTCAGATGAGATGAGCGGGAGAGAGAGGGTGTGAGCGCAGGGCACGGTGGGAGTGTCTGTCCGCAGCCCATGACTCACCGCAGACTTATTTTCCGTCCCCTAAAGTTGCGAGTCCGCGGTACCGAGCGGGCGCTCTTCGAGTTTCTCCGAGTCTGGAACCAGAGCTTTCCTCTGCATCAGGGCGGACGTACGGGGGATGGCAAGTCCAGGGTACGACCCTCTTGGTTCCCCCCAACGAGACCGCGACACAAAGACGACAAGAGTTTTGCGAAGGAGTTTGAGGTTTTCGTTTTGGTGAAAAAACAACTTTGCTGAGGCCTCACGTTATGGCCGTGCCGTCTGCCTGTGGTGAGTCACACTCCGTCCTCTCAGAGCAGCAGCACACGTGTGAACTCTCCACTCCATTATTTATTTAATCCCAATCAGCGGTACCAGAGAGAGAGAGGTAACCTCGCCGCGCTCCTTTCAACTCGCTTGGACCGTTCACACGTTCATGGCTATTTATACTCACGTTTGTCCGTCGGAGTGTGCGTTTCATACAAGCTCGAGAAACGTGCGTTGTCGTGGTTTTTATTTTTAAATCTTATTCTCCAATTCCCGTCGATTATTACGTCAATGCGTTTTCGCGTCGTGTTGACGGCAGGAGCCGCGGAGCCCCTCGCGTGGCCCGCGCTGGTTCGGCGCATGCGCACTCGGCTGTAAACATTCGCGCGCGCTCCAACCTCCACCTCCACCCCCACCTCCACCCCACCCCACCCCCACCTCCACCTCCACCTCCACTTCCACGCCCACCCCCCACCTCCACCCCCACCTCCACTTCCACCCCCACCTCCACCTCCACCCCCCACCCTCCACCCCCACCTCCACTCCACCCCACCCCCACCTCCACCTCCACCCACTCCACCCCACCCCACCTCCACCCCACCTCCACTTCCACGCCCACCTCCACCCCCACCTCACCCCCCACCCCACCTCCACCCCACCCCACCCCCACCCCACCCCACCCCCACCCCCACCTCCACCTCACCCCACCTCACCCCCACCTCCACTCCACGCCCACCCCCACCCTCCACCCCACCTCCACTTCCACCCCCACCCCACCTCACCCCCACCTCCACCCACCTCCACTTCCACGCCCCACCCCACCCCACCCCACCCCACTCCACCCCCACCTCCACCTCCACCCCCACCTCCCACCCCACCCCACTCCACGCCCACCCCACCTCCACCCCCACCTCCACTCCACCCCACCTCCACCCCCACCTCCACCCCACCCACCTCCACCTCCACCCCACCCCACCTCCACCTCCACCCCCACCCCCACCTCCACCTCACCCCACCTCCACCCTCACCCCCACTCCCCCCCACCCCCACCTCCACCCCACCCCTTCCCACCCCCACCCACCCCCACCTCCACCCCCACCCCCCACCTCCACCCCACCCCCATTCCACCCCCACCTCCACCCACCCCCACTCCACCCCCACCCCCACCTCCACCCCACCCCCACCTCCACCTCCACCTCACCCTCTTGCGGTCCGTCACGCGACGTCCGACTGAGGAACCTCACGAGGACACGAGGAATTGGACGCAGGAAGAGGCCATTCGGCCCATCGTGCCTGTGCCACGTCAACGCCGCACCTATTTATCAACACAAGATCAAAATAAGAAACATGCAAAGTGGTTTGTTTTATTGTTTTTTTTCTTTCAAAGGGAGGGGGGGGTGAAGGTGGTTATTGGGTGAGAAACACGTCAACCACACACCACCCCTTGAGAAGACCCCCTCCCCGGACAGCACTCCGTACACACGCACACAATCACCCACCAACACTCAAACTACCTAAAAGTCCTATCAACATCCCCATACCCCTCTATCTCCATAACTTCCAGTACCTATCTAATTGTAATTTGAACTTGTCCACTTTTTCTGCTGCCACGACCTTTCCAGGGAGACCATTCCATGCATTAACTACTCTCTGAGTGAAAGTCCCCTGCCTGACTACCGTGTTAACTCTCCTCTTCGTTACTCTCAGGCTATGGCCCCTGGTTCTGTCTGTCACTGTCTATTCTATTTGAATAATTCATCTTCACTTATT
>CM068952.1:101338656-101347379 GCA_035128595.1 Eptatretus atami
ATACAGAAAGTCGGGTGAACAAGAAACAGGACAGAAACTCATGGATGCACCACAGCACAAAGAAAATGCTGGTGAAATGTAGACATGGTTTCAACAGGTGTATGAAGGTCAGAGGTGGAACTGTGAGGTGGCAGTGGGGCGGCAGACGTGAAGTCCTGGAGGGAAAAAGGTGAGACAACAAACTGGAAGATTTTCCATATATGAGAGAAATGGAGGGAGGTAAGTGCTAAAGTTAAATTTCTGGGAGGATGTATATGACCTGGAGGGCAAGAGTTCATGGTTAGAGAGGTGAAGAGAGAGAGAGAGAGAGAGAGAGAGGAGAAAGAGAGAGAGAGAAGAAGAGAGAGAGAAGAGAGAGAAGAGAGAGAGAGAGAGAGAAGAAAGAAGGGGAGAAGGGGAGAAAGGGGGCACAAGAGGGGAAGCACCAGTTTGGAGTTTGTAAGAAAAACGACAAGGCCATCAAATAACCTGCGTTGGATGGAGACACAAGATTTGGAAACAAACAAAGAATTGAGGCATTCGGCCTTCTCACGAGCAGAATCAGCTGTGCTTGATGCCATTTGAAGAGAGGGAAGGAATTGAAGGGGAGCATATTCCAGAGACAGACTTAACAAGGCACCACCAAGTTTTAGAGCAGGGAGACAAGTTTGAAAGTTCATTCTTGAGGTTGGACAGATGTTGTTTTCTGGCTCTCCTGAGAGTGGACACACACTTGTTGCGGGCTATGTGGAACGCACCGAGATTGCCTTCGGTCGGGTTTGCCTTCCACATTGACAAATACTTTAACAAATAAAAGGTGTTATAATGATAATGTTTTGTTGAAGAAACAAAAATTAATTGTATTTTACAAAATTAATGCATGAAATGTCACTTTTTTGGTGTGACCAACTTTTTCATGCAAATCAGCAGATGCACGTTTTGGGATGCTTTCCTGCAATTTCTGGACAAATACTACTCGGAGGTTTTCTCTGCATTCTGCAATGTTTTCCATAATTGGGGTGAATGACGATGATGAAAACATTTGCATTCATCACCACAAAGAAACCCAAAAACAAACCTGCAAAAAAAATCCAACAATCGAACAAACAGACACTTCTCAAATTATATACAGGGTGCTCCAAAATGATGTTCAACTTTTTATTAAATGCCATATTATTTTATTATTGGTCGATTTTGTTTGTTTTTGTCTAATAATACACAGGATTAATTAAATGTTTGTTTATTATAGTTAAAACATGCTTCAACAAGCAATAAGGAGCGACATAATTAGTAGTTGATTAAGAGCTCAATCCAAGCACCGCACCTCTGGATGAAAGCTGCCACATGGACACTGAAGTTGTCGATGACTCGGCTGAGAACTGGAGCTTGTACGAGTCTGGTTTCCCATCTGATGTTATTTTTCAACTCCTGCAGTGTGTTGGGCTGTTTTCATAGACTTTAGCTTTGCAGGACCCCTAATAGTCAGGAGGAGACAGATCCTGGGAGTAGTGAGGCCTGAGGTTGTCCGTCCCTCGAGAAATAAATCGGTCACAAAAGCACAATTCGACGTATGCAGTGGTGCATCTTGCTCGAAGATGATTTAATTCTCATGTCTTGCTCCCTTCTCAGTGCTGGAAGGAATCTTCTCTGCAGTTATCTGTGTTGACTGTCACCGTTTGTCCGGCTTCGATCTCAAATAAAACGGTCCTAATTATACTGTTACGTCCGATAGCACACCAAACCGTTACTTTCACGTCGGAAACGGGTTGTTCCATATGTTCGTGCGGTTGGATTTCTGCCCAAAATCCCATGTTCTGTTTGTTCACATGGCCGCCGAGATGGAAGAGGGCCTCATGACTAAAGAAAATGTTGGCCAGAAAATCCTGGTCTTCTTTGATTCGTTGAGCAATGGCAATGAAAAATTTGAACCTCTCTCTTATTTATTTCAATCCAGTGCTGCAGTGACCTTATCGTGTACAGGTACAGTTTCAGATCGTCGTTTATGATTCTGCCAACGGTCATGTAAGAAGTTCCCACCAGCTGTGCAAATTGGCGTGTCGACTTTTTTTGCAGATGCCTACAAAGCCTCTCTTACAGCCTCTATCTCGTCGGGTGTTATCACTGAAGGTTTAGTACCACTGTGTCCTTTAATTTGATCTTTCTAAACTTTTCAACAATACGTTAGTGGGTTCTGTATTCTGGAATTCTTGCATTTGATTGACCCTACGAAACTGCCTTTGTGTAGAAACATCTGACCTTGTCGCAAAACAGTCTCAAAAATGAGCGTCTGCTACGGCACAGATAATTTGTTCGATGTGTTTGAACTTCTATCGAAAAAACTTTCATCGTTGTTATTTAGGCAACTTGAATACCTGTTGGTTATACATGGCTTCTGTTTTTTGATACGACCTTTAAAATCTTTATTTTGTATAGCACATACGAGAACACTGTAGAGCACAAATAGTATTCTCTGCACTTCCAAGAAGCTCCAGTTTTGCAATACTTGGACATGTTAAATAGGGTGGTGTACAAGCGTCGCATATTAGTTTAAATTATGACAGCTGTTTGAAAAGTTGCACATCATTTTGGAGCACCCTGTATATGATGATTTTAAGAATTGTTTTCAAAATGGTATGTGCTGCTCCTTGCTTGATGCTCAGCATTTAAAAGGATGGAGCATGGACAAACAACCATCGGTTGTCAATCATGGTATTGACTTTGATTAACAAAATGGCCTCCTGCATTGGAGTTCCTTCCTGGTGGGAAACTATTATTATTATTATTATTATTATCATCATTATCATTATTAGTATGATTTTTATGACTTTGCTATTAATGTTTTATTTGCATATTAGATATCAGGCCACTTTGCTTTGCGTGAAAATGGTTCCACTATTAACCGATGACATCGACAGTAGACTCTTGTTAAAACTAGAAGGGCACTCGGTAGAACGCAGACCTCCACCCCACAATGCCTGATCCATGAGAACATATCGGGCCCATTACATTGTTGAAACATCATACTATATATACATCGTTTTTGGCCCTATGTCTCAATGGTGAAGAATCACTTTAGAAATTAAATAATTCTTGTATCCAGATCCGGATCCGGATCTTCACCAAAATCGAATCAATTCTTTCTCGTTACACACCCATCATGTCCACCAAGTTTCGTCCAAATCCGTCCGCAACTTTTTGAGATATCGTGCTACATATCGTTTTTGGCCCTATCAATGGTGAAGAATCACTTTAAAAATTAAATAATTCTTGTTTCCAGATATATGGATCCGGATCTTCACCAAAATCTAATCAGTTCGTCCTTGTCACACACTCAACCTGTCCACAAAATTTTATCCGGATCCGTCCCCAACTTTTTGAGATATCCTATACACAAACAAACCCATCAAACAAACAAAAAATCCGAAGGATTCCGGCAATTAACAAACAGACAGAAAGGTGTGAAAACATAACCTTCTTCACCTTCGGTGGCGGAGGTAATGAAAACTTAATAAGATGGATTTTAATCACCGTTCCAGTGAATATGAATTCAATATGTTAAATCTATTTTATTTACAATCGTTTATTGCTCATCGAGAATTTTTTACTTGATGAAGGAGGACGTAACATCACCAGACTGAATATTGTTACGAATCTGGAAGCCATTTGCACACAGACAGACAAGCCCCACGTTCAGTATTTTGATAAGTATGTGTTTATAGTAGAATCCATCCCCGATGTCGAATGGAATTTGTGTGTTGCTACGAGTTACTTTTATAGTCAGGTTTTAGCTCGCCTGTTCAAAGAACAGAGAGCTAGAGCGATACCCCCGGCTGAGCGTCAGCATGAGCGTGAAAATGTTAAAGTTTTTGGTGCAAGTTATTTTTTCCTTTCTAATGTTTTATCCACCACACTATTTTTATACGCCCGATATATTATATATATATTATATATATAATATATATATATATATTTATAATATATATATATATATATATCGGGGCGTATTATGTGATACCGGTCATCCGTCCGTCCGTCTGTCTGTCTGTCCGTCCGTCCGTTCCTGTCCGCACACTAACTCCCAAAGTGTTCACCTTTCACGTTTCATATTTGGTACATAGGTACAGACTGTGGAGGCGGTGTGTCGTGACATACGTTCATCATCTAAAGTGGTGGCCATGGCAACCAGGATGCTGTTTTCCATCCATTCCTGTCTGCACTCTAACTCCCAAAGTTTTCAACTTTCACGTTTCATATCTGGTACATAGGTACAGACTGTGGAGACGGTGTGTCGTGACATACTTCATCATCTAAAGTGGTTGCCATGGCAACCAGGATGCTGTTTTCCATGTAGTAGCACAATTCTGTATATACAGTCATCCCCCGTTTATTGCGGGGGTTACGTTCCAAACCCCCTGCAGAAGTGAAAATCCGCGATGAATGGATGCCTCCCAAAAAAATCGACTCGTCTGGTCTGGTCGGCTGGCAATGATCGGGTTCGATGTGCCGGAGCTCGACTCATCTGTCTGGTCGCTTGCAATGATCGGGCGAGTGCCGGAGATCGACTCGTCTGGTCTGGTCGGCTTGGCAATGATCGGGTTCGAGTTCCGGAGATCGATTCGTCTGGTCTGGTCGGCTTGGCAATGATCGGGTTCGAGGTGCGGAGATCGACTTGTCTGTCTGGTCGGTTTGGCTGTGTTCGTCCAACCGCGGCAACCTTTTTCCTTCCCGAAGCCTATATCGAGCACCTTAACCTTCTCCTGGAGCGTCAGGACCTTCCTCTGGCGCTTCGGTTCCTTGCCAGAAGCCTTAGAAGGTGCAGGGTGTTTGGGCGGCATCGTAGGGCTTGGAGAAAAAACGTAGAAAATATTCGAAGTTCACAAGCGAAACTTTGTCTCGTGCGTTGTGTGACTGGTCGAGCACCACACGTTATAATTTATTGCTTAAATAATTTATATTTATTATTATTACCGCGATATACCGGGGAATCTGCAGAAAATATTAGTTAGGTTCCAAGGGAAAACCCGCGATATACCGGGGGAATCCGCAAAAAAATTAGTTAGGTTCCAAGGGAAACCCGCGATGAACCGGGGCGCGATAGGTGAACGCATATAGCGGGGGATTACTGTACCTTCTTGTTCGGGCGTATATTGTGCTCACTTGCTCTCTTATTACTGATTACAATATACAAATACATATATTGCTTGAAAATTATTTGGATCAACTTCATTGCGATGCTTTATAAAAATATTTAATTATTAGACGAGTCTTTTAAAAACGATAAATGTATAAACAGGGAGCATTGGGTGGCTTTGACACCAACTCTCGTTATATCTTTAAATCTTCATCCTTCGTTTTCGCACCATCGCCATCCATCCCACGTGCAGCATGTCACATACAGGGGTGAGGTTCCTCCACCCACCGTGAGCTCGTCCAATCAACGGCGGCCACGAGTCGCCTGACAACCCTCGTCCAATCCGGGGCGAGTACCTCAGAGCGTTTCCCTCGACCCGCGTGGGAGGGAAGGATAAGACGAGGTGCCCCGTCGTCGAAGAAGGTTCACCCCGTCAAGAAGGAGAAAGAGAGGAAGCCTCGTTTTGCTGCTGGCGTCTCGTCTGGTCCGTTCCCTTGCTGGCTGTGCGCGTCTGCTCCTCACCTGGTGTGGCCTGATCAAGAAGCTGTTTCGGGCTCGATCGCTGGTCGGCTCGTCATCTCTCACTCGTCCGCCTTCGTGCTGGCTGGCGTCGACGTCTTTCCCTGTCCCTGGAGCTTGGTGCTGCGTTGTTGGCGCGGGTTTGAGTCCCGCCACCGGACAAGCTCGACCAGACCGCACGAGACGGACAGGTGCAAGAGTAGGCCCCTGCCCTCAGCTCGCCTTCCCTCCGAGCTGAAAGGCCGAAATAAAGACTCGACGGGGTCCAGTTCTTTTGGGTGTGTGCGTGTGTGTGTTGGCGCCGTCCTGTAAGTAGAAACTGTCTACGTGCCCTGTGTTCATTGTACAATTACATTTTCATATTCGGATAATTCTGCTCTTTGTGTGCTCCCTCCCCCCCCCCCTGATAAATAAACCCCTGTAAATGTACCAGCTCGTTTTCTGTGCTTTCTCCCATTGACCCAGCACGGTGCGTATTGAGAATAGTGAGGCCGTTCGTGCCGTAAATTGTTAATTGGACCGACGGATCTTGGTAATCCCCGCTCGGTTTACACCCAGATCGGGCTCGGCAAACGGTCTGTTCCGCCTGAGGTCCGTCGAGGGTGTTTTCCCGGTAGTTGGACGACGTGGGTATTTTGTTATATTGAAATTAGGCAATTACCCTACCCCATGCCGTCGACATATTGGCGACCACGGTCCGCTAAGGACCCGTGACCTTTCGGACTTTCTGAGAGTCACGACCTAAATTCCGGTGTTCGGTGGAGACGACCCTACTGCTCACCTAGTGGTCGTTTATCGCCAACGAACCCCGGCCTACAACAATATTCAGCCCGACCGAGGCTGACATTTTCATTTCTCGAAGATGGGTTGCAATTAACTTTATCTCAGAACGTGGTCGGAATTTAACCATGATTCATTTTCACTTCCAGTTTGTAGTCCTGGTTATGATGACTTGCAAAGAACCCATCATTATGGACGAATTAATTCCCCTACTTGTGTGATTTACTCGCATGCGCATGGGCCCCAACCCCACCTTTTGTTGCTTAATTTGTAAAGTCATTTCATCCAGCAGTTCAGGAATTTGTAAAAGTCAAACAAACAGTGTGATATTTGATACCATTTGATAATTACCCCACTTATTTTTCATGCGGAGAATTGGTGTGTCTTATTATGAGTTGAACACCACCCCTCACACTGGGAGCGGTGCTGTACAAACCCCAAGGGATGTGAAACTTTTTTTTTTTAATCTTCGAAAACCTTTTTCTTGTCGTCCATTTGTGCTGCAGTATATTGAAGTGGAATTATCAAACTTATTGGTGAAAAGCAATGATGATAAACACTTCCAAAAACATCTGGAAGTTTTGGTTTTCAAACTTATTTATGATAATTGTTGAGAGAAATAAGTGAGATATTCAAAAGTTGGGATGTTCTGCAAGCTCCATGATAATTCTGCGTGGCAACCACATCAAGACACATCCTGTGCGTTATACCATATGTATTGGTCTGTACATGATGTCATCGGCACAAATGGTTCAATGAATCGGAAACGCAATGCTATTCCACATGTGTAAGATATGAATAGCTCTCGTGGTGTGGAAAAGCTGCACCAGCTGAATCCTGTTGTTCTGGGAAAGGCTAAACGTCTCCATGTACGTGATTGTTACAAATCTCCTTTTACTTTTTGGGGCATTGTAATAAGGCTTGCTTATGTAGAAAAGCGACTGTCCATTAAAACATGTACATTGAATCTTAAGTATGTCAAACATTCTTTAAAATTAACTTATAATTAAAATCTGCCATATTTTATGACGCCAATAATTATGCTTTCATTGTCATATAATAATCCTACTATATTAAATAAGGCTATTCTATGTATGTATGTATGTATGTATGTATATGCTTGGTGTTGGCTTAATGGTTAGGGTGGTGGGCTTGGGATCCTAGGATCCTGAATTAAAATCCTACTTGGCTGTTGAATTAATACCAGGTGGGGTTGACTCTGCCTGTCATCTTTCCGAGGTTGGCAAAATGAGTGCCAGCTTGCTGGTATCCTATGTCGGAGTGGTGACCCATCCAGGATTGTGTCCAATAGCCAAGGAGACTGCTTATGCAGCACCAATGCTCTGCACAGAGTATGGTCTGGATGTATGTATGTATGTATGTATGTATGTATGTATGTATGTATGTATGTGCATATGAGAATCATAGAAAAAATACAGGGTTGGTCTGATCTCCACCAAATTTTTCTTATGTGTTGGTGGGACACAGGATACGCGCCCCCCTCCCCCCCCCCCCTTTGAGGAGTAGGGGAGGTAGTCAATTTTCCAATGCTCCCTAAGGGAGCGGGTGTTTCTCGTGAATATAATGTAGTAAACCAATTATCTCGTTGCTTTTGAAGAATGTACTCGTATTGGTTTTGATGTTCATGATGGTAGTGCTGATGACAAAAGTTTTCTTGGATGTGCTCTGAAAGTTTTTCTTAAGTTTGATTTTTCTCCTCATTCTGTTGTAGTACCTCAGCTTTTCCTGCTGCTGGGCCTCTTCTGCCAGTCATTGTCATTCCCACCATTCATGAACTTGGAACTTTGTGACTGGTGTGATGTTGGAGATTTTGTTGAGCCATCGTGTAATGAAGACCGAACAGAGTGCACTGCCAGCTGTAATTTTGCTTCCTTCTGTAACGACACAGAAGATGTGTGTGCAGCGTTTTGGTAAGGCCCTGTCTTCATATTTGGAGCTTGCAGGCTCTTTAAGAATGACATTGTACCAGCACGTCATATCTAGAGCTCCCATATTGCTTGAGGGCGTCCAATGAGTATGCCACGAGTACATCTTAGCAAGCTTTCATGATTCTGAGAAGTGTTGTGTCGGAACGTTGTTACAGTTGCATTCATCATTAAGCTGATGTGGAACATGCGGTTGTAGATGTCCCGTGTGAGATTGCATCATGATGTCTTTCTTTGTGGATTAGTGATTCATTTTGTATCGTTTGAATCATTTATCTCTTAATGATTGCCTTGCCATAGTATCATTGCATAATATAACTGGAAGGGCACTCGGCAGAGCGCATACCTCCGCCACGTAATGCCTGATC
>CM068952.1:101347631-101372363 GCA_035128595.1 Eptatretus atami
GACAGAAAGGGGGTGAAAACATAACCTCCTTCACCTTCGGTGGCGGATGTAATTATACTGCCCCTAATATTTCCAATAATTGTTTATTTCATTATAATAGATTTTGATCACCCCATGTATTTGTACTTAGTCTCAGTTATTAATTGGCATTGACCAATTTTTTTTTTTAATTCTTACTTGTGTCTCGCTATCTCATTATTCATAAAGATAGTCCAGCTCACTTTCACCTGATAAAAGACACGACGAGACTTGACCGGCTTGTTTAGTCTATGACGGGTTGAATGAAGGTCTCCCTCAACACGGTCGATTCCCTTCTGTTCGATGCAAATTGGATTCCGGAAAGCTTTTCAATTTTCTCTCCGTCTGATCTTTGGTCGACCTCCGTTTCTTTCAGAACCTTGTCGAGGTTGCCAGTTTCTAATTCTTGTTGTCCATTCTTCTTGTGACCTGAAGAGCCCAATTACATTTTAGTTTTTTGATTGTGACCAGGATATCATGGAATATCACATGTGCTGCCCGTCATTACTTCCTGTGCTCACCCATGCACATGCACGGCATCGTATACACACACTGATTTATTTTCCCCATTCTTTTCCTCTCAGTGTTATTGTTACTCATTTTGGTTTCATTCAACCTTTTGTTCTTGTCGACGTCAATCCGCCTCCTTTTTTCCTTTCCAATACCATTTGGTGGTCTGGAAAGTTGCTGCCCTTTGTTGTTTAGCTCTATTATCTGAGATGCTTGTGTAATATAAAAGGTTCTCCAGTGCAGAGCAGGCTTACACTGTTTACTGCTTCCCCCTATTGGGCCAATAACTGTTTTTTGTACGTAATAATTTTATTGTCTTCAAATTTTTGAGGCCATCATTGCCCAGAAGCATCATCACCCAAGCTTGCCCCCCCAAAATTGAGGGTGGATTGTTCTCATCAATGTAAAGCTGCATATTGGTCATTGGGGATAAGCAATGTTTGCTCTATCATTCTGCTCTAAAGCAGATAATTTTGTGGGGTTTTAAAAAAAAATGTTTAATAGTTTTTATTGCCATTTGTAACTGTTATGTGGGCCAATAACAGGTATCCTACTGTGGAGTAGCAATGTACCCATGATTAATTCTCAGCTCTGAAAATGTTCACCATATATCAACGGTTGTCTCTATGCCTATTGGCATGAGATATGATCATAATAACAAGTTATATAATGATAATAAGTACTGTAATAATAAATACTAATTCGTCATTTCCGTGGATCTCCTTGACCCTGGTGTGACAGGACGACGATTGGTGGATCATCGCGAGTCGAAAACAAGTGCCTGGAACCTAAAGAATTACCCATAGGGACACGGTTGCCACCAGAGGGAGAGACAGAGTGTGTGATGCAGAAGTGGCCAGGTGGTGGCGATGAAGCTTTCTTCTGCATTTGTAAAGGCAGCACTTGTGCAATAAAGAGCTGGTGTTTCCACATAAGAAAAAAGGTGAGAACAGTGCCTCTAGGCCATATATATATTATATATATATATATATAATATATATATATATATATATATATATATATATATATAATGGAGGGAAAGAATGTTGTACGTTGTATGTCTGTTTCATTTACTCCTCCGAGAGGATTTGACCGAGGAAGCTGAAACTTTCAGGGATTACCCAGGACACCATGAAGGTGTGTTCCTGAAGTTTCGTTTGATTCAATCAAGTTTTGAAGAAAAAAAATTGTTTCACCCATCTTGGCAATTTGGGGATGGGAGGAGGTGCAATTGGAATTATCAGAGCTATACAACCATGTTGTATTATATATGCACATAAGCAGGACGTATGGTTTTACTTCATGTATGTAATCCAGGTTTTTTTTCTTTTCTTCCGGGAGCGATTGAGGCAGGGGCCTGTTACCTATACACCACCCAAATAAACGGAAGTGTCGGAGAATGTGTTGCGTATTTGGTCAAGATTGCTGATATGGCGGGTATTCTGCATATGTATAATGGAGCTATGGCGTATGTGGGTATGTATGTATGTATGTGACAAATAGCACCCTCTGGTCGTGTGTGTGCTAAAATTTTTGCTATGTGTGCCCAGACTTGAATACAGTGCCCTCTCATGGTGTCCAAAAAGAAAGTATCACTTTGTGGAAATATCACCACTTTAAATTGCGCACGGAAGTTGGACCAACACGTCAATTGATAAATACTAGCAGGTTTCACATGCCAGCAAGGGGAAAATGCAAACGGCGTCTTCTGTCATCGAGCCGGCAACCTGGGAGCAACAATTCACATTAATTTTCCACATCTGATGCAATTTAAATGCTCTAACGGTGGCGCGGTGCTTCATTTGAAACTGTTAGTTCGATATGTGTTGCTTTTTGATGCCTAGCGGCCCTCTGATTTGTATTGGTATCAAAGCCAGCCACCAATTGCATATTAATAGTCGAATAAGGATAACAACATGACTCTCCTTGGCCGCTCCCACAGGGGGAGAGGGTGCTTCTAGTTCATATAAGTACTGTATGCTGAATCTCTCATATTACAACTGGTCAACTTGTTCCCTAGAATTGGGGAAATTCCATTTACCCCCGACCTGTAACGGAAGTTTTGTCCAACAAAAAACTGCCTCTAAAGTCATCCTATCCTACTCCAGTATATAAAATAAGGCAATGTCTGAATGTGTTTCTTACGGAATCCAAAACGGCTTGGCTGACCTCCACCAAATTTTGCATTAGTGCTTGGGTTACCCGGGATAAGTTCATTGACATGAAAGACATCTCCCCTTCGCCTCCCCCATCCCTCCTCGCGAGTGTGCGCAGACGATTTGCAATTTTTGCATGTACACGTGGAATAACTTTTTCAACTCGCGCAGCGACGTGCTACCGAACGTGGAATAACGTGGAAATATGCTCCCATAACCTTACGTGGAATCGTGCAAACGGTTGACCCACTGATTTCCCCCGAAGGGAGGGGCATATTGTGGGTGGGGAAAGGATACCAATGCTGAAAACAAATCTCGAGTGAGCTGGTATGACTCGTTTTTTAATTTTAAAAAATCTTTAAATGTTATGGGGCAGATACTAACTAACTCCTGCAGCAAATCCCACTGTGAAAGAATAAAGTTTCTCACCCATAGCCTTGCATTGGCAGACTGCAGATCCTGGTCATTTGTCCAATACGATGAGGTGTACTCACGCTTCCAGTTTTATAGCTTCGTCTTGAATTCAAATATGTAAACAACCTTTAATAAATCAACTCACGAATGAGGAAAACATTTCTTTTGGGAAAATATAAACACTGTATTCAAATCTAGGTTCGAGAATTAGGTAACAAAAAGGGCTTTTGATGAATTCTTTCAAAAAAGATAAAATAAAACCAGGCACGTAATGATGGTAGAAAAATTTAATCTGACATGAAGGAAATGAAATTGGCACTGGAGATTAATCTTGCTGTGAATACGAGTTTGATTTGGCTTGGTGAAACATTGTTTTAATGTATATGAGTTGTTGTTCTTCTTCATACACAGCACATAGCTGTTCATTGGCGTTGGTTCTTGCAGAGGCACGGCAGTGCCCCCGGTAGGTTAGAATATCAATTTGGAGTTTTCCAGGGTACCGGCGTTGGCTCACCTATTCTTCGCAAAACACGCTTTGGGATCTTTACACACCCCCCCCCCCCCCCCCCAAACTTATGTTCGCAGACGGGATTCCCAATTTAACGTCCATCCGAGGGACGACACACATTGATGCCTCTACTTGCCTGCAAAACACCAGGATGACAATTTGTATCTGAGCCGAGATTCAAACCCAGGATAGACAGCTCAGGTGTGAGTGCTCATACCTCGAGGATATCCTGCCATCCCAGTATCTATGAATGAAGCACGTGAACATCAATCATCAGAAGGAGGCACAATCGTTTGCTTCAAGCGACTTCCAAGTTCTGGAGTGTTTGTCTTTTAACGTCCATCAGAGGAGGTTTTTCATGTCGAGCCCTTGTGCAAATGGAAGCCAGTTAATTGCACGACAACTAACAGGATGTACGATGGACCACCCACTAACGGATACATGGGCACTGAGCATTTATCATTGCAGTCAGGATGAACAGGAGAAAACTGCGTTAATCACTGGGTTTCCTTGTCGACAGAGTAATGCAAACCCTTTGTCCCTCGGAAAAACGTTTTTTAAAAATTAATTAATTAATTAATTTAAATAATCCTGTGCATTTTTGATATTATTGTTTTCGCCAAAGAACATTGACCCAAATACATATACCGTTGCAGCATTATTACATGATTGCTTGTACTTGTAATTGCGCACATGAGTATTCGAAGGATATAATACCATTACAGGTGAGAAATATCGATGAAGCAAAGCGTGATTTATCCTCATTTACATACGCAGAGATAAAGCATTATCGAATATTCAGAATATTTCTGGTTGAACTTTGAGGACGTCTGAACATGACGACAAAGATGTGAGATGCAATAATGTACAGCACATCAAAATAAGAATAATAAGTCGTTATGTTCATTTGAGTGCTCTGTCTGGATAACATTCCACATTGTGCTTTGTTTATCAGTGCCAGAACAACAGACGAACCTCGTGGTGCTGTTGAGCCTACTGCCATTAGCTGCCATCACCCTTCTCCTGGTCATCGGGTTCTACGCGTACCGTGTGCATCGCAAGCGTAACCTGAATCACACGGATCCGAAGGTCATAAATGGAGAGGCAGGGCGCAAGGTGTTGCTTGGACAAGGAGACAGCAGCGATCGTTGTGGCCTGAGAGATGATCAGTCAGACATAAGTTCAACATGTGCCAACAACCTTAACCACAACACAGAGTTGCTTCCCATTGAACTTGATGTGGAGGTTGGAAAGGGACGATTTGCCCGCGTGCGTCGTGCCAAGCTTCGGCAGAACCCAGCGTCGGGCCACTTTGAGACGGTGGCTGTAAAGATCTTCCGTGCTCCAGAGGTGGCTTCCTGGCAGAACGAGAAGGAGATCTTCTCACTTGCAAGTCTCAAACATGACAGCATCTTGCATTTCCTCACTGCAGAAGAGCGTTTATGCAGTGGATCATCGCACGAAGCAAATGGCCTTCCAGGTACCACGCAAGAATGTTTGAGAACATGTATTTAATCTCCATACAAGTAACACGGCAGTATTTGGAATTCAGTTGATACCACACCCACCTCTGAATTTATGATAATTCCTAAGAATATGTGATCCAATTGTAGCCTGTGATTTTTTATGAGATACTAGCAGTGAAGAATGCTCCACTTGAAATGGAATGTGTAAGCCTGGTGTTGGCTTAACGCTTAAGGTAGCTGGCTTAGGATCTTAGGTTCTCGAGTTGGAGCCCCTGTCGTGCTGTTAAAATAACACCACATGCGTTGACTCAGCCTGTCATTCTTCAGAGGTCAGCAAAATGAATACCAGCTTACTGCTGACAGGGGAAGCCTGGTGTTGGCTCAGTGGTTAGGGTGGCTGGCTTGAGATCTTAGGGTCCTCAGTTTTAGCCCGTTGGCCAATGAATTAACACCAGGTGGGGTTGACTCAGCATATCATCCTTCTGAGGTCGGCAAAATGAGTACCAGTGTACCGATAATAGAGGCATTGCATCAGCAGCACAGCCGCACCCTCAGCTAGTGATGCTACTTGCAGCTGTGTGCTGCATATGAAGGAGGAGGCAGTAACGGGGCACTGCAACACCGGCACAGCCGTGCTTTCAGAAAATGATGCAACCAGCAGCCACAGGTTGGACACGAAACAACAACAATGGAATGTATGTGGCGTTGGCTAAGCCTGGTGTTGGCTTCACGGTTAGGTGGCTGGCTTAAGATCTTTGGATCTTGAGTTCAAACCCCTAGCTGCCATTTAATTAACACCAGGTAGGGTTGACTCAGCCTGTCATCCTTCTGAGGTTGGCAAAATGAGTACCAGTGTACTGTTAATGGGCGTTGCATCAGTGGTACAGCCACACCCCCGGTCATTGATGCTACTCGCAGCCTTGTGCTGCACATGAAGGAGGAGGTGACATTGGCTTTCTCATCTGCACCCATTTATAGGTATAAACTATCCTCCCATATATTCAACCAAGTAGTTGTAATCCAAGGTTTTATCTTAAAAATATTGAGCCTAACAGAAGAGCTTAATGACAGAGGGTGAATGCTCACAAATTAAGTCAAAATTTTACTTAACCAGGTAGGTTGCACGAGTCCTTTGGAGTCTTGTGGTTAGCCCGACCTGGCTAAGATGGCACTTATGAGTAGAAGAGGGTAAAACAATCCATTGATGAAAATGAAGCATATGAAAGCCACAACATCATCACATATCATCTATCAGATAAAACACAATGTGTGTTTGTGTATTTGTGTGATGTTTGTCCCCCTTCAAAAGGATGATTTAAGAAGGGGTTTCAAGGCCAATCTTTTAACACAACTCTGTGTTCACGGCGTTCTATTTTTTCAGGATAAAAAAACTCGTTAAACATTTTCCATTAAAGAGTAATTGCGTCTCTTCTTTTGGAAATGTAGACGGTGACTTGCAACCGGGCCTCAATGAGAGGCCCTGCCTCTCACATGACATCATCTTGACCTTGGGTCCGTACATGTACAGATTGACAGCACCTTCTACAAAATGATTTTGACTATCGTCGTAATCTGGGGATTCTTGATGAGAATTCTCCATCAAATTCACTTTCTGATGAGTCTGAAACGAGTTGTGCGTCCATTATCCATTGTGTGCTGACAATCTTTCCCTCGATTACTCATGGCAGTTTATCTGGAATTTTTAGGGGTGATACCCAACGGGTTTACTTTTTACCTCCGCCCCCTAAGGAGTAGGAAGGTTATGTTTTCACCACTGTCTTTCTTTTTGTTTATTTGTTACTTGTGAAATCGAAGATTCGCAAATATATTGGTTGATCTGGTCTGTGATTACCTCCGCCATCGAAAGTGGATGGAGGTTATGTTTTCACCCCAGTCTGTCTGTCTGTTTGTGAACAGGATGTCTCAAAAAGTTGTGGACGGATTCAGACAAAATTTGCTGGAGAGCTTGGATATGTGAAACCATCCTAGGATTTCTTTCATAGAAACTTGCTCTCCCTCATGCACAGATTTATCCCCTCTCGTCTTCAGTTGTCCTACCCTTCCTTCCCGCCCTTGTTCACTGAAGCTTGTGGCGAGGCAGTTGTCCTGAAACAACTTGCCTTTGCCTCAGGGAAAGCAAACCCAACTGAGGGTAATCTCAGTTCCTTCCATAAGCTCGGAACAAGTGTGTATCTACCCTCCGGAGAGCCAGAAAACAACATCTTTCTAAGCTCAAGTTTGAACTCTCAAACTTCTCTCCCTCCTCCAAATCCTGGTGGTGTCGAATCAAATCTGTTTCTGGTGTATGTTCGCCCTCCATCCCCTCCCTTACCTCAAATGGCCGCACTGCTGATACCGCATGTGAAAAAGCTGAATGCCTAAACTCGGTGTTTGCATCGAAATCTTGTGTCTGAAACCCATCACTTTCTCTACCCCCCCTTACCCAGTCGCACCCAGCTATCCCTGGACTCTGTGTCCTTTTCTCCTGACAAGGTGGAGAGCTTGCTGTCAAACCTCAACTCAGGTTCTGCAACCGCTCCAGATGGCATCAGCCCACGTGTCCTAAAAACCTGCTCTTCTGCTCTTGCTCACCCTCTCTCTGTTCTATTCACCTCTCATCATTTGCTCAAGGTCATCTGCCATCTGCTTGGAAATCAGCAAACCTTACCGTCCTGCATAATAAAGGTGCAAAAACAGATCCCTGCAACAACAGACCAATCAGCATTCTCCCAATCATCAGCAGGGTTATGGATCCATCATCGCTTCAGACATTAAATCCTTCCTCTTCTCCAATGGCTTGATTTCCAATCATCAATTTGGTTTCAGAACACATGGTCACTCTACCCTGGATATGCTGCTTCTACTCTCCCAACAATGGATGGAGGTCCTCAATGCCAGTCATGAAATCCGAGCCATATCCCTCGACATATCGCGTGCTTTTGACACGGTCTGGCACCCTGTCCTGCTCACCAAACTCTCTTCCTATGGTATCCAAAGGCCATCTCCACTCATGGCTCGCAGACTTCCTCTCCTGTCGCAGTCAACGTGTGGCCCTAAATGGAGTTCTTTCATCCCCCTTCCTGTCAGCCTGGAGTTCCTCAAGGTAGCGTTCTGGGCCCTGTTCTTTTTCTGTTTTTCATCAATGATCTCTCTGACTCTCTGAAAATCCTCTTTATCTCTTGCTGATGAGTCCACCCTCTGTCGTACCATCGGTCATCCCTCAGACCGGCAAAACAGACGCTTCTTCACTCACTGCAGATCTGGGTAAAATCACAAACTGGTCCAACACGCTGAACATGTCTTTCAATCCCGACAAATCTCACAATCTCAATATGTCTCTCCGGAAGGACCATTTGGCAACCCCCCCCCCCCCCCATCCACTTCTCTCACAATCCGCTGGAAGAAGTCCTTTCTTTCAAGCTTCTGGGTCTCACTATCTGCCATGACCTTTCTTGGGAAAGCCACATTTCAAACCTCGCCTCCAAAGCAAGTTGCCGACTGGGAACCTCCATGGTGCAAAGTCCTTCCTCAGCCCACCTGAGCTCCTGACCACATATACAAAGCTTTCGTCCACAGCCTGATGGATACTGCTCTCCCCTCTGGCTTGTGCTCCTGCCTCCCACCTTCTTCGCTTCACGCTGTAGAAACCAAGGCATTTCGGATCATTGGTATCTCCCGCGATGAGGCTGAGTCTTTGGGCCTCTCACCTCTTCACCACAGGCAGTGTTGGTCGGCTTCTGTCTTCTACGTCTCTTCTCCGGTCTCCACCCCCCCTGCTCTCTCTGGGATTTGTCCCCACCATATTTCCCAGGCCGCTCAAGGACCGCCAACAACCCCCTTCTGGTAAAACTACCAAAATCACGAATCACTGCTCACCTTCACCTCTTTATTCCTCTTTTTCCTGCCTTAGAAATAAACTCCCTCACTCTGTTCAATCCCATTCTTCCTCCAGGCCTTTAAAACAGCTGTTCACCACCACGTATTACCATCCCCCCATCCAAATCCACGCTCTTTTCTACCCCCGTAAATCCACCCAAGCACCCTCCTTCAAATTCCCTGGTTTTCCTTCCTAAAGTCCCTGTCGTGTCCATCTTGTATACCCCGTGTTCCCCGCCCCATCCCTCCCCCTTCCACAGATCTCCAAATGTCTCTGTTCCCCACTGTTTGGTCCTTCCCACTCCCACCCTCTTGTCCCATGCTCCCCTCGCTGTGCATTGTGTGTTCGCTCTCAACGAGCCTCGACAAGGTATACAAAAAAAAAAAATAAGATTCGATTTGGTGAAGATCCTAATCCGGATCTGGATCCTAGAATTTTTAAAGTGATTTCACCATTGAGAGATCGGGCCAAAAACGACATACAGCAGGATTTCTGAAAAAGTTGTCGACGGATTTGGACAAAAACTTGGTGGATGAGTTGGTTAGGTTGACAATAACAAGCAGATTAAATTTAATTCAGGTCCAAATCCATATCCGGCCTTCCAGTGGGATACAAAATGTGAACTAATGAGCCTGACGGAGGTATGCACTCCACCGAGTGGCCGTTCTCGTTCTGTCTGTCTCTGCCTGTTTGTATGTCAGTCGCCTACAGGTCACAATTTTAAACCGACCTTCACGGAACTTCACACAATGAAAGAGTTTGTCATAAGCTAAGTCAACATTTGCCCACGGCGGCCGTGGGTCTCTCAAAATCTACGGCCATTAGCAATTATACGGCGGCCGCAGTATTTCCACGGTCACACAATGTAGCAGTCACATGTGTTTTATTTTTTCGGGTAGCCGCACGGCGTATTTAGGCCTAAGTCACATTTGCACGGCGGCGTGGGGTCTCCAAAATCTACGGCCATTAGCAATTATACGGCGGCCGCAGTATTTCAACGGTCACACAATGTAGCAGTCACATGTGTTTTTTTATTTTCGGGGAGCCGCACGGCGTATTAGGCCTAAGTCACATTTGCCACGGCGACCGTGGGTCTCAAAAATCTACGGCCATTAGCAATTATACGGCGGCCGCAGTATTTCCACGGTCACACAATGTAGCAGTCACATATGTTTTTTTTTTCGGGTAGCCGCACGCCTATTTATAAATTGTGGAGACCGAAAACGTGGGGTTGCCGTACAGTCTTTTGATTTGATGTCGCACAGTGACCTTAGGGCGTTCCTGCGGCGGCCATAGAATTTTCAAGGCAGACGCAAGGTGCCCGCAAGGCGACCGCAGGGGGACCGCAGGGGGGCCCTAAGGCGAACGTGGCGGCCACACGGACGGTAACGAATGGGTTAATTTTTTTTTTTTTACCAGTTTTTTTTTTTCGGCTTGTCGAATTTCTACGGCAAACGTAGAAATGAAAAAGTGAATAACTCCGCATTATAATTCCACGGCGACCTTACGACCTGTAAAATATAGCCATACGGCGTAGGGCCCCCTGAGGCCACCTCAGAAACTCTGCGGCCGCCGCACGTTTCTGTCAATTCAGAGGGCGACGGCCGCCGTATCCTCGCCGTAGAGCAAATGTGACTTAGGCCTTAGGTCTTAGAAATTGTGGAGACCGAAAACGTGGGGTTGCCGTACGTCTTTGATTGATGTCGCACGGTGACCTTAAGGGGCCCTGCGGCGGCCATAGAATTTTCAAGGCAGACTCAAGGTGCCCGCAAAGGCGACCGCAGGGGGCCCTTAGGCGAACGTGCGGCCACGGACGGTAACGAATGGGTTAGTTTTTTTTTTTTTTTTTTTACCAGTTCTTTTGTTTCGGATTGTCGAATTTCTACGGCGAACGTAGAAATGAAAAAAGTTATAACTCCGCGTTATATATTCCACGGTGACCTTACGGCCTGTAAAAGATAGCCAAACGGCGTAGGGCCACCCTGAGGCCACCGCAGAAACTCTGCGGCCGCCGCACATTCTGTCAATTCAGAGGGCGTACGGCGCCGTATCCTCGCCGTAGAGCAAATGTGACTTAGGCCAAGCAAGAAAGGAGCCTTTTGCTTTTGAGGTGAATAGGTCAAAATTCAACATCGGCCATAAAGGTCAAACATGAGCTAGTTCCTAAAATTGACAATTTTCATCCGATTTATTTGAACAGGGTTTGCATATCATGTCACTGAATTCAACCACCAATTATTTTTGAGGTCAACACAGGCTAAAGGTCAACAACTTTGGTGGAATTCTAATCCTCAATTTTCATCCAATTGACTTGAAATTTGAAGAGGACTTGCATACATCAGATTCCTGAATTCAACCACCAATTATTTTTTATGGTCAAATTTGCTTTCCAAATTTCACAAGATCGTGCTCGGCAGATGTCTTTCATGTTGCTTGCTTGTTTGTCTGTTTGCAGAATATCTCAAAAAGTTGTGAACGGACTCAAATGAAATTTTTGTGGGCAGGTTGGGTGTGTAACAAGGACGAATTGACGGGATTTTGGTGAAGATACAGATCTGAATCCGGCTTGTAGAAATTTTCAATAATTCGTCACTATTGAGAGAATAGGGCCAAAAACGATATATAGCACGATATCTCAAAAAGGTGTCGACGGATTTGGACGAAACTTGAATAGACACATTGGGTGTGTGACAAGGAAGAATTGATTCATTTTTGGTGAAGAGGATATATATTTACGGAACCGGGGTCGGGGTTCAGTATGAGGGGATCTTCTCGGACTCTTCCTGATCTCCAGCCCTGTAGGCGCGCGTACCCTGAATAAACCCCAGCCGTCAGTTCTCAAGCAGCTTTGCATGCTGATTGAAACTGCTAAACCTGGCAGGATCCTCGCTTCTAAAACGTGTGACCTTTTCTGGTGGTTCGACGATGTCAATGGAGGTATGTACCCTCAGCGCACACCTGTCTATTCATTTCGTATGGCCGAGCAGAACCGTGAGTACGCACTGGCTAATTATGGAGCCAATAGATGGAGGCAGGAACTTCCCGTCTATCTAGTGTTACACGCTAAGTCGAGCAATTGTGGGAAAGGACGAAAGCAAGCAGGTTGGAAACTTTTAACAACTCAGGAAGTACATTTATTCAATCAGTACAATAAAGCAATTGTTATTCAATCAGTGGTGTGAGCATGCGATTCTGTAATGAGCATGTTTTTACAATGCATGGACTGAAATCGCAATAGAAAGGCAACATTAAAAGACACACGAGAATTAGCCTTTCGGGTGAGAGAAAGGCTTGGTGTGCAATTTTCTCACGAGACACCGATTTATGCAGACAGGATTAAATGCTGATACTGCAGACAGAATTGGAAACAAAGTAGTACAATAAGGAAAGATCTCCACATGCTATTACCTAATGAGGCTGTGTTCAATTAAATGGTCATCGAGGTCAAATTGCTCATATGAGGTGTTGATTGAAGTAAGCAATCCCTGAGATTCCAGAAAGCAAATATCCAGGCCCTTTGGCATTTGGGTAACCCACTGTTGGCAGCCAATGAGATTTGTCAACAATGGTTATGCAGGTGGTATCTAAGAGCCAATTTTGTTGTTATTGTTGTGATAGTTTGATTAACAATTAATAATTTGGCGTTCATGCGGTCAGCATTTAACTCTTTTCTACTTTCCTCGCTCTTTCGTCATTTATTTTTCATCGTCATCCTCTGTATCCACGAGGTATTTGATATTTATATTACACTTGACTTGAGTTGTAAGGTTTGGCTGCACCAAACAACTTTGCCATGGATACCATCAACAGTGAAATCGGCACACTCAAAAGGGGAAAAACCTGGACAAAGCTTTGAGAGGAATACCAACACAAATCCAATCAAATTGTGTATTGGAAAAAAAGGAGCAAATACGTTAAAAAGAGAAAAAAGAAGAGACATTGTTTACTTCTTTTAATCCTCCTTATAGCATAGGGAAAGCCTGGTGTTGGCTTAGTGGTTCGGGTGGCAGCTTGGGATCCTAGGGTCCTGAGTTCAAGCCCCGTTGGCCGCTGAATTAATATACACCAGGAGGTTGACTCAGCCTGTCATCCTTCCGAGGTCGGCAAAAATGAGTACCAGTGTACTGGTAAGGGACATGCATCAGCGGCCAAGCCGCATCCCAACCAATGATGTAACCAGCAGCCAAGGCTGCACTCGATAGAGAGAGAGATAGCACAGGGGGAGGCTTATTGCTGTTCTCGGGTTTGATTTCTACAATTAAGCCCCCGATTGTTTTAAGGTATCACAGAGTTTCTTAGACCATAGTAGCACTAAAACCACATTTGAAAATTTATTTATTTTATTATATTATTATACCTGCACTCCACACACTCCAAATTTCCGAGCTGTCCAAGAACTTTTTGGAATGAAATTTTGCCTCAACAATGGGAATACACAATCATGTGGGGTTGACATCATGTTTTTTTGACTTTGACCTAATTGTATCGTAATTTAAACATTTTTCATCATAACTCGACGAAGGTTTTCCGATCAGAATTAAATTGCCCTCTAATAGAATAACCTGGAGCCCCACATCAAGGCACATTTATGCTTAATCTCATCATACCCCTCCAGGTTAAAGTCAAGGTCAAATGGCAGTCTGAGAAGAGTCGTTTCTGTCATCACTCAGTTTTTGCCAATGCGAATCTTAAAGACCTTGAAAGAAAGATGTCATGCTTGGCCTCTCCAAGATGTTCTTGAATCAAAATAATGTACCTGGCACTGTTGTTTTGCACCTGATATTTTTGGATAATTGTCATTTACAGTCTATCCCAAAATGTTGAAGGTCAAGGTCAAATAGTGGTCTGAAAAAAATGTGACCATCATTCGATCGCGGACCAAGGGTAAGTCGCAGGCCATCACCAAGGGTAAGCCTCCCCTGATCAGGGGAGGCTTTCCATTGAGGATCACTTTGTGATCACAGAGTCAGTGTCATTTCCTTTTTTTGTTGTTTAAGGATCCAAGACCATAGTGGAGCTGCTGCACACATATCTCATACACATGGACATACAAATGAATACACAAAATGCATCATAGGACTGTTCGATGAGACAAACACAGTCATTGGAGCTGGGGAAGTGCCATCATTTCTGGACACTGAGTACCAGTGGTGCCACGACAATGGCGCCGCCTTTCTCACCGCACTCAGCGGAGCATTTCCTAAGGAGGAATTTCCTCCTTATGGATGCCAACCTATTGGTATTGTCCATGCTCTTATCCTTTTAAATGCTGAATGTCAAGCAGAGAAGCAGCACGTACCATTTAAAAGTCTTTTGGTCTGACCCGGCTGAACTACTGATCTACCTGACGCAGAGTGAACGCTCCAAGCCATTACATGACCGATGAATTAAATGAAATATTAAGCTCCTTTGAAATCGAAAGAAAATGTTTTATTTTTGTTTCTGATTCACAGGAATGGGTAAAGGCACACTCTGAACAAGGAGTACTGGCTCATCACAGCATAACCACCCTCGAGGCAACCTTCAAGACTTTTGGCATGGCGGGTCTTGGCATGGCAAGAGCTTGTGTGTGCTGGGCCAATCACTGGCACGTGTGTGGCACACCTGCAGTGCAGATCGCACCCGATGTGCCAACCAAAGATGCCCATTGCCACCGTGACATCAAAGAGTCCAAACATTCTTGTGAAGCCGATGGAACTTGCTGTCTCTGCGACTTCGGCCTCTCACTTCGCCTCGATCCAGCATTGAGCATCGATGAGTTGGCAATCATGGACAGGTATGTGGATAAATAGGCTTTCCTACTTGTTCAAAAGCACATTTATACTTCTATACAGGGTCGCACAAATGTCAACTACATACCATTCATAAGAGCACACAATACACAGACGTGATTCATTCATCAGGGTTTGTCTCTTACTTTCCAAATATGACATTTTAGGTCTCTAAATTCCTCTCTGCTTTACAAGCACAACTAAGGTGACTTTAAAATTTAAAAAACCTTTAGCCAGTCAAATATATAGATATATGGATATAAGATCGGGGCAGCTTGGATTATTCTGTTTTAAAAGGAAAAAAAGGTGCATCAACCAAAAGTAATCAACAATAGATCGACTCTGTTAATTAGTAATAAACAAGCAAGAGCAGGGCCCGGTCTCAGGTGAACATTTCACCTGCTTCTCAGTGAGTTTCCTCAGGCCATAGACCTCGAGAGCAGATCGGGGAGCTGTTGGACTGTGTCATCTTCCAAAATTGATGCAATTAAGAATTACATTAGTTTGGAGGAGTCCTGCGAATAATGACATAGCAAAGGGCAACTCTCCACCCTGAAAGAAACAAAACAGGCAGAGCGGAAGGAGCCAGACATGCTTGGGCACTGGTTCTCCGTACTACCCGAGCCTTTCTGAAAGGATGGCAGGATAGTCTGCAGCAACGGATGGCATAGCCTACAAGCCTCTATGCACAATTCTAATGTCATCTTAAAACTAAAGGACCCACTACATCCATCATTCCTTGGGACCATACTCTGTGCAGAGCGTTGGTGCTGCCTAAGCAGTCTCCTTGGCTATTGGCCACAATCGCTGGAGGTCACCACTCCGACACAGGATATCAGCATGCTGCACTCATTTTGCCGACCTCGGAAGGATGACAGGCAGGGTCAACCCCACCTGGTAATAATTCAACAGCCGAGGGGGATTTGAACTCAGGATCCGAGGATCCCAAAAACCTTTGGCAGTCAAATATATAGAAATATGATATAACATTGGGGCAGCTTGGATTATGCAAAATAAAAACAACACCACCCTAACCATTGAGCAACACCAATACCACTGGTGATAAATCTGGAGTAGTTTACCATTCGTCATGCAAGAACTACGACCAATTCGACATTGGTGAAACTGGAAGAAATTTAAAACAAAGGCTAGATGAACATGATAGACGCAATTAGGCTTGGAAAGGGACCCAGTCAGCCACAGCACGTCAATGCCTGCGTGCAATGTCAGCCATACACGTCAATGGCCACAAATTTATCTTGGGACCCCGTGTGCGAGACACGACATCAAACAAACGACACAGGTTGATACTGGAAGCGTGGCACATGAAGAGCTGAGAGGGTGGTCTAACTGGGGAGACTGTGAACATACCCACAAATGTATACCATCGTCGGATACAATGGCAAAAGTGAATGGTGCAAGCAACTGAACAGGACGAGCAAAAAACAACAACACTGATCCCCAACACTACATCCAACACATGGAGAATACCCAACGGAAACTCACCAACCACGCAACCCACACATCATGTCCAACTGGACATGGCGACGTTGCGTTCGTGACCCAATCCAGCGGTTTTCGTGACCCAGAAACACAAAAAACACAGCACACACACCCACTCCCCCACATATACAATACCAGATCACGAGTAAGTAATAAAAATAGCAGAGCAAACCTTCAATGATGCAAATTTGACGTTTATTGCTTAAGGTTTGGCAAAATACAAACTCCTCCATGACCTCGCGCACCGGCACGTGACTGGAAATGAACGGTCACCTCGGAATAAAATTGGACACGTGCCGAGACGCGGGGTCTATTGCCCTGAGAAAGCTTGCTGGGACAGGTGATACGTCGACTGAGTCCAAGTCTGCACTTGCTTGTTATTTAAGTTAGCAGAGTAAATGTAGTTACCTTTTGGTTGGATGGCGCCTTTTTCTTTAAAAAAAAAAATTATATATATATAATGTACATATTGTTTTTAAAAAGAAAATTTTATGACGTATAGTGTTGCTTTTCATGAAAAATATAACTCTCTTGGAATTAATTTTTGGAATAAATGAAGCAAAGCATATTACATGTGCTGATGATTCTTTCCCTTGGAGAATGTTAAACTACCCGATGTTGACTCTATTCCACTCATTTGAATGTTAAATAGAGCTTAAAACAAGGAGAGTTCTTTTGATTCATGAAACCTCTGTCATGTCCCCATCCCATGCATCATCTCTTTTCGAACAAGAAAACTATCTTATTAACTCATCCAACGAATTCACTTGCCTAAACACCTACTGTGTGCCATCTTGTTCACCCAATATAACACAGATTGGAGTTTTTCTATCCCGTCATCTTTGCTCGTTGTCTAATCCACTTGCCCTTGTGTGGTCACAGTTTTCGATTCAATAAAAAACAGATTTGTCTTTAAAAACGTACCTTGGCCTCACCCTCCAATTCTGCTGAAAAATCTCTTATCCTTTTCAATAAACCACAATTATAGGCTTGTCCATCTGCATTGCCCTCGGCTTTCTCTGCTCTCTTGCCACCATTCCGGGTAATAACTTTCTCACAAGAAACATGGCAGCTAGCTCGGCCAATTCTGATGTGGTCGGACATGTCATTCAGTCTGCGAGTCTTTGTTTTGATTCACAAGATGTTAGCTGGCTGGCATTCAGGTGAGAGATGTTAAACACCTCGAAGAAAAAGAGTAGGCCATTGTGTGCCAATGAACAGCCAATTTTCCCTCCATGCCTGTAGACGTCAAAAGGGATGGCAAGTTCAGTGAGATGAAGGTAATAGTCAGAATCATGTTCGGCTGACACGATGGCCTAGTGATACACACACTTGCCTTTTCGTTGTCTCGCCTTGAGTTTGAACGCGAAGCACCAGCTATAAACTGTCAATCTGGTGTTGCACAGGCGGGTGATTCACATCAATGTGTGTCATCCCTCGGATGACGTTAAACTGGGCACTTTGTCTGTCGGTATTAGTTGTGGACGTTAAGGATCGCACGTGTTCTTTTCTTTGCGAAGAATAGGCAGCAATCGTCGGCATCCTAGCCAATTTTTTTCCCCCAAATTCCTGCATATTCCCACTGTCCCAAGGAAATGAAGTGCAAAGGGGGGGTCACTCCATCCTTTAACTGAGCATGTGGATTAGTATTAGTAGTAATAATGTTAGTACATCGAAAATAAGTAACTTGAGAGATACAAGAGAGTTTTGACCAGATTGAGAGCTAAACAAAATTCACAAAATACGAATCTGGAATGCAATAGTTCTCCATGTGTCTGTTATCAGCTTGAATTTGTTTCATAATGGAGAAAACAAGTGCTTCAAGTTGGACTTCCAATCAAAAACCCCATCCAGAAAATGATAATGGCAATGATTATAAAAGTAGGATTTAATCAAGTGTTTATAGCTGTTATCACCATTATTATTTATTATATTACAAGCATCTTCATTGGCAGGATAGTAAATGCGCACTTCACCTCTGAGCCGTCTAGCCTGGGTTTGAATCTCAGCCAGCTATAAATTGTCACTCTGGTGTTTATGTGTGTATCATCGATCCGAAGGACGTGAGGCCAGAGACCCACCTACCGATTGATGGATGTTTAAGATCCTAGGTGTCCTTCAGGAGGCTAAGCGAGTCATCATCTGGGCCGAGTTCAAAATTTTGCCACCCCTTCAGTCAAATGTCAGACCTGGCCTGCAGTTCGTGAAACACGGGCCATAATATGTACGCCGGCCATCCACACGAGAAGGAAGGAATATTTGGGCCGTTAATAGAACTGGTCATGTGAACTGGTCATTTTTCATGTTTACATGAAACCATTTAATGCTGTTCATGTGACAGGTAGTGAATTAGTTGGCATCACTGGATTCCACAGCAGCAACCACTTGATTATTTTGCCGCAATAATTTCCATGAACATTGGCATCATTTTGTTCACCAGAGCAAATTTTATGTCTTTTCACAGATTAATTTTTGCACTTGACTCCATGGTCTCTGTCAGTTAAACACTCGGAAGCTTTAACGTCCGTTCACAACACATCTCAGCTCTCGACACTACAGAATTAGTCCGTAGTCACTTTCCTGTGTGAACACAGCGTTCGACACCATTGGGTTTAAACACAGACCACACAGTTTAAAGCATTCATGCAACTGACCTGCTGCCAAGAGCACGACGTCGGTGAAACTTGCCGGTGTTTCAGGGAATGTTTTACTCTATTGGTCGGTGTATTGTGTGAACAGGTTGGTACAGAACGATACATGGCTCCAGAGGTCATGGAATCCAGGATAAAACCTGGAAGACCTGGAGGCCTTCAAGCAGGTGGATGTTATGCCATGGACTGGTTATTTGGAGATGGCTCTCGCTGTGATGCTATTGAGGTATGAACATTCTTCCATATCATTCATTCTATGACTTAAAAAAAATATTTTGCTCACCATGCGTCCAGAGCATCCATTAATTATATAAGGCCATATGTTTATTGTATAGGCATCTGTGGGAAAAAGTTACACAGTTGAAACGAGAGAAAAGGAAAAGAAGGGAGGAAGCAGTAAGAAAGGGAAAACAAAATAAAAGAGAAAAGGAGAGGAGGAATGGGGAGGGAAGGCAAAAAAAACAAAAAACACTTGTCGGATAGAAAATATTAGTGAGGGTAAAGGAAGGAACTCGTGTGGGAACATACAGAAAAGGAAGGGCAATAGGGGTGGGGGTAGAAAAACTGTCAAAAATTCATCATTTGTGAATGTCATAAAATATATGGCCCCTAATTTTAGTTTTCCAACAGTTCCAAAATTTATTTTGGAGATGTCAGTCCAATTTTCACAGAATTCCAATGGGAAAAGCAGAATACCATTTCACCCAGCACTCTCTCCCTAAGCCTTATTTCTCAAAACAGTTCGTAGAAAAGACTTCTTTGTTGAGGTTTTTTTTAAGGAAAGCCAGGAGCTATTTCTTTATAGTTCATATTCCTTCGATATAATCAGGTTATCACTTTGAGGTAACGCTAATTTAACTTTCATGTTTAATTGCTTGTGTGCATGCCAGTAAGCATCATGTGTAGGTTTGATCGATGTTTTGGACAGGGAACTTTTCCAGGAGATCCAATCCAGACTCTGCAGGTTAAGTGAGGAGACTTACAACTCATGACTTTCAGAATTCTTTTGTCTCTTCTTGAAGATTAGTTAAATTTTTCATTATCTTAGGTTAACCAGTTATCTATAAAGTACATACGCAAGTGGCAAAATGTTTGATCTGTTCCATCACAAAATGAATGCATTTCCTCCCCTTCTTTCCTTTACCCGATTGCTGTTGCTTGAATTCCCCTCTTCTTCCTCCAAGCCCCCCCCCCACCTTATTTATTTTGATGGCAAATATAGAAAGGGCCTTTACATCTACGAGTTGGAGATACATTTCATCAACCTTGTTCGAAAAATTATTTGGTGGTGTAGGGGGGCATTGGCTCTATCAGGATGGCCAGAGTACGTACACTTACCTTTAAGTTTGTCTAATCTGGGTTCCAATCCGACCTAGCTATAAACTGCCATATTGGTGCTTCCCAGTCAGGGGGATTCATCAATTTGTGTGCTGTCCTTCAGATGGACGTAAACTGGGCGTCCCGTCTGCTGACATTAGTTGGTGGACTTTAAAGATCCCACGGTGTCCTGAGCAAAGAGTAGGCGAGCTATCGCCAGCACCATTAACAAATTCCAAATTCCAACCACAACGACTGTTGGTAAGACAGTGGCAAACCACCCAGTACAACCCCTGCCATAAACTGCTTTGGCAGCACCGACGCTCTGCAACAGAGTCTGGGTCCATCAAGAACAGAAAGGGAGGGGGAGGGGCACATTTCCTGTTAAGTGGAGGTGAAAATCTCTCAAATGACATTTGAGAGAATGATTTCATTTATTCATGTGAAGGAAATAGATAAAATGCTGAGAACGTTTGCTTTGCTCGCTAATTATGATCCTGCTTAATCCATTCAACCTCTTACCCATAACAATGCACCCATTACCTCTGGACATCTCCTGTGCTTGTGTGAACAGATGTCCAGCTTACAAGCCCCGTTTGGTGAGAAGGTTCACGAACACCCCCGTGCGTCGAGAGCATGAAGGATATAGTGTTACGGGAACGTGGCAGGCCCGACATTCCCGGAAGTTGAGGGAGACATTCGGTATGGTTTTGGTGAAAATTAATATGTCGTGAACTCTAAAAGCAGCCGAGACAAAATTCTGCAAATAGCTGTTGCTCATTGCTTACTATTTCAATATTTCCTGTGTTGTTTCAGCCATGAGCAGTTTGTGTGAAACTATGATTGAATGCTGGGATCCAGATCCAGAGGCCCGCCTCACAGGAAATTGTGTTGTGGAACGTTTCCTGACCATGCAGCGTGAATATGGAGAAGGCTGCCTCTGGCACGTTGATGTCCAAGTGATAAACGGACCGATTTAGCACCAGCCCATGGACTGGGGATGCCAGAAGGAAGGTTCTCACATGAGTTTCCTGAGGGACACAGGAAAGGCACTAGATCGACTGGAGTATGTCATGTAAGTTTGGGCAAGGAATTATTAAAGAAACAAGAATCAGCAAGCCCAGCCCTCGAGTAGACCTCAACCAATTGCTTTGGCTGTTCACACAGCGATAAAGGCAACACATCAGTAGGCCAGTCTCGTCGCAAAACCTCCAAAACAGACTTCTTGTTTTGTTTTTTTATCGTTTTGTTGTTCAGACAAAATGTTCAAAAAACCTGTGATGTCGCACTATGGCTTCCACACATTTAGCAACATGTTACAAAATTATCAATGAAATGTACTCATTATGTCCCTCTCAATGTATTGCGGGCACTTTTGACAGAAAGTCTTGTAGCTTGATGTGAAGTGAGTCTCACGTCTCCTCTGGAAAATGGTTCAGGAATGGTGGCCAGCAGGATATATTTGTACACTGATGGAGAGGTGGTGCCATACTGGAAGATCGGTCATACTGGTTTCACAAGGAGGGTACAATTGTCCCAAAGTCAGGTGGATTTGGGTCTTCCTCTACCTATGACCTGCCACACGGATTTCTGGGTCGTTTGGCGATCGTCACAAACAAAATCCTGTTAAAGACGAACTTCTAATGTGAAGCACAAACAATACTGTATGTTGTTGTCCTGATCTGCTTTATATGTGTGAGATTGAAGATATGCAGTATCTTTACAAAACTGGCCAAAGAAGGTGAATGTGAGTGAAAAGATTGCGGCGCTGATGGTTGTCTGTGGTGATGAACTGGAAGTTATGCATCGGCAGCCACATGTTTATGAAGTGCATGTATCTTGTAACCAGAATCGCACGGAGAGGAAGAAGTAGTCCACATCATTTGCCTGGTTTCTTATCCACAGGGTACTATTGAACCGAATAGCTTGATGTTCATTATTTCCCACAAATGTTGTCCATTATTTTACACTAACATGTTTATCAGCTTTAACAAAACCAAAATCTGCTGTTTTTAAAAACCATACGAAAAATCGATCAACATAAAGTTTATTTTTAATATGCAATAAGTGAATGACGTCACTTAAAACCTGGAGCAAGTAGCCGGGTTCTGCAATAGACACAGAAAAGCTCCAACAATGAAGCAAAGCCTCACGACGATCAACAGTAGATAAGGATGGATGGTTCCATTCATTAAACTACTCGGGTACGTCATTGGTGAAGAATCGCGTAGAACCACGGAACTCGCAAAGAAAGAAAAAAATGGAGCATGATGGTTGAAAGTAAAGTATGTGGACGGAAAGGAGAATGGAGAGAAGAATAAATTAAAAGGGGTTTTGCATTGACATGAAACGCTTCAATCAGGTTGACCAGTATAGGACATTTACATCGGATGTATGTAGAATGGTCAACCCCCTTTCCTCCTCCCCCAGAACCCTTACTTTCCTATGGTGTCTCCATACATTATTTTCTCTCTTGCTCCCTCATCCTCTTTTAATTTTAACATTTTTTATACATCCACACATGAAGATGGTCCTAACAATTACTCTTCCTCTACCAGCGCTGATAACCCATCCTGTTTAGGAGGGTGTGTGTGTGTTGTGTTGTGTGTGTGTGTTGTTTTGTGTAGGGCCCACTCTAGATGCATAATTTGTATCGAAGACTTCAGGGTCCATTACAGTAGTTCCAGCTTGAAGCTGTTTTGTTCTGGCATTGCATGTTGGTCCAAAGCCCCATCCAAGTGGAATGTGTGTGGGCTTTTTAAGACAACAATGTTATGTTGATATCCGACGAGGCCTTGATATTTGAGCAAGACTATTTTATCAAAAACACACCCGATCAGCAGAATAAACTACAATGAAAAATAGTATCATGGTCCCCTCATGAAATAAGGTGAAACAGAGGTGGGGAAAGACTGAAAAGTCAAAGCTTATTATGCCTCCACGTAGCGTACCGTTTAATTTCCTCGCACGTAGTACCGTTTTAAGTTCCTCCACGTAGGTCACCGTTTTAATTTCCTCCACGTAGGTTACCGTTTTAATTCCTCCACGTAGGTTACCGTTTAATTGGTCTGCAGTGAAATCGAAGCTCCTATAAGCACGTTCTTTATGTGGACAGGAGGAGGTATACAAAATATCATGGAAACGAGGGAGAGATGATTGTATTACAAACAGTATAACACAAAATACGCTGTCTACGAGACTTTTTTTTGGATTGGCATGCAGTATAGTTTCACATTGGGGCATATGTTCATTTGTATGCAAATAATGTAGAATTTTGACTCAGCCCCCGCCCCCCCCAACATCTCCCACTTTTATTTCTATAACACCCCATTACTTTCACTTCTCTACTCAGTTCTACCTCTAAAACTTCTTCCAACCATAACTCTCCTTCAATCCTTCTCTCTTTCCGGACCATCCTTCCTCTCTCAATCTTTTACTTATTTCGGCCGACCCCGGATGCATGCCTGAAAAATCATTCGACGAACATTCCTTTGACGTGTTTCTATACAGATCGATTGTACTCCTTTGCGATGGCATTTAACAAAATATATTGAGCTGCTGTAATATAAATGATTACACCTTTATGGTAAAACACAATTATATTTTATTTTGATATGCCAAATAGAGATATATGTCACTGAAAAGCACTATGAATTTCTGTTTCCTAATAGCGATTTGTATGTACATGTTGGGCTTGTGAATTAAGCAATAAAGTTTTATCCTTTTAAAACAGATGATCTTTCTTTGTCTTTTTTTTTTTCTTTCTCAACGATCATGAAATCTGGGCTTTACTCAGGATAAAAATGTTGCCAGGTTGAGATGGTGGTTTACTTAACATGAGCAAACAAAAGCTACCTGGAAATCTCAGTCCTCACCCTATTGTATGGAATATGTTAAACAACCACCCCTATCCATTTCCTTGCATCCACTGGAAGATGGTTCAGTCTGTTGAACTTGGAACCTCACCATCTAACCGATGACTTTTCCTGCGCTGATAACATAGCAGTTTCACCTGCAATACAATAGCGTTTGATGACACCTAATGCCTCCTCCTGTGATGAAGTTCCTTTAGGGAATTCATATCATTATTAGGGTACCAATTAGCCTTACAACTGTGGTACCGCTGATTGTTTTTGTTCTGTTGTAAACCGCTCCTTCCCAATTCCATATCCAGACGATGCCATGACCACTAATCGCCGGGTGCCGAAGGAAGAGTAACTCAGTTTCTTACTCCGTTTTCTTGGCTACTTGCCAAAATCGAAGATTTTTTCAAGATATTGGTCAGGTCCAATTAATTGTTTCCTGTCTCTATCTGTCTTTATCACTAAAGATCCACAAATTAAACAATCCTCACAAAAACTTCACCACCTGTAGAGTTTATCTTGGGCAGAAACCCCTCTTGTTTTTGAGGTCAAAAGGTCAACATAGGCCAAAGCGCAACACTCAAGTGGTATAGAAACATCCTCAATTTCATCCCATCCACTTGAAATTTTCAGGTTATGGGACATGTGCTGAGGAGTGCATCGCTGCGTCCACTTTGC
>CM068952.1:101379698-101391494 GCA_035128595.1 Eptatretus atami
ATTACATTATCGGCGCGCAGTATTTCCACGCCACAATGTCAGCAGTCCAGTGTATTATTTTTTCGGTAGCCACGGCGTATTTAGGCCTAAGTCACATTGCCACGGCGGCCGTGGGGTCTCCAAATCTTACGGCCTATAGCAATTATACGTGCGGCCGCAGATTTCCACGGTCACACAATGTAGCAGTCACATGTTTTTTTTTGTGGAGCCGCACGCCGATTTAGGCCTAAGTCACATTTGCCACGGCGACCGTGGTCTCTCAAAATCTACGGCCATTGCAATTATACGGGCGGCCGCAGTATTTCCACGGTCACACAATGTAGCAGTCACATATGTTTTTATTTTCGGTAGCCGCACGCCGTCTATTTAAAATTGTGGAGACGAAACGTGGGTTGCCGTACGTCTTTTGATTTGATGTCGCACAGTAGCTTAGGCGTTCCTGCGGCGCATAGAATTTTCAAGCAGACGCAAGGTGCCCGCAAGGCGACCGCAGGGGGACCGCAGGGGGCCCTAAGGCGAACGTCGGGCCACACGGACGTAACGAAGGGTTAAATTTTTTTTTTACCAGTTTTTTTTTTTTCGGCTTGTCGAATTTCTACGGCAAACGTAGAAATGAAAAAGTTATAACTCCGCATTATAATTCCACGGCGACCTTCGACCTGTAAAAATATAGCCTTACGGCGTAGGGCCACCCTGAGGCCACCTCAGAAACTCTGCGGCCGCCGCACGTTCTGTCAATTCAGAGGCGTACGGCCGCCGTACCTCGCCGTAGAGCAAATGTGACTTAGGCCTTAGGTCTTAAATTGTGGAGACCGAAAACGTGGGGTTGCCGTACGGTCTTTGATGATGTCGCAGGTGACCTTAAGGGGCCCTGCGGCGGCCAATAGAATTTTCAAGCAGACTCAAGTGCCCGCAAGGCGACCGCAGGGGCCTTAGGCAACGTGCCGGCCAGCGGACGGTAACGAATGGGTTAGTTTTTTTTTTTTTTTTTTTACCAGTTTCTTTGTTTCGGTTGTCGAATTTCTACGGCGAACGTAGAAATAGAAAAAATTATAAAACTCCGCGTTATATATCCACGGTGACCTATCGGCCTGTAAGATAAGCCAAACGGCGTAGGGCCACCCTGAGCCACCGCAAAACTCTGCGGCCGCCGCACATTTCTGTACATTCAGAGGGCGTACGGCCGCCTGTATCCTCGCCGTAGAGCAAATGTGACTTAGGCCTAAGCAAGAAGAAAGGAGCCTCTTTGCTTTTGAGGTGAATAGGTTAAAATTCAAATCGGCCATAAGGTCAAAACTGACATAGATTCTCTAAAATGACAATTTTATCCGATTTATTTGAACAGGGTTTGCATATCATGTCACTGAATTCAACCACCCAATATTTTTGAGGTCAACACAGGGTAAAGGTCAAACACTTTGGTGGAATTCCTAAATCCTCAATTTTTCTCAATTGACTTGAAATTTGAAGAGGACTTGCGATACATCAGATTCCTGAATTCAACCACCAATTATTTTATTGGTCAAATTGCTTTCCAAATTTCACAAGTATCTGCTCGGCCGATGTCTTTCATTTTGCTTGCTTGTTTGTCTGTTTGCAGGATATCTCAAAAAGTTGTGAACGACTCAAATGAAATTTTGTGGGCAGGTTGGGTGTTTCTTAACGAGGACGAATTGACGGGATTTTGGTGAAGATACAGATCCTGAATCCAGGCTTGTGAAATTTTCAATAATCTGTCACTATTGAAGATAAGGGCCAAAAACGATATATTCACCGATATCTCAAAAAGTGTCGACGGATTTGGACGAAACTTGATGACACATTGCGTGTGTGACAAGGAAGAATTGATTCATTTTGGTGAAGAGGATATATATTTACGGAACCGGGTCGGGTTCAGTATGAGGGGATCTTCTCGGACTCTTCCTGATCTCCAGCCCCGTAGGCCGCGTACCCTGAATAAATCCGCCAGCCGTACGTTCTCAAGCAGCTTTGCATGCTGATTGAAAATGCTAAACCTGGCAGGATCCTCGTTCTAAAACGTGTGACCTTTTCTGGTGGTTCGACGATGCTACATTGAGGTATGTACCCTCAGCGCCCACCTGTCTACATTTCGTATGGCCGAGCAGAACCGTGAGTACGCACTGGCTAATTATGGAGCCAATAGATGAGGCAGAATCTCCGTCTATCTAGTGTTTACACGCTAAGTCGAGCCATTGTGGCGAAGGACAAAGCAGCAGGTTGGAAACTTTTAACACTCAGGAAGTACATTTATTCAATCAGTACAATAAAGCAATGTTATTCAATCAGTGGTGTGAGCATCGATTCTTATAATAGAGCATGTTTTTACAATGCATGGACTGAAATCGCAATAGAAAGGCACATTTAAGACACACGAGAATTACCTTCGTGAGAAAGGCTTGTTGCATTTCTCACGAGACACCGATTTTATGCAGACAGGATTAAATGCTGATACTGCAGACAGAATTGGAACAAATAGTATCAAAAGAGAAGATCTCCACATGCTATTACCTAATGAGGCTGTGTTCAATTAAATGGTCATCGAGAGGTCAAATTGTCATATGAGGTGTTGATGAAGTAAGCAATCCCTGAGATTCCAGAAAGCAAATATCCAGGCCTTTGGCATTTGGTAACCCACTGTTGGCAGCCAATGGATTTGTCAACCAATGGTTATGCAGGTGGTATCTAAGAGGCCAATTTTTGTTGTTATTGTTGTGATAGTTTGATTAACAAATATTAATTTGGCGTTTCATGCGGTCAGCATTTACTCTTTCTACCTTCTCGCCCGCTTTCGTCATTTTTTTTCATCGTCATCCTCTGTATCCATCGAGGTATTTGATATTTATATTACACTTGACTTGAGTTGTAAGGTTTGGCTGCACCAAACAACTTTGCCATGATACCATCAACAGTGAAATCGGCACACTCAAAAGGGGAAAAACCTGGACAAAGCTTTGAGAGGATACCAACAAATCCAATCAAATTGTGTTATGGAGAAAAGAGCAAACACTTAAAAAGAAAAAGAAGAGACATTGTTTACTTCTTTTTAATCCTCCTTATAGCATGAGAAAGCCTGGTGTTGGCTTAGTGGTTCGGGTGGCAGCTTGGGATCCTAGGGTCCTGAGTTCAAGCCGTTGGCCGCTGATTAATATACACCAGGAGTTGACTCAGCCTGTCATCCTTCCGAGGTCGGCAAAATGAGTACCAGTGTACTGGTAAGGGACACTGCATCACGGCCTACCGCATCCAAAAAATGATAACCAGCAGCCACAGGCTGCACTCGATAGAGAGAGAGATAGCACAGGGGGAGCTTATGCTGTTCTCGGGTTTGATCTCACAATTAGAGCCCCCGATTGTTTTAAGGTATCACAGAGTTCTTAGACCATAGTAGCACTAAACAACCATTTAGAAAATTATTATTTTATTTTATTATTATTACCTGCACTCCCACACTCTCAATTTCCGAGCTGTCCAAGAATTTTTGGAATGAAATTTGCCTCACACATGGAATACACAATCATGTGGTTGACATCATGTTTTTTTGACTTTGACCTAATTGTATCGTAATTTTAACATTTTTCATCATAACCTGACGAAGGTTGTCCGATCAGAATTAAATTGCCCTCTATAGATAACCTGGAGCCCCAATCAAGGCAACTATATGCTTAATCTACATCACTACCCTCCACGTTAAAGTCAAGTCAAATGGCAGTCTGAAGAAGAGTCGTTTCTGTCATCACTCAGTTTTGCCAATGCGAATCTTAAAGACCTTGAAAGAAAGATGTCATGCTTGGCCTCTCCAAATGTCTTGAATCATAATAAGTGACCTGCCCTGTTGTTTTGCACCTGATATTGTTGGATAATTGTCATTTACAGTCTATCCCCAAATGTTGAAGGTCAAGGTCAAATAGTGGTCTGAAAAAAATGTGACATCATTCGATCGCGGACCAAGGTAAGTCGCAGCCATCACCAAGGTAACTCCCCTGTCAGGGGAGGCTTTCCATTGATGATCACTTTGTGATCACAGAGCAGTGTCATTTCCTTTTTTGTTGTTTTAAGATCCAAGACTCATAGTGGAGCTGCTGCACACATATCTCATACACATGGACATACAAATGAATACACAAAAGCATCATAGGACTGTTCGATGAGACAACACAGTCATTGAGCTGGGGAAGTGCCATCACTTTCCTGGGCACTGATACCAGTGTGCCACGACAATGGCGCCGCCTTTCTCACCGCACTCAGCGGAAAGCATTTCCTAAGGAGGAATTTCCTCTTATGGATGCCAAACCTATTGGTATTGTCCATGCTCTTATCCTTTTAATGCTGAATGTCCAGCAGAGAAGCAAGCACGTACCATTTAAAATCTTTGGTCTGAGCCGGCTGAAACTACTGATCTACCTGACGCAGAGTGAACGCTCCAAGCCATTACATGACCGATGATTAAATGAAATATTAAGCTCCCTTTGAAATCGAAGAAAAAATGTTTTATTTTTGTTTCTGATACAGAATGTAAGCACTTGAACAAGGAGTACTCGGCTCATCACAGCATACCACCTCTAGGCAACCTTCAAGAGCTTTTGGCATGGCGGGTCTTGGCATGGCAGAGATGTGTGTGCTGGGGCATCACTGGCACTGGTTGTGGCACACCTGCATGGCAGATCGCACCGCATGGGCCAACAAAATGCCCATTGCCCACGTGACCTCAAGAGTCCAAACATTCTTGTGAGCCGATGGACATTGCTGTCTCTGCGACCCGGCCTCTCACTTCGCCTCGATCCCAGCATTGAGCATCGATGAGTTGGCAAATCATGGACGGTATGTGGATAAATAGGCTTTCCTACTTGTTCAAAGCACATTTATACTTCTATACAGGGTCGCACAAATGTCAACTACATACCATTCATAAGAGCACACATACACAGACGTGATTTTCATCAGGGTTTGTCTCTTACTTTCCAAATATGACATTTTAGTCTCTAAATTCCTCTCTGCTTTACAAGCACAAACTAAGGTGACTTTAAAATTTAAACCTTTAGCCAGTCAAATATATAGATATATGATATAAGATCGGGGCAGCTTGGATTATTCTGTTTTAAAAGGAAAAAAAGGTGCATCCAACCAAAAGTAATCACAATAGATCGACTCTGTTATTTAGTAATAAACAGCAAGAGCAGACCCGGTCTCAGGTGACATTCACCTGCTTCTCAGTGATTTCCTCAGGCCATAGACCTCGAGAGCAGATCGGGAGCTGTTGACTGTGTCATCTTCCAAAATTGATGCAATAAAGCATTACATTAGTGATTGAGTCTGCGAATAATGGCGATAGCAAAGGGCAACTCTCCACCCTGAAAGAAACAAAACAGGCAGAGGCAAGAGAAACCAGACCTGCTTGGCACTGTGTTCTCCGTACTACCCGAGCCTTTACAAGATGGCAGGATAGTCTGCAGCACCGGCATGCTGCTGCACAAGCCTTTATGCACAATTCTTATGTCATCTTAAAACTAAAGGACCCCTACCATCCATCACATTCCTTGACCATACTCTGTGCAGAGCGTTGGTGCTGCCTAAGCAGTCTCCTTGGCTATGGCCACAATGCTGGACGGTCACCACTCGCGAACACGGATAATCAGCATGCTGCACTCATTTTGCCGACCTCGGAAGCATGACAGGCAGGGTCAACCCCACTCGGTAATCAAATTCAACAGCGAGGGGGTTTGAACTCAGGATCCGAGATCCCAAAAACCTTTGGCAGTCAAAATATATAGATATGATATACATTGGGCAGCTTGATTATGCAAATAAAACAACACCACCCTAACCATGAGCTAACACCAATACCACTGGTGATGATAATCTGGATAGTTTACCATTCGTCATGCAGAGACTACGACCAATTCGACATTGGTGAAACTGGAAGAAATTTAAAACAAAGGCTAGATGAACATGATAGAGCAATTAGGCTTGGAAAGGTGACCCAGTCAGCCACGCACGTCAATGCCTGCGTGCAATGTCAGCCATACACGTCAATGGCCACAAATGTACTTTGGGACCCGTGTGCGAGACACGACATCAAACAAACACACAGGTTTACTGTAAAGCGTGGCACATGAAGAGCTGAAGGGTGGTCTAACTGGGGAGACTGTGAACATACCCACAAATGTATAACTTCGCGATACAAATGGCAAAAAGTGAATGGTGCAAGCAACTGAACAGGACGAGCAAAAAAACACAACACTCGATCCCCCACTACATCCACAACATGGAGCATACCCACGGAAACTCACCAACCACGCAACCCACACATCATGTCAACCTGGACAATGGCGCGTTGCTTCGTGACCCAATCCAGCGGTGTTCGTGACCCAGAAACACAAAAAACACAGCAACACAACCACTCTCCCCCACATATACAATACCAGATCCGAGTAAGTAATAAAAATAGCAGAGCAAACCTTCAATGATGCCAATTTGACGTTTATTGCTTAAGTTTGGCAAATACAAACTCCTCCATTGACTCGCGCACCGGCACGTACTGGAAATGAACGGTCACCTCGGAATAAAATTGGACACGTGCCGAGACGCGGGGTCTATTGCCCTGAGAAAGCTTGCGGAGCAGGTGATACGTCGACTGAGCCAAGTTTGCACTTGCTTTTATTTAAGTTAGCAGAGTAAATGTAGTTACCTTATTGGTTGGATGCGCCTTTTCTTTAAAAAAAAAAAATTTATATAATATATTGTACATATTGTTTTTAAAAGAAAATTTTATGACGTATAGTGTTGCTTTTCTTGAAAATATAACTCTCTTGAAAATTTTTGTTGGAATAAATGAAGCAAAGCCTATTACATGGCTGATTCTTTCCCTTGGAGAATGTTAAACTGACCCGGATGTTGACTCTATTCCACTCATTTTAATGTTATATAGAGCTTAAAACAAGGAGAGTTCTTTTGATTCATGAAACCTCTGTCATGTCCCCATCCCATGCATCATCTCTTTTCAACAAGAAAACTATCTTATTAACTCATCCAACGAATTCACTTGCCTAAACACCTACTGTGTGCCATCTTGTTCACCCAATATAAACCACAGATGGAGTTTTCTATCCCGTCATCTTTGCTCGTTGTCTAATTCACTTGCTTGTGTGGTCACAGTTTTCGATTCAATAAACAACTTTGTCTTTAAAACGTACCTATGGCCTCACCCTGCCAATTCTGCCTGAAATCTGCTTTCCTTTTCAATAAACCACAATTATAGGCTTGTCCATCTGCATTGCCCTCTGCTTTCTCTGCTCTCTTGCCACCATTCCGGGTAATAACTTTCTCACAAGAAACATGGCAGCTAGCTCGGCCAATTTAGTGTGTCGGACATTCATTCAGTCTGCGAGTCTTTGTTTTATTCACAAGTTTAGCTGGCTGCATTCAGGTGTGAGATGTTAAACACCTCGAAGAAAAAGATAGGCCATTTGTGCCAATGAACAGCCAATTTCCCTCCATGCCTGTAGACGTCAAAAGGGATGGCAATGTTCAGTGAGATGAAGGTAATAGTCAGAATCTGTTCGGCTGACACGATGGCCTAGTGATACACACACTTGCCTCTTTCGTTGTCTCCCTTGAGTTTGAACCGAAGCCCAGCTATAAACTGTCAATCTGGTGTTCACAGGCGGGTGATTCACATCAATGTGTTGTCATCCCTCGGATGGACGTTAAACTGGGCACTTTGTCTGTCGTATTAGTTGGTGGACGTTAAGGATCGCACGGGTGTTCTTTGCGGAAGAATAGGAAGCATCATCGGCATCCTAGCCAATTTTTTTTCCCCCAAATCCTGCCATATTCCCACTGTCCCAAGGAAATGAAGTGCAAAGGGGGGGTCACTCCATCCTTTAACTGGCATGTGGATTAGTATTGTAGTAATAATGTAGTACATCGAAAATAAGTAACTTGAGAGATACAAGAGAGTTTTTGACCAGATTGAACTAACAAAATTTCACCAAATACGAATCTGGATGCAATAGTTCTCCATGTGTCTGTTATCAGCTTGGGAATTTGTTTTCATAATGGAGAAAACAGTGCTTCAAGTTGGACTTCCAATCAAAAACCCATCTCAGAAATGATAATGGCAATGATTATAAAATAGGATTTAGATCAATGTTTATAGCTGTTTATCACCGTTTTATTTATTATATTACAAGCATCTTCATTGGCAGGATAGTAAATGCGCACTCACTCTGAGCCGTCTAGCCTGGGTTTGAATCTCAGCCCAGCTATAAATTGTCACTCTGGTGTTTATGTGTGTATCTCGATCCGAAGGACGTGAGCCAGAGACCCACTACGATATGATGTTTAAGATCCTATAGTGTGTCCTTCAGGAGGTAAGCGAGTCATCATCTGGCGCCGGTAATCTCTCTCCGCAGTATTTCCACGGTCACACAATGTAGCAGTCACATATGTTTTTATTTTTCGGGTAGCCGCACGCCGTATTTATAAATTGTGGAGACCGAAAACGTGGGGTTGCCGTACAGTCTTTGATTTGATGTCGCACAGTGACCTTAGGGCGTTCCTGCGGCGGCCATAGAATTTTCAAGGAGACAAGTAGCCTAAGGTGCCGAGGACCGCAGGGGCTAAGGCGCGAATGGCGCCAAGTACTCACGGACGTAACGTGAGTTGGGTAATACATTTTTTTTCTGAAAAAAATAATAAAAGTTCAGATATATACAGTAAGTGCGGTGCCCCAGAGTCCGTAATTGAATTTCCAGGAGGTGTGTCGTAGCAAGCCGAATGCACAAAGTTCGATTCCAAAAGTATTTTCCATAGAAATAAGGAGTGAATAAACTGGTCCTGGAAATCCAAGAGAAACCCATTCCAAGAGCTATTCAACAGAATCCCATGTTTAGAGTGAAATGTAGATGATAAATGACCTTCGGTGGTCGTGATGCAGTATAGTAAGGTAACTGTAGGCGAGAATGCGGCTACCGCATGAGTAGGTAAGGAGTGCAGTATGGTAGAGCAGATCCAATTCAACGTCACGATATACAGTGCGAGCTGGCTGGGTCGATGTCGCATCTGCGAGTGTGCCCAGGCAGCTCATCAACTGAGCCGAAATTCTTATCAAAACGCATCGGCTGAGGTAATCAGTGATAGTTAGCAATCTACAAGCTCTATTTCTGATGAAATTTAAATCTGCGACAGTCCGTACATACGTGAGTCGGATTGCTATTTATGAGATTATTAATTAAAACCAAGATTGAGTAAATAAGAAAAAAAACATTGTCCTTCAGGGACGTATTCTGCCAAAGGTGCCGAGGTGCTTTTATAGGTCCACTGAGGTGAAAAGCTGCTATCAAGGGCGACTCCTGGTATATATCTTGCTACGATATACAGGAGATGCCGATGAGAAATCGTTACTAGCGAGAATCTGAAATAGGCGTTTGCCTCATGAAATGTGACAATGAACAGTCATAAGTTAACTTGATATCTAGAAGCATCACGAGGGGTTCAATTTGAGTAACACGATAGTGAGTGCTAACTGAAAATTTTGAGACCTTGGGGTCAAATATGTTTACCTTAGCGTACCAAAGTCAAGGCAATCGACTAAAATAAATACTGGCGCAGACATTGAATATATTCATGAAGTTGAGAAGAAGATCAGTCAAAATTCTCAAAATAAAGGGTTTGCGTGACTCCTGATTTGCGACAGAAGTGGCTGACCTTTAATCCTTGATCAAAATTTTATGCGCTGAAAGGGACGTTATAGGCTCTGATATGCGAGTTAATTAAATTTTCGCAATGATAATGTGCTGAGAGTGATTTTATGTGATTATCAGACAAAAGAAAAAAAAAACTATGAAGGTAGGTAATGCACAATATTATTACAGCTGAGGCAGACATGAACTATTATCCCTAATGTTGAAGACGATGCTCGAGTCAATATCCAATAAATAGGGTTTCGTCGATTCCCGATGATTTGCGACAAGTGACGTGACTCTGACATTGAATTCATACAAATTTTATGCGCTGAATGGGACCTTATAGGCATCTGGATAGCGACATTAAAAAAAATTTCAATGATAATGTGATCTGAGAGTGATTTATATGTGATTAAGAAAAAAAAACATATGAAAGTAAGGCATGCACGAAAAATTAATAGTGAGCCCGCTCAGACCATGAGTATATTCCATAGAAGTTTTGAGGACGATCACGACGAATATAACTCGCAGAAGATAAGGGTTAGTCGATCCAGGTTGCAGAGCTGTGCTTAGTTGACTTTGACCATTGAATTACAATGTTATGCGCTGAGTGAGGGATCCGTTAAGGACCGACGTTGCTGAAGTTACTAAAATTTACGGAATGATAAATGTGCTCGTGAGATTTTTAATAAGATTAGGAAAAAAAACAAAAACAAAGACAACAACAAAAGAAAACTGACTAAGGGTGACTGAACATATGTTGTCTAAAACTGTCGTTTTGGCAAGATGAAAAAAAATGAATAGCGTGACTATCTATTGCAAAAAGCTTCGTTTGCCAAGATAAAAGCACATAGGTGAAAACGCGCAGGTAGTATATGTGGAGAGTGCGGCTTAGCATAAAGACCGAGATGCTGTACAGAGGTGTCTTCCACGAAGATCTGAAGAACAAGCGTGGAGATGCGGGTCGAACAGGTGGGGAGACGTGAGCACATGAAGTTCATTGTGGTTGAATTTCTGAGTAAAATAGTATATAAGGCTCTAAGGGCAAAATTCATTTTTTCAGGTTGATCGGAGAATCGCAGCCGACATAAGCCAGTGACATTACGCCTACTACGTGAGGCGTGGAACCAACTAGTCTATAACTTACGGCATGTGATTGCTTATGGCGAGGTAGAAATGAAAAAAGTTATAACTCCGCGTTATAATTCCACAGGTGACCTACGGCCTGTAAAAGATAGCAAACGGCGTAGGGCCACCTGAGGCCACCGCAGAAACTCTGCGGCGCGCGCACTTTCGTCAATTCAGAGGGCGTAGGGCCGTATCCTCCTAGAGCAAATGTGATTAGGCATGAATGATGCTCCATTTGTTCCAGGACGCAACACACTTGGGATTGACAGGTCAAAATGTGATCACCCTAAGAGGTTGTTAGCGTAGGAAAAGCTAATTGGTTATTCGACTTAATTGTGCTTGAGTCTTTCAATGGATATGGGCAATTTCCTTCTTGTGAGTTGTCCTGTCGAAACCTCAAAGATGAAATGTGGTTGGGTTATATGTCGTGGTGAGTGTGGCTTTGGGGGCCCATTCAACATCATATTCATGACTATGTTGTCACAAGTGTAATCTTGAGTCAGTCAGTCGTTCATGAAATGATAGTGTGGGGAGTGGTCCTCCTATTGAAGATAGTCTCTCTTGAAACCCATGTAACTGCAAGCTCAAACTTCCCAAGAATATGATGTAAGCTTTGTATTTGCGTTCAGTGCGCTTGCAATTGGTCGTAAGCCAGGAGAGCAATATTCATGTATATTATTGCGACAAGGTGCATATTTCTGAGTAAGAGGTTGTATGAAATGGTGGGGGGGGTATGAAGCCAGTATCGCAGTTCTTGGAAGTTGACAGTGTCATAAAGAGGAATCGTCTATAAAGAAACAACATTTGTAAGGAACGTTGATGGTCTTTCTTCAAATCTGTTGCAAACCATGGCACATTGGACTCTTGGCATTTAGGAATTGAGGACACCCGAGTATTAGCGATACCACCGAACTTATTTCTTAGCCGTATAATCTGAGTAACTGCAATTGTAGGCATGTTACAG
>CM068952.1:101391519-101411430 GCA_035128595.1 Eptatretus atami
TCCATAAAGCTCGGAACAAGTGTGTATCTACCCTCCGGAGAGCCAGAAAACAAACATCTTTCTAAGCTCAAGTTTGAACTCTCAAACTTCTCTCCCTCCTCCAAATCCTGGTGGTGTCGAATCAAATCTGTTTCTGGTGTATGTTCGCCTCCCATCCCCTCCCTTACCTCAAATGGCCGCACTGCTGATACCGCATGTGAAAAGCTGAATGCCTAAACTCGGTGTTTGCATCGAAATCTTGTGTCTGAAACCATCACTTTCTCTACCCCCCTTACCCAGTCGCACCCAGCTATCCCTGGACTCTGTGTCCTTTTCTCCTGACAAGGTGGAGAGCTTGCTGTCAAACCTCAACTCAGGTTCTGCAACCGCTCCAGATGGCATCAGCCCACGTGTCCTAAAAACCTGCTCTTCTGCTCTTGCTCACCCTCTCTCTGTTCTATTCACCCTCTCATTTGCTCAAGGTCATCTGCCATCTGCTTGGAAATCAGCAAACATTACCGTCCTGCATAATAAAGGTGCAAAAACAGATCCCTGCAACAACAGACCAATCAGCATTCTCCCAATCATCAGCAGGGTTATGGAATCCATCATCGCTTCAGACATTAAATCCTTCCTCTTCTCCAATGGCTTGATTTCCAATCATCAATTTGGTTCAGACCAGGTCACTCTACCCTGGATATGCTGCTTCTACTCTCCCAACAAATGGATGGAGGTCCTCAATGCCAGTCATGAAATCCGAGCCATATCCCTCGACATATCGCGTGCTTTTGACACGGTCTGGCACCCTGTCCTGCTCACCAAACTCTCTTCCTATGGTATCCAAGGCCATCTCCACTCATGGCTCGCAGACTTCCTCTCCTGTCGCAGTCAACGTGTGGCCCTAAATGGAGTTCTTTCATCCCCTTCCTGTCCAGGCTGGAGTTCCTCAAGGTAGCGTTCTGGGCCCTGTTCTTTTTCTGTTTTTCATCAATGATCTCTCTGACTCTCTGGAAAATCCTCTTTATCTCTTTGCTGATGAGTCCACCCTCTGTCGTACCATCGGTCATCCCTCAGACGGCAAACAGCAGCTTCTTCACTCACTGCAGATCTGGGTAAAATCACAAACTGGTTCCAACACGTGGAACATGTCTTTCAATCCCGACAAATCTCACAATCTCAATATGTCTCTCCGGAAGGACCATTTGGCAACCCCCCCCCCCCCCCATCCACTTTCTCAACAATCCGCTGGAAGAAGTCCTTTCTTTCAAGCTTCTGGGTCTCACTATCTGCCATGACCTTTCTTGGGAAAGCCACATTTCAAACCTCGCCTCCAAAGCAAGTTGCCGACTGGGAATCCTCCATGGTGCAAAGTCCTTCCTCAGCCCACCTGAGCTCCTGACCACATACAAAGCTTTCGTCCACAGCCTGATGGAGTACTGCTCTCCCCTCTGGGCTTGTGCTCCTGCCTCCCACCTTCTTCGGCTTCACGCTGTAGAAACCAAGGCATTTCGGATCATTGGTATCTCCCGCGATGAGGCTGAGTCTTTGGGCCTCTCACTCTCTCACCACAGGCAGGTTGGTCGGCTTTCTGTCTTCTACCGTCTCTTCTCCGGTCTCACCCCCCCCCTGCTCTCTCTGGGATTTGTCCCACCATATTTCCGCAGGGCGCTCAAGGACCGCCAACAACCCCCTTCTGGTAAAACTACCAAAATCACGAATCACTGCTCACCTTCACTCTTTTATTCCTCTTTTTCCTGCCTTTAGAATAAACTCCCTCACTCTGTTCAATCCCATTCTTCCCTCCAGGCCTTTAAAACAGCTGTTCACCACCACGTATTACCATCCCCCATCCAAATCCACGCTCTTTTCTACCCCCGTTAATCCACCCAAGCCCACCTCCTTCAAATTCCTGGTTTCCTTCCTGAAAGTCCCTGTCGTGTCCATCTTGTATACCCCGTGTTCCCCGCCCCATCCCTCCCCCTTCCACAGATCTCCAAATGTCTCTGTTCCCCACTGTTTTGTCCTTCCCACTCCACCCCTCTTGTCCCATGCTCCCTCGCTGTGCATTGTGTGTTCGCTCTCATACGAGCCTCGACAAGGTATACAAAAAAAAAAAATAAGATTCGATTTGGTGAAGATCCTAATCCGGATCTGGATCCTAGAATTTTTAAAGTGATTTCACCATTGAGAGATCGGCCAAAAACGACATACAGCAGGATTTCTGAAAAAGTTGTCGACGGATTTGGACAAAACTTGGTGGATGAGTTGGTTAGGTGACAATAACAAGCAGATTAATTTTAATTCAGGTCCAAATCCATATCCGGCTTCCAGTGGGATACAAAATGTGAACTAATGAGCCTGACGGAGGTATGCACTCCACCGAGTGGCCGTTCTCGTTCTGTCTGTCTCTGCCTGTTTGTATGTCAGTCGCCTACAGGTCACAATTTTAAACCGACCTTCACGGAACTTCACCACATGAAAGAGTTTGTCATAAGGCCTAAGTCACATTTGCCACGGCGGCCGTGGGGTCTCCAAAATCTACGGCCATTAGCAATTATACGGCGGCCGCAGTATTTCCACGGTCACACAATGTAGCAGTCACATGTGTTTTTATTTTCGGGTAGCCGCACGGCGTATTTAGGCCTAAGTCACATTTGCCACGGCGGCCGTGGGGTCTCCAAAATCTACGGCCATTAGCAATTATACGGCGGCCGCAGTATTTCCACGGTCACACAATGTAGCAGTCACATGTGTTTTATTTTTTCGGGGAGCCGCACGGCGTATTTAGGCCTAAGTCACATTTGCCACGGCGACCGTGGGGTCTCCAAAATCTACGGCCATTAGCAATTATACGGCGGCGCGAGTATTTCCACGGTCACACAATGTAGCAGTCACATATGTTTTTATTTTTCGGGTAGCCGCACGCCGTATTTATAAATTGTGGAGACCGAAAACGTGGGGTTGCCGTACAGTCTTTGATTTGATGTCGCACAGTGACCTTAGGGCGTTCCTGCGGCGGCCATAGAATTTTCAAGGCAGACGCAAGGTGCCCGCAAGGCGACCGCAGGGGACCGCAGGGGGCCCTAAGGCGAACGTGCGGCCACACGGACGGTAACGAATGGGTTAATTTTTTTTTTTTTTACCAGTTTTTTTTTTTCGGCTTGTCGAATTTCTACGGCAAACGTAGAAATGAAAAAAGTTATAACTCCGCATTATAATTCCACGGCGACCTTACGACCTGTAAAATATAGCCATACGGCGTAGGGCCACCCTGAGGCCACCTCAGAAACTCTGCGGCCGCCGCACGTTTCTGTCAATTCAGAGGGCGTACGGCCGCCGTATCCTCGCCGTAGAGCAAATGTGACTTAGGCCTTAGGTCTTAGAAATTGTGGAGACCGAAAACGTGGGGTTGCCGTACGGTCTTTGATTTGATGTCGCACGGTGACCTTAAGGGGCCCTGCGGCGGCCATAGAATTTTCAAGGCAGACTCAAGGTGCCCGCAAGGCGACCGCAGGGGCCCTTAGGCGAACGTGCGGCCAGACGGACGGTAACGAATGGGTTAGTTTTTTTTTTTTTTTTTTACCAGTTCTTTTTTTCGGATTGTCGAATTTCTACGGCGAACGTAGAAATGAAAAAAGTTATAACTCCGCGTTATAATTCCACGGTGACCTTACGGCCTGTAAAAGATAGCAAACGGCGTAGGGCCACCCTGAGGCCACCGCAGAAACTCTGCGGCCGCCGCACATTTCTGTCAATTCAGAGGGCGTACGGCCGCCGTATCCTCGCCGTAGAGCAAATGTGACTTAGGCCTAAGCAAGAAAGGAGCCTTTTGCTTTTGAGGTGAATAGGTCAAAATGTCAACATCGGCCATAAAGGTCAAACATGAGCTAGATTTCTAAAATTGACAATTTTCATCCGATTTATTTGAACAGGGTTTGCATATCATGTCACTGAATTCAACCACCCAATTATTTTTGAGGTCAACACAGGCTAAAGGTCAACAACTTTGGTGGAATTTCTAAAATCCTCAATTTTCATCCAATTGACTTGAAATTTGAAGAGGACTTGCATACATCAGATTCCTGAATTCAACCACCAATTATTTTTATGGTCAAATTTGCTTTCCAAATTTCACAAGTATCGTGCTCGGCACGATGTCTTTCATGTTTGCTTGCTTGTTTGTCTGTTTGCAGGATATCTCAAAAAGTTGTGAACGGACTCAAATGAAATTTTGTGGGCAGGTTGGGTGTGTAACAAGGACGAATTGACGGGATTTTGGTGAAGATACAGATCTGAATCCGGCTTGTAGAAATTTTCAATAATTCGTCACTATTGAGAGATAGGGCCAAAAACGATATATAGCACGATATCTCAAAAAGGTGTCGACGGATTTGGACGAAACTTGATAGACACATTGGGTGTGTGACAAGGAAGAATTGATTCATTTTTGGTGAAGAGGATATATATTTACGGAACCGGGGTCGGGGTTCAGTATGAGGGGATCTTCTCGGACTCTTCCTGATCTCCAGCCCTGTAGGCCGCCGTACCCTGAATAAATCCGCAGCCCGTCAGGTTCTCAAGCAGCTTTGCATGCTGATTGAAACTGCTAAACCTGGCAGGATCCTCGTTCTAAAACGTGTGACCTTTTCTGGTGGTTCGACGATGTCAATTGAGGTATGTACCCTCAGCGCACACCTGTCTATTCATTTCGTATGGCCGAGCAGAACCGTGAGTACGCACTGGCTAATTATGGAGCCAATAGATGAGGCAGAACTTCCCGTCTATCTAGTGTTACACGCTAAGTCGAGCAATTGTGGAAAAGGACGAAAGCAAGCAGGTTGGAAACTTTTAACAACTCAGGAAGTACATTTATTCAATCAGTACAATAAAGCAATTGTTATTCAATCAGTGGTGTGAGCATGCGATTCTGTAATGAGCATGTTTTTTACAATGCATGGACTGAAATCGCAATAGAAAGGCACAATTAAAAGACACACGAGAATTAGCCTTTCGGGTGAGAGAAAGGCTTGGTTGCAATTTTCTCACGAGACACCGATTTATGCAGACAGGATTAAATGCTGATACTGCAGACAGAATTGGAACAAAGTAGTACAATAAGGAAAGATCTCCACATGCTATTACCTAATGAGGCTGTGTTCAATTAAATGGTCATCGAGGTCAAATTGTCATATGAGGTGTTGATTGAAGTAAGCAATCCCTGAGATTCCAGAAAGCAAATATCCAGGCCCTTTGGCATTTGGGTAACCCACTGTTGGCAGCCAATGAGATTTGTCAACATGGTTATGCAGGTGGTATCTAAGAGCCAAATTTTTGTTGTTATTGTTGTGATAGTTTGATTAACAATTAATAATTTGGCGTTTCATGCGGTCAGCATTTTACTCTTTCTACTTTCCTCGCTCTTTCGTCATTTATTTTTCATCGTCATCCTCTGTATCCATCGAGGTATTTGATATTTATATTACACTTGACTTGAGTTGTAAGGTTTGGCTGCACCAAACAACTTTGCCATGGATACCATCAACAGTGAAATCGGCACACTCAAAAGGGGAAAACCTGGACAAAGCTTTGAGAGGAATACCAACAAATCCAATCAAATTGTGTATTGGAGAAAAAGGAGCAAATACGTTAAAAAGAAAAAAGAAGAGACATTGTTTACTTCTTTTTAATCCTCCCTTTATAGCATAGGGAAAGCCTGGTGTTGGCTTAGTGGTTCGGGTGGCAGCTTGGGATCCTAGGGTCCTGAGTTCAAGCCCCGTTGGCCGCTGAATTAATATACACCAGGAGGTTGACTCAGCCTGTCATCCTTCCGAGGTCGGCAAAATGAGTACCAGTGTACTGGTAAGGGGGACACTGCATCAGCGGCCTAGCCGCATCCCAACCAATGATGTAACCAGCAGCCACAGGCTGCACTCGATAGAGAGAGAGATAGCACAGGGGGAGGCTTATTGCTGTTCTCGGGTTTGATTCTACAATTAGAGCCCCCGATTGTTTTAAGGTATCACAGAGTTTCTTAGACCCATAGTAGCACTAAACCACCATTTAGAAAATTTATTATTTTATTATTATTATTATACCTGCACTCCCAACACTCCAAATTTCCGAGCTGTCCAAGAACTTTTGGAATGAAATTTTGCCTCAACAATGGGAATACACAATCATGTGGGGTTGACATCATGTTTTTTTGACTTTGACCTAATTGTATCGTAATTTTAACATTTTTCATCATAACTCGACGAAGGCTTGTCCGATCAGAATTAAATTGCCCTCTATAGATAACCTGGAGCCCCACATCAAGGCACATTTATGCTTAATCTACATCATACCCCTCCAGGTTAAAGGTCAAGGTCAAATGGCAGTCTGAAGAAGAGTCGTTTCTGTCATCACTCAGTTTTGCCAATGCGAATCTTAAAGACCTTGAAAGAAAGATGTCATGCTTGGCCTTCCAAGATGTTCTTGCATCATAATAATGTACCTGCACTGTTGTTTTGCACCTGATATTTGTTGGATAGATTGTCATTTACAGTCTATCCCAAAATGTTGAAGGTCAAGGTCAAATAGTGGTCTGAAAAAAATGTGACCATCATTCGATCGCGGACCAAGGGTAAGTCGCAGGCCATCACCAAGGGTAAGCCTCCCCTGATCAGGGGAGGCTTTCCATTGATGATCACTTTGTGATCACAGAGTCAGTGTCATTTCCTTTTTTTGTTGTTTTAAGGATCCAAGACTCATAGTGGAGCTGCTGCACACATATCTCATACACATGGACATACAAATGAATACACAAAATGCATCATAGGACTGTTCGATGAGACAAACACAGTCATTGAGCTGGGGGAAGTGCCATCATTTCCTGGGACACTGAGTACCAGTGGTGCCACGACAATGGCGCCGCCTTTCTCACCGCACTCAGCGGAGCATTTCCTAAGGAGGAATTTCCTCCTTATGGATGCCAACCTATTGGTATTGTCCATGCTCTTATCCTTTTAAATGCTGAATGTCAAGCAGAGAAGCAGCACGTACCATTTAAAAGTCTTTGGTCTGACCCGGCTGAACTACTGATCTACCTGACGCAGAGTGAACGCTCCAAGCCATTACATGACCGATGATTAAATGAAATATTAAGCTCCCTTTGAAATCGAAGAAAAATGTTTTATTTTTGTTTCTGATTCACAGGAATGGGTAAAGGCACTCTGAACAAGGAGTACTGGCTCATCACAGCATACCACCCTCGAGGCAACCTTCAAGAGCTTTTGGCATGGCGGGTCTTGGCATGGCAGGAGCTGTGTGTGCTGGGTCAATCACTGGCACGTGGTGTGGCACACCTGCATGCAGATCGCACCGCATGTGGCCAACCAAAGATGCCCATTGCCCACCGTGACATCAAGAGTCCAAACATTCTTGTGAAGGCCGATGGAACTTGCTGTCTCTGCGACTTCGGCCTCTCACTTCGCCTCGATCCAGCATTGAGCATCGATGAGTTGGCAAATCATGGACAGGTATGTGGATAAATAGGCTTTCCTACTTGTTCAAAGCACATTTATACTTCTTACAGGGTCGCACAAATGTCAACTACATACCATTCATAAAGAGCACACAATACACAGACGTGATTTCATCAGGGTTTGTCTCTTACTTTCCAAATATGACATTTTAGGTCTCTAAATTCCTCTCTGCTTTACAAGCACAAACTAAGGTTGACTTTAAAATTTAAAAAACCTTTAGCAGTCAAATATATAGATATATGATATAAGATCGGGGCAGCTTGGATTATTCTGTTTTAAAAGGAAAAAAGGTGCATCCAACCAAAAAGTAATCACAATAGATCGACTCTGTTAATTTAGTAATAAACAAGCAAGAGCAGACCCGGTCTCAGGTGACATTTCACCTGCTTCTCAGTGAGTTTCCTCAGGCCAATAGACCTCGAGAGCAGATCGGGGAGCTGTTGGACTGTGTCATCTTCCAAAATTGATGCAATTAAAGAAATTACATTAGTTGGAGGAGTCCTGCCGAATAATGACGATAGCAAAGGGCAACTCTCCACCCTGAAAGAAACAAAACAGGCAGAGCGGAAGGAGCCAGACATGCTTGGGCACTGTGTTCTGCCGTACTACCCGAGCCTTTCTGAAAGGATTGGCAGGATAGTCTGCAGCACACGGATTGGCATAGCCTACAAGCCTCTATGCACAATTCTTAATGTCATCTTAAAACTAAAGGACCCACTACCATCCATCCATTCCTTGGGACCATACTCTGTGCAGAGCGTTGGTGCTGCCTAAGCAGTCTCCTTGGCTATTGGCCACAATCCTGGACGGGTCACCACTCCGACACAGGATATCAGCATGCTGGCACTCATTTTGCCGACCTCGGAAGGATGACAGGCAGGGTCAACCCCACCTGGTAATAATTCAACAGCCGAGGGGGATTTGAACTCAGGATCCGAGGATCCCAAAAACCTTTGGCAGTCAAATATATAGAAATATGATATAACATTGGGGCAGCTTGGATTATGCAAATAAAAACAACACCACCCTAACCATTGAGCTAACACCAATACCAACTGGTGATAAATCTGGAGTAGTTTACCATTCGTCATGCAGAGACTACGACCAATTCGACATTGGTGAAACTGGAAGAAATTTAAAACAAAGGCTAGATGAACATGATAGAGCAATTAGGCTTGGAAAGGTGACCCAGTCAGCCACAGCACGTCAATGCCTGCGTGCAATGTCAGCCATAGCACGTCAATGGCCACAAATTTGACTTTGGGACCCGTGTGCGAGACACGACATCAAACAAACGACACAGGTTGATACTGGAAGCGTGGCACATGAAGAGCTGAGAGGGTGGTCTAACTGGGGAGACTGTGAACATACCCACAAATGTATACACTTCGGATACAAATGGCAAAAAGTGAATGGTGCAAGCAACTGAACAGGACGAGCAAAAAACAACAACACTCGATCCCCAACACTACATCCACACATGGAGAATACCCAACGGAAACGTCACCAACCACGCAACCCACACATCATGTCCAACCTGGACATGGCGACGTGCGTTCGTGACCCAATCCAGCGGTGTTCGTGACCCAGAAACACAAAAAACACAAGCACACACACCCACTCTCCCCCACATATACAATACCAGATCACGAGTAAGTAATAAAAATAGCAGAGCAAACCTTCAATGATGCAATTTGACGTTTATTGCTTAAGGTTTGGCAAAATACAAACTCCTCCATTGACCTCGCGCACCGGCACGTGACTGGAAATGAACGGTCACCTCGGGAATAAAATTGGACACGTGCCGAGACGCGGGGTCTATTGCCCTGAGAAAGCTTGCTGGGAAGCAGGTGATACGTCGACTGAGTCCAAGTCTGCACTTGCTTGTTATTTAAGTTAGCAGAGTAAATGTAGTTACCTTTTGGTTGGATGCGCCTTTTTCTTTAAAAAAAAAAAATTATATATATATATGTACATATTGTTTTTAAAAGAAAATTTTATGACGTATAGTGTTGCTTTTCATGAAAATATAACTCTCTTGGAATTAATTTTTGTTGGAATAAATGAAGCAAAGCATATTACATGTGCTGATGATTCTTTCCCTTGGAGAATGTTAAACTTACCCGGATGTTGACTCTATTCCACTCATTTGAATGTTATATAGAGCTTAAAACAAGGAGAGTTCTTTTGATTCATGAAACCCTCTGTCATGTCCCCATCCCATGCATCATCTCTTTTCGAACAAGAAAACTATCTTATTAACTCATCCAACGAATTCACTTGCCTAAACACCTACTGTGTGCATCTTGTTCACCCAATATAAACCACAGATTGGAGTTTTCTATCCCGTCATCTTTGCTCGTTGTCTAATTCAACTTTGCCTTGTGTGGTCACAGTTTTCGATTCAATAAAAACAGATTTGTCTTTAAAAACGTACCTTGGCCTCACCCTGCCAATTCTGCCTGGAAAATCTGCTTATCCTTTTCAATAACCACAATTATAGGCTTGTCCATCTGCATTGCCCTCTGCTTTCTCTGCTCTCTTTTGCCACCATTCCGGGTAATAACTTTCTCACAAGAAACATGGCAGCTAGCTCGGCCAATTCTGAGTGTGTCGGACATTCATTCAGTCTGCGAGTCTTTGTTTTGATTCACAAGATGTTTAGCTGGCTGGCATTCAGGTTGTGAGGATGTTAAACACCTCGAAGAAAAAGAGTAGGCCATTGTGTGCCAATGAACAGCCAATTTCCCTCCATGCCTGTAGACGTCAAAGGGATGGCAATGTTCAGTGAGATGAAGGTAATAGTCAGAATCATGTTCGGCTGACACGATGGCCTAGTGATACACACACTTGCCTCTTTCGTTGTCTCGCCTTGAGTTTGAACCGAAGCCCAGCTATAAACTGTCAATCTGGTGTTGCACAGGCGGGGTGATTCACATCAATGTGTGTCATCCCTCGGATGGACGTTAAACTGGGCACTTTGTCTGTCGGTATTAGTTGGTGGACGTTAAGGATCGCACGGTGTTCTTTGCGAAGAATAGGCAAGCAATCGTCGGCATCCTAGCCAATTTTTTTTCCCCCAAATTCCTGCCATATTCCCACTGTCCCAAGGAAATGAAGTGCAAAGGGGGGGTCACTCCATCCTTTAACTGAGCATGTGGATTAGTATTAGTAGTAATAATGTTAGTACATCGAAAATAAGTAACTTGAGAGATACAAGAGAGTTTTTGACCAGATTGAGCTAACAAAATTTCACAAAATACGAATCTGGAATGCAATAGTTCTCCATGTGTCTGTTATCAGCTTGGGAATTTGTTTTCATAATGGAGAAAACAGTGCTTCAAGTTGGACTTCCAATCAAAAAACCCCATCTCAGAAAATGATAATGGCAATGATTATAAAAGTAGGATTTAATCAATGTTTATAGCTGTTTATCACCATTATTATTTATTATATTACAAGCATCTTCATTGGCAGGATAGTAAATGCGCACTCACCTCTGAGCCGTCTAGCCTGGGTTTGAATCTCAGCCCAGCTATAAATTGTCACTCTGGTGTTTATGTGTGTATCATCGATCCGAAGGACGTGAGGCCAGAGGACCCACCTACCGATTGATGGATGTTTAAGATCCTATGGTGTCCTTCAGGAGGCTAAGCGAGTCATCATCTGGGCCGAGTTCAAAATTTCTGCCACCTTCAGTCAAATGTCAGACCTGGCCTGCCAGTTCGTGAAACACGGGCCAAATATGTACGCCGGCCATCCACACGAGAAGGAAGGAATAATTGGGGCCGTTAATAGAACTGGTCATGTGAACTGGTCATTTTCATGTTTACATGAAACCATTTAATGCTGGTCATGTGACAGGTAGTGAATTAGTTGGCATCACTGGATTCCACAGCAGTCAACCACTTGATTATTTTTGCCGCAATAATTTCCATGAACATTGCACTCATTTTGTTCCACCAGAGCAAATTCTTATGTCTTTTCACAGATTAATTTTTGCACTTGACTCCATGGTCTCTGTCAGTTTAACCACTCGGAAGCTTTAACGTCCGTTCACACACATCTCAGCTCTCGACACTACAGAATTAGTCCGTAGTCACTTTCCTGTGTGAACACAGCGTTCGACACCATTGGGGTTTAAACACAGTACCACACAGTTTAAAAGCATTCATGCAACTGACCTGCTGCCAAAGAGCACGACGTCGGTGAAACTTGCCGGTGTTTCAGGGAATGTTTTACTCTATTGGTCGGTGTATTGTGTTGAACAGGTTGGTACAGCACGATACATGGCTCCAGAGGTCATGGAATCCAGGATTAACCTGGAAGACCTGGAGGCCTTCAAGCAGGTGGATGTTTATGCCATGGGACTGGTTATTTGGGAGATGGCCTCTCGCTGTGATGCTATTGGAGGTATGACATTCTTCCATATCATTCATTCTATGACTTAAAAAAAATATTTTGCTCACCATGCGTCCAGATGCCATCCATTAATTATATAAGGCCATATGTTTATTGTATAGGCATCTGGTGGGAAAAAGTTACACAGTTGAAACTGAGAAAAGGAAAAGAAGGGAGGAAGCAGGAAGAAAGGGAAGAACAAAATAAAAGAGAAAAGGAGAGGAGGAATGGGGAGGGAAGGCAAAAAAACAAAAAAAACACTTTGGTCGGAGAAAATATTTAGTGGAGGGTAAAGGAAGGAACTCGTGTGGAACATACAGAAAAGGAAGGGCAATAGGGGTGGGGGTAGAAAAACTGTCAAAAATTCCATCATTTGTGAATGTCATAAATATATGGCCCCTAATTTTAGTTTTCCAACAGTTCCAAAATTTATTTTGGAGATGTCAGTCCTATTTTCACAGAATTCCAATGGGAAAAGCAGAATACCATTTCATCCAGCACTCTCTTCCCCTGAGCCTTATTTCTCAAAACAGTTCGTAGAAAAGACTTCTTTTTGTTGAGGTTTTTTTTAAGGAAAGCCAGGAGCTATTTCTTTATAGTTCATATTCCTTCGATATAATCAGGTTTATCACTTTGAGGTAAGCTAATTTACTTTCATGTTTAATTGCTTGTGTGCATGCCAGTAAGCAGTCATGTGTAGGTTTGATCGATGTTTTGGACAGGGAACTTTTCCAGGAGATCCAATCCAGACTCTGCAGGTTAATGGGGAGCAGACTTACAACTCCATGACTTTCAGGATTCTTTTGTCTCTTCTTGAAGATTAGTTAAATTTTTCATTATCTTAGGTTTAACCAGTTATCTATAAAGTACATACGCAAGTGGCAAAATGTTTGATCTGTTCCATCACAAAATGAATGCATTTCCTTTCCCTTCTTCCTTTTACCCCGATTGCTGTTGCTTGAATTCCCCCTCTCTTCCTCCAAGCCCCCCCCCCACCTTATTTATTTTTGATGGCAAATATAGAAAGGGCCTTTACATCTACGAGTTGGAGATACATTTCATCAACCTTGTTCGAAAAATTATTTGGTGGTGTGTAGGGGGGCATTGGGCTATCAGGATGGCCAAGAGGTACGTACACTTACCTTTAAGTTGTCTAATCTGGGTTCCAATCCCGACCTAGCTATAAACTGCCATATTGGTGCTTCCCAGTCAGGGGGATTCATCAATTTGTGTGCTGTCCTTCAGATGGACGTAAAACTGGGCGTCCCGTCTGCTGACATTAGTTGGTGGACTTTAAAGATCCCACGGTGTCCTGAGCAAAGAGTAGGCGAGCTATCGCCAGCACCATTAACAAATTCCAAATTCCAACCACAACGACTGTTGGTAAGACAGTGGCAAACCACCCAGTACAACCCCTGCCAATAAACTGCTTTGGCAGCACCGACGCTCTGCAACAGAGTCTGGTCCATCAGAAACAGAAAGGGAGGGGGAGGGGCATTTCCTGTTAAGTGGAGGTGAAATTTCTCTCAAATGACATTTGAGAGAATGATTTCATTTATTCATGTGAAGGAAATAGATAAAATGCTTGAGAAACGTTTGCTTTGCTCGCTAATTATGATCCCTGCTTAATCCATTCAACCTCTTACGTCATAACCAATGCACCCATTACCTCTGGACATCTCCTGTGCTTGTGTGAACAGATGTCCAGCCTTACAAGCCTCCGTTTGGTGAGAAGGTTCACGAACACCCGTGCGTCGAGAGCATGAAGGATATAGTGTTACGGGAACGTGGCAGGCCCGACATTCCCGGAAGTTGGAGGAGACATTCGGTATGGTTTGGTGAAAATTATATTGTCGTGAACTCTAAAAGCAGCCGAGACAAAATCTGCAATAGCTGTTGCTCATTGCTTACTATTTTCATATTTCCTGTTGTTGTTTCAGGCCATGAGCAGTTTGTGTGAAACTATGATTGAATGCTGGGATCCAGATCCAGAGGCCCGCCTCACAGCAAATTGTGTTGTGGAACGTTTCCTGACCATGCAGCGTGAATATGGAGAAGGCTGCCTCTGGCACGTTGATGTCCCAAGTGATAACAAGGACGATTTGCACCAGCCCATGGACGTGGGGATGCCAGAAGGGAAGGTTCTCACATGAGTTTTCTGATGGGACACTAGGAAAGGCCACTAGATCGACTGAGTATGTATGTAAGTTTGTGGCAAGGAATTATTAAAGAAACCAAGTAATCAGCAGCCCAGCCTCGAGTGAGGACCTCACCAATTGCTTTGGCTGTTCACACAGCGATAAAGCCACATCAGTAGGCCATCTCTCGCAAAACCTCAAAACAGACTTCTTGTTTGTTTTTTTTAATCGTTTTGTTGTTCCAGACAAATGTCAAAAAACTGTGATGTCCACTATGCTCCACACATTTAAGCCAACATGTTACAAATTATCAATGAAATTACTCATTATGTCCTGCTCAAATGATTGCGGGGCACTTTGACAGAAAGTCTTGATGCTGATGTGAAGTGAGTCCAACGATCTCCTCTGGAAAATAGTTTCAGGAATGGTGGCCAGCAGGAAATATTTGTCACACTGATGGAGGGGTGGTGGCTAACTGGAAAGATCGGTCATACTGGTTTCACAAGGAGGGTACAACTTTGTCCCAAAGTCAGGTGCGAGTTTGGGTCTTCCTCTACCTATGACCTGCACACGGTTCTGGGTCGTTTGCGATCTCACAAACAAAATCCTGTAAGACGACTCTTATGTGAAGCACAAACAATACTGTATGTTGTTGTCCCTGATCTGCTTTATTGTGTGAGATTGAAGATATGCATATCTTTACAAAAACTGGCCAAAGAAGGTGAATGTTGAGTGAAAGATTTGCGGCGCTGATGGTTGTCTTGATGGGTGATGACCACTCAGAAAGCAGCCACAGTGTTATGGATAGTGGCGATGTTATCTTGTAACCAGAATCGCACGGAGAGGAGAGAGTAGTCCACATCATTGCCTGGTTTCTTTATCCACAGGTTATTGGACCGAAAGCTTTGATGTTCCATTAATTTCCCACAAATGTTGTCCATTATTTTAACTAATCATTTTATCAGCTTTAACAAAAACCAAAATCTGCTGTTTTAAACCACTACGAAAGAATCGATCAACATAAAGTTTATTTTTAATATGCAAAAGTGATGACGTCACTTAAAAACCTGGAGCAGTACCGGGTTCTGCAATGACACAGAAAGCTCCAAATGAAGCAAAGCTCACGACGATCAAAGTAGATAAGGGATGGATGGTTCCATTCATTAAACTACTCGGGTACTCATGGTAAGAATGCGGTAGAAACCACGACTCAGCAAAGAAAGAAATGGGGCATGGTTTGAAAGTAAAGTATGTGGACGGAAGGAGAATGGAGAAGAAAAATTATAATAAAGGGGTTTTGATTGACATGAAACGTTCATCAGGTTTGACCAGTATAGGGGACATTTACATCGGATGTATGTAGAATGGTAACCCCCTTTCCTCCTCCCCCAACCCTCTTTCCTATGTGTTCCATACATTATTTCTCTCTTGCTCCTCATCCTTCTTTTTAATTTTAACATTTCTTTATACATCCACACATGAAGATGGTCCCTAACATTACTCTTCCTCATCCAGCCTGCTGATAACCCATCCTTGTTTAGGGGAGGGTGTGTGTGTGTGTGTGTGTGTGTGTGTAGGGCCCACTCTAGATGGCATAATTTGGTATCGAAGACTTCAGGGGGTCCATTACAGTTTCAGCTTGAAGCTTGTTTTGTCTGGCATTGCATTTGGTCCAAAGCCCATCTCAAGTGGAATGTGTGCTTTTTAAGACAACATATCGTATGTTTGATATCCCGACGAGGCCTTCGATATTTGAGCAAGACTTATTTTACAAAACACACCCATCACAGATAAACTACAATGGAAAAATAGTATCAATGGCCCCTCATGGAATAAGGTGAAACAGAGGTGGGGAAAGACTGAAAAGTCAAGCTTATATATGCCTCCACGTAGGTTACCGTTTTAATTTCCTCCACGTAGGTTACCGTTTTAATTTCCTCCACGTAGGTTACCGTTTTAATTTCCTCCACGTAGGTTACCGTTTTAATTTCCTCCACGTAGGTTACCGTTTTAATTTGTTGCATGAAATCGAAGCTTCCTATAAGCCTTCTTTATGTGGACATGGAGGAGGTATACAAAATAGTCATGGGAAACGAGGGAGGATGATTGTATACAAACAGTATAAACAAATACCTGTCTCGAGACTTTTTTGTTGGGATTGGCATGCAGTATAGTTCATTGGGGGCATATGTTCATTATGTATGCAAATAATGTGGAATTTTGACCTCAGCCCCCCCCCAATCTCCCACTTTATGTTCTATACACCCCATTACTTTCACTTCTCTACTATCTCCTCTAAAACTTCTTCCCACCATACTCTCCTTCAATCCTTTCTCTCTTCGACCATCCTTCCTTCTCTCAATTCTTTACTTATTTCGGCCGACCCCCGGATGCATGCGTGAAATCATTCGACGAAACATTCCTTTGACGTGTTTATACAGATCGATTGTACTCCTTTTGCGATGGCATTTAACAAAATATATTGGATGCTGTAATATAAATATGTACACCTGTATGGTAAAACACATTATTTGTATTTTGAATGCAATAGAGATATATGTCACTAAAAGCCTATGATATTCTTTTTCTAATGGGATTTGTTGTACATGTTTGGGGCTTGTGAATTAATGCAATAAAGTTTTATCCTTTTATACCAGATGATCTTTCTTTGTCTTTTTTTTTTTCTTTTCTCAACGATCATGAATCGGGCTTTACTCAGGATAAAAATGTTGCAGGTTGAGATGTTGGTTTACTACATGAGCAAACAAAAGCTCCTGGAAAATCTCAGTCTCACCCTATTGTTATGGAATGATTGTTAAACAACCACCCACTTATCCATTTCCTTTGTCATCCACTGGAAGAGGTTCAGTCTGTTGAACTTGGAGACCTCACCATCAACCATGACTTTTCCTGGGCTGATAACATAGCAAAGTTCACCTGCAATCATAGCGTTTGGATGGACCTAATGGCCTCCTCCTGTGATGAAGTTCCTTTTAAGGGAATTCATATCATTATTAGGGTACCATTAGCCTTACAACTGTGGTACCCTATTGTTTTTGTTCTGTTGTACACCGCTCCTTCCCAATTCCATATCCAGACGATGCATGACACAATCGCCGGGTGCCGAAGGAAGGGAGTAACTCAGTTTTTACTCCGTTTTCTTGCTACTTGCAAAATCGAAGATTTTTCAAGAATATTGGTCAGTCAATTTTGTTTCTGTCTATCTGTCTTTATCACCTAAAGATCACAAATTTAAACCAATCCTCACAAAACTTCACCACCTGGTAGAGTTTATCATCGGGCAGAAGCCTCTTGTTTTTGAGGTCAAAAGGTCAACATAGGCCAAAGGCAACAACTCAAGTGGTATTTAGAAAATCCTCAATTTTCATCCCATCCACTTGAAATTTCAGGTATGGGAGCATGTGCTGGAGGAGTGCATCGCTGCATCCACTTTCCGCCGGTACTCCAGGGGCTTCCATCTGGCCATCCCCCAGGGCAGACGCCTGGCCAATCTCCATCTCCTTGAGATGCCGATCAACCTGTTGCAACCATGAGGCACATGGTCGGCCCATTGGCCTCCTCCACTCACGAATCTCCCTCGCTGAGACAATCTTGTGAGCAGGATCAGAATCAGGAAAATGAGTCACATGTCCATACAGCCACAGCTGATGCTCACGGACTATGCAGGTAACAAATCTCATTTGAGTCTGTCTTAGCAACCGCTCGTTGGACAGGATTCTTCCTTCGAAGTCCGACCAGTGATAGCCAAGGATTCTTTGAAGAGATCTGGTACCAAAGGAATTAAGTCTCCATCTCAGATCCCTGGTGAGAATCCAAGTCGCACACCTGTAGAGTAAGACTGGAAGCACCAAGGACCTGAAGACTCGGACTTTTGTCCTCCCGCACAGGTACCGACAGCGCCACACCCCATGATCTATTGAATCCATGACTCCCTAGGCCCGACCCAGACGTCTATTGACCTCTGACTCACAGCCAGTAGAGAAATGAATATCACTGCCAAGGTAAGGGAATCTCTGTGACCTCAACATCCTCACCACAAAGAGGTACAGACATCCAAGATGTCATTGAAAGCCTGGATCTTAGTTTTGACCCAGGAAACCCACAATCCCAGCGGCTCCGACTCCCTACACAGCACCTCGAGGGCCCCAAATGGATATCTAGAGTCTCTGCAAAGATGATTGCATCATCCATGAAATAAAGCTCAGAGATCTTGACATTCCCAAACGATACACCGCAGTTTGATCTCCCTGACATCCTCCCCAGAATCCAGTCCATACAAGCGCTGAAAAGTTTGGGGACCAGTACACATCCCTGATGAACTCCAGTAACAACTGGAAATAAGTTAGACATGGTATCTCCACATCTCACAGCACTCTCAGCAAGAGTGCAATTCAGACATCAGATTGATCAGTTTTGGTGGCACCCCACGAAGACTAAGAATCCTCCAGAGGGCATCCCAATTCACTGAATCGAACGCTTTGCAGAAATCAACATAGGCTGCAAGCAGCCCCTGCCAAAACTCTCGTCTGCGTTCGGTGAGGACCCGAAGAGCAAGGATACGGTCAATCGTTGACCTCTTTGGTGTAAAGACTGACTGCTGTGGGTGTTGGTGCTCAAGCAGATGGTGGTGAACCCTTTCAAGAATTATCCGAGCAAAGACCTTGCCCGGCACTGAGAGCAGCGTCACCCCTCGGTAGTTGTTGCAGTCCTGGCGACCACCCTTCCCTTTCCAGAGAGGGACAACAAGGCCCCTCTTCCAGTCAGTTGGGATGATGCCTGTGTTCCAGGCAGAGCACAGAACTGTATGCAACAACATGAGTACAGCATTTTCACCAGCCTTGAGAAGTTCACCATGGATGCCACAAATCCCAGGAGCTTTACTCCATTTCAACCGGTTCACCACAGCCTGTGTTTCCACAAACGTAAGTGGACCACAGTTGATCGGAGGGTCAGCAATAGGGATTGTAACACCCCTGACATCCAAGTTGACAGCTGGTTGATCAACCTCTTCCAACTGCTCAAAGTAACCGGCCCAACAGGGCTTCACTTCGTACTCCTGTCAAGAGCCCACCACCCTCCGCTCTAACTGCATTACACCGAGGGACGGGCTTGGAGCAATGCAATGCGTGAACTCCCCTGTAACTGATGGATTGATGGATGGAAGACGCGTCATTCCAGGTGAGCTAAAAACAAAAGCATGGAAGGAGGCCATTTTGTCCCATTACAGCAAAGTTATAACCATCCAATTTTTAGCATCTCTTGAAGTAAAAATTTGCAAAAAGTTACATTTCAAGATTTAAATTGATTCATACAACGATTTCAAAAAAAAAACCCCCTCCAAACAATAATTGAATTGTTCAGCTCTAGTGAAGATGAAAAGCTCATAATGTACCAGCGTGATGTCACCAGCATCATCAACATGCAGACTTGCCATTCTATTTCTGGCATATAACAACAAAGCAACTGTGGATGAAGGACGAGGAGAAGAATAGCCAGTGAGCCTGCGTCGGCACAAAGTTCGAACGAAAGCTCCATCGACTGAAGGTTGAAAAAGGTATGCCAACTGCAGTAAGAAGCAAAGCGGAGCTGACATTTCAGGTGTTAGCTCTTTATTGCAGTGAAAGAGGTTCAAGTTTGAAGACGAAGATTCAACGACAGACGTAGATCTGTCCTGTCGAAGTATCCACTTTCGTTTCAGTGAAGGATCGTGATTCATGGCCTAAGTTATGAAGTTGCTTTGTTCTCAAAGTTTTGTTCTGACGGCTCTTTTCAGGATCGTCACTGAGCCCCATCCATCCATCCATTGGGACCATACTCTGTGCAGAGCGTTGGTGCTGCCTAAGCAGTCT
>CM068952.1:101411550-101436245 GCA_035128595.1 Eptatretus atami
ATTCAACAGCCGAGCAGGATTTGAACTCGGGATCCTCAGATCCCAAGTCCACCACCCCAACCATGAAGCCAATACCAGGCATACTGAGCCCCGGACAGCCTTCAACTGTAGTTTGTTTGTAGTAATGTTTCCAGAGATGGTTTGTCGGATCATTGTGAGGTTCTTGTTCATCCTTTCTGTCGCTCCAATTACACTGGTTTACAAAGAAATTTAGGCACGCATGAAAATAGGTGTTCTAACCTAATTTTGGGTGCTGATTTCAGATACGAAATCCATTTTCACTCATCCCCTTTAGTTTTTGAGATATACATGCAAGTACATGTATACATATAGCCCTAGACCCAAAATATCTAAATATTTCAGTAATACTCTGCATAAATAGGTGTTTAGACTAATTTAGAGATGCTGAACTCAAATTAACACTTTGGCAAGCTATGACGCTATGGCGTCATCCAAAAACTCCATAGGTCAAACATGTGCATTGTGCGGCTGGGAACGGAAGCGTAGCTACTGGTGGTGAGAGAGGTGGTTAGTGCTGCTCTACAATTATCCAGTAGGATGATACTTTTATATAAAGTAGCTGGGTTTTTAATTTTTTATTTATACTATAGAAGAATCATTTCATGGGAATGCTGGGGTATTTATTCCATTGGCCACTCAGTTAATTTGAAGGAGTCATATGACAATATGGAGCTCCTTCTGGAAGCTGTCAAGTACCAGCAGCACCAGTGGAGCCTCTGTGGGACCTCAAGGTCATTGGGCTCCTTATGGGTATGCAGGCGGGCTTCACGAAGTACTGCTGCTTTCTCTGTCTCTGGACAGTCGTGCTGTGTCCAAGCACTACACGCGAAGGACTGGGGGTCAAGGAGCACTTTCGTGCCTGGGGAACAGTGTCCAAGAAAATCCTCTGGTGGACATGAACAAGGTGCTTCTTCCCCCTCTTCATATCAAGCTTGGCCTCAGAGAATTTCGTGAAGGCCATGGAAAAGGATGGCGCTGCCTTCCAACACCTGTCACTCTGTTCCCAGGTCTCAGTTCTGCTAAGCTCAAGGAGGGCATCTTCGTCGGACCTCAGATCAGCGAGGTGGTGAAGGATGAGGTATTCGAGGAGAAGCTCACCTTGAAGGAACTAAGAGCATGGGAAGCATTTAAGTCAGTCTGCCATGGCTTCCTTGGTAACACACTGGCACTAGATTACCAAATGTGTGTCGAGAAGTTGTTGCAGGCTTTATCGGATTCACTTTCTCCACTCCCACCTCAACTTCTTCCTCATAACCTCGGAGCAGTAAGTGACGAACATGGGGAAAGTTTCCACCAAGATATTACTAAGATGGAGAGCAACTATCAAGGCAAGTGGAACCCCAGCATGATGGGAGACTTCTGCTGGATGCTCCTGCACGACATCCCGAAGGCAAAGTACACCAGATCCTCCAAAAAAACTCACTTCTGACTGTCTGTAGTACTATGATGTTGTATGATATGAACTATATCCAAGTAATAGTAATATTTAGTTTCTGTCAGTGTTCTGTGTCTATGTTTTGTTTCGTTCTGTAATATGCCATTTGAATATATGTAATAAACACATTATATTATAAATATATGCATTATAATAAAAAAAAAAATGGGATATGTGAAAGCAAAAAAAACTCGAGGTGATAGAGCAAAACTGTTTAGAAATTTGAATTCAGCGTATCAAAATTAGTCAGAAACACCTATTCACATGCTTGCCTCAGAAAAAAAATAAAACATTTGTAAACCAGTGAATTATCACTGGTGCAATTGTGGTGCTCTTCAGCTTGCAGGATCTTTTCATTTCATTCTTGAGGTCTTGATATTTGATCATTTTCTTGATTTCTGCATTGTTTAGACAAAATCACTGAGTACTGAAACCTCAATTAATAATGATTTGTTTTCCTTTTTGTATCCGAGTCCTATGTCTGGTCGCAGTGCTCTGTTTTCTATGTTCACGCTGGATGGGATCATTGGGTCATACATGAGCATTATGTCCTTGTTTTCAATGATTGATTTTGGTTCATGTTTCCATGAGTTTTTTTTTTTGGAACTGGGATATTGAAATTTCTGCAGATGTTCCAGTGGATTACTCTATATACTTTGCTGTGCCTTTGTGTGTACAGCTGCTCTGACATGAGTTTTTTTACATCCCGAAAGGAGGTGACCCATGCTTTGTTTCTACCTTGCAAAACCTACACTTGTCCGATTGACTCAGTCCTGCCATTTTATTTTTAAAAGCAATTCTGTGTGTATGTATGCGCGTGTGTGCGTGTGCGTGTGTCCCCTCCATAATTCCAAAACCATGAAACCTAGCAGCCCAAAACTTTGCATGTAGAGTAAGGTAACTCCAAGGGAGGGAACGAATAAAAGCCAGGTGTTTGGGTAAAGTTGAACACCCCTTTTGAAGATAATTAATGGCTTACCTTCATGAAAGGCTTATCCTTAATCAACCCAACTTTACCTTTCAGGGGTCTTAGCCACCATTTTGATTCTGCCTAAAAATGCCTTGCTTTGAAAACACAATATACTTTCAGGGCCTAATTCTTCTTCTTCTTTTTGCGTATGACAGCTTGGTTGCGAGGTAGCTCTCATTTTGGGGTGCAACTATGCCACTGATGCTGTGCCCCTATACCTGTACACTGGTGGACCGTGTGAGCCCTGTAGAAACCTGAGGGGGACAAAGCACAGAAAGAGCAGAGGGTGCAAGACCAGAAAGGAGATGGTTGAAGACCATGAGACCACCGACCTGTCTGTGATGGTGAAGAGAAAATAGGCCTATAGACTCGGCTTCATCATGGGAGATACCGATAATCTTGAAAGCCTTGGTTTCCACAGCGTCAAGCTGAGCAAGATGTGAGGCAGGGAAGCCATCCTCGAGGGGAGAGCGGTACTTCATCAAGCTGCAAATTAAAGCCTTGTAGGTGGATAGGAGTTCAGATGTGCCAAGGAAGGACTTTGTATGATGGAAGATGCCCAGTTGGTGGCTGGCTTTGGAGGCCAACTTGTAAATGTGGTTTGCCCAATAAAGATCATGGCTGATGGTGAGACCCAGGAGTTTGAATGACAACATTAAGTTTGAATCAAGAGTATTGTTAACAAAGAAGACAGGTGTTTGCCAAACGGTCCTTTCTGAGAAGAGATAGTGACGGTGAGATTTGTCAGGCTTGAAAGACATATTCCAAGTGTTTGACCAGCTTGTGATTTTTATTTCCAAGGTCTGAAGAGAGGGAAGAGGCTGCAGCCTGTCTGTCTGAAGCATGAAGGTGGAGATCAACAACGAGATAAATCCTTCCTTTTCAAATCCTTGCTTTTCTCCAATGACCAGATCCATTCTCCAATGGTGAGATCTCAGTTTCGTTTCTGACTCGTTCATTCCACCCTGAACAGGCTGCTCCTGCTCTCTTCATAACGGATGGAGGCCCTCAATCTCAGACAAGAGATAAGACCCAAGTTTCTGGGTGTATTTCAATCATTTGACATAGTATGGCACCCACGTCGTTCTCTAACCTCTCAGCGTATGCCATCCAAGACCACCTCCTCTCATGACTTTCTGACAATTCCTCCACTCTCAGTCAGTGATTTGCTCTCAACAGGATACTCTCATTTGCTCTCCTTGTCGAGGCTGGAGGACCTCAACGCAATGTCTTGGGCCTCGTCCTGTTCCTCATCCACAATCTTTATGATTTTCTAGAAAACCCTCATTATCTTTTTGCTCACTACTCCCAACCAATGCTGTGCATCGCTCTTTATGCAGACGAGCTGAAGGACCTGTCTACGATGGACACTGAAGTACTGTTCTTCTCAAACAGCTCATATAACCATGTTGTGACAGTTGCATTATTTAATTAATTTCAAATGAAATTATTTTGTGTGTAAAAGTATCTTCACAATCGAATTCTCGCTTCAGTTTCTCATCTTCATCTGTGTGAGCACACACACACCACTAGGGGCGCTATTTCGACTACATACATACATACATACATTCATGATAGGTAGCAGCGTCGTCCCTCTCTGCAGACCTTTAATTTAGGAGCCGATCCAATCATCTTATATATTATTTCCGAGTTTGTGGTTTCGTGTCGCGCTATCTTCCACTTTGTTCTGCGCTCGAGTAACGTGATATTCAGCTTACATTATCTCAAAGACCATATGAGGTGCATGGTACAAAAAAAAAGTCAATAAAATGGTTCTGAAACAGTGAAATCGTATTCCACTTACTGCATTAAAGTAAAATTACTACTGATACTCTGCATCAGTTCCTTTCTCAAACACACCCACCCCAACATGTCGCACAGAGCGCGGGTTATGCTAGTTGAAAATATGTTTCAACTGTGGCAACTCTCACACACTCACTTTCTCTTTGAAAAGACCATCTGGTAAACCCTCCCACCTAATTCTTTCACAAACAACTTGAAGAAATTAAATTCCTCAACCTTTTGGACCTCACTATCAACCATGATCTCTCTTGCGCAAACGTGTAAGCCAAGACCCTCAAAAGCATAGTAATCTACTGTAATGAAGCCGAATCTCTGGGCCTATGACTCCAGCATCAGTCAGGTCAGTGGCCTCACTGTCTACTACTGCCTCCTTTCTGGTCTTGCACCCTCTGCTCCTCCGTGTTCAATTCCCCCCCCCCAAGCAGGGTGATCGCATCCCACCAGTAACCCACGTCTGATTAAAATTCCAAAATCCAGGCTTATTGTTCATCTCCACTCTTTGGGTCCTCTTTTTCTCTCACCTGTGGAACCAACTTCATCAGTCTGTTCAATGACATTCTTCCCTCTACGACCTCAATATGGGAGTTTACGACAACCACATGTAATCTCCCATTCATGCCCATGATCTTTCCTACCCTCATGAACCCCTCTCCAAGCCCACTCCTCCCTCAACCATGCCCCATTGGCTACTAGAGCATTGTTCTTCTCATGCTCTTTCATCCCGTTTTTCCCTTCCTGTTCTTTCAGCCTCCTTTTTATGATGTTGGAGCTTATATCATACCCCCCTCCAATCACTCGTTCATTCTTCTCCTCCCTCATTCTTACTCTACCAAAATGTTGGTGCGTTTCCTTCTATGTTCAATAGCTCTTCCATGAACCTCGAGTAGTTATACAAAAAAAAAATGTTGAGAATTTTTTGTTTGAAAACATGAACGAGCAATCACTTTGCACAATGTTCCAGCAAGCTCTCTAATGACCAAGGTAGTCATTTACTGACCTGCATTTTTGAATGATACCTGCAAGGATCTTTGATATTTACTCGATGAATAAAAGTTAATGGTAAACCAATTGATAGCATATGCTGGAGCGTCCCCTACCGATGATCAAGAGAACGGCAGTGGACAGTAATTTCATTACAACAGCAATCAATCCAGATTGCCAATCCATCCATTGGGACCACACTCTGCACAGAGCGTCGGTGCTGCCGAAGCAGTCTCCTGGGCTATTTGGCACAATCCTGGACGGGTCACCGCTCCGACTCAGGATACTCAAATGGCTCAATCATCCCAGCAAGCTGGTACTCATTTTGCCAACCTTGGAGGGATGACAGGCTGAGTCAACCCCACTCGGTATTAATTCAATAACCAAGCAGAATTTGAACTCAGGACCCTAGGATCCCAAGCTCACCACCCTAACCATCAAGTCGACACCAAGTATAGATCACAAATGCATATATTAACTAAATGAATACACGTCAGTACGATATTTTGTATGCAAGGTCGAGGTTCGTGAAGGAGCTAGAACATATAACCGATCAGGACGTAACAGAACAAAAGGAAAATCAGAAATCAGGGGGGGGGAAACATACCAACAGCAATGTTGAGGGAGAAAATAGATAGAGACTTGGACAATTAATTTGGGATGTGGGGAAGAATGATGGACAGGGGGAGGATGCATGGGGTGGACAAGGGTATAGAGAGCAAACTTTCAGGAAAGAAAAACAAAACAAAAACTGGAAACTTTGAGAGGTGGGCTTTGGGGAGCGTTAATAGGGGTAGAAAAAGAATTGTTGTTTTTGGATTGGGGACAATATGAGATGGTGGTGAACAGCTGTCTGAAGACCAGGAGGGAAGAATGAGATTGAAGAGCAATGTGAAAGTTTGTTCGACAGGTGGGGAAAAAAGTGGAATGAATGAGTGGGTGAGCAGTGGTTCTGGATTTTGAGAGGTTCATCAGAAGGGGGTTGATTGTGGACCATTTCACCCTGCACAAACTTGGGGGGAGGGGGGGGGGGGGAGAGGTTGTGGTGGTAGGACAAAGCACAGAGAGAACATAGGGTGCAAGATTAGAAAGGAGGTGGTAGAAAACAGAGACCACCAACATGTCTGCAATGGCGAAGTGATAGGCCCATAGACTCAGCTTCATCGCAGGATGATCTTGTGAGTCTTGGTTTCCATGGCGTCAAGCCGAGCAAGATTTAAGGTCGGGGGTTCATCCCAACAGAGAGAGAGCACGACTCCATCAAGCTGCTGATGAAGGCCTTGTCGGTGGATTGGAGTTCAGGTGTTTCAAGGAAGGATTTGCACGATGCAAGATGCCCAGTTGACACCTGGATTTGGAGGCCAACTTTGATAAGTAATGTTTACACCAGTGCATGCAAAACGCCACTCTCAGACTCAAAAACGAGCTCTACGTATACCCAGAAGATTACAACATTCAAATCTCGATAAACTCTACATAATACACTGGCAACCAGCATGGTATGCCTGGTGTTGGCTTAATGGTTAGGTTGGTGGGCTTGCGATCCCAGGATACTGAGTTCTAAATTCCACATGACTGTTGAATTAATACCAGGTGGGGTTGACTCTGCCTGTCATCCTTCTGAGGTCGGCAAAATGAGTGCCAGCTTGCTGGTATCCTGCGTCGGAGTGGTGACCCGTCCAGGATTGTGCCCAATAGCCAAGGAGGCCGCTTCGGGAGCACCGACGCTCTGTGCAGAGTATGGTCCCAATGGATGTATGGATGGAACCAGCATGGTATATAGTACGGCACTGCTGTGGCAAAGGTAATGCATTTGTAAGGCTGAAAAAGTTTACACCAATCTCCTCTGAGGATTCCTGAAACTATTGTCGATTGAGGCATGGATAATATTTTATACAAGTCTATTCTTTAATCCGACAGAATGGTGCAGAAGAAAACTTACTTGCGTCTTACTTCGATTACCGACATGGTGCTTCTCAGACAGGTGTCGCCGTCTCTCGGATGGAAGTTGAACTGGGTGTCCCATCTGTCAGCTTTAGTTGGTGAATGTCAAAGATGAAGAGTGGGCGAGCCAACGCCGGCACCCTGACCAAAACTGCAAGTACCAAGTAGCCTTGTCTTCTCGGGTATTCCTTCATTAACACCAGGTCACATTGCTCATCTCAGAGTGGAGTTACGATGTGGGAAGCGGCTTCAATACCATAAACCAATTCACAAACTCAGGGGTTCGCCTGTCACACATGAATGGCCATCTTTGGCTTTGCAGGGCAACCATTATAATTGCACTATTTTTATATATAGAGAGAGCAATGTTCATGGAAGGGATGGATGAAGGGCATTTTAAATAGGGCAATAAAACCGGTGGACAAGGAAAACACAAAACAGCACAAGTATTAAAATATGAAGATTGTGGGCATCGAGGAAGTGAGTTCATTCTTCCAATACCTCTTCCCCAAACCCCTGCCCCTGATTAGAGCGTGTGGGTGGATCGGACCGGAGAGCACAAGAGGATAAACAGAGGGACTCTGTTCCAGAGAGACAGAGAAGGAACAAAAAAGTGATGGTGATCAGATAGCTTATACTTGTGGAGAACAATGAATTGGTTATTGGATGAGAGCACGCAATGCCTGGGGGCTGAAGAGGGGTGAGGACTCTCAAGGCTGTGGCTTGTGGGTGATGGGTATGCAAATCTTTGGTGCGAGTCAGTAGAGGAACAGTCCATCAGGATGGTACAGAGGTAGCGGCCATAACACACTTACCTTTGAGCTGTCTAATCTAAGTTAAGGCTGGCAGGATGGCCCAGAGAGAGGCACACTCATCGCTAAGCCCAGCAAAAAAACTCATCCCAGTGTTTCAGAGGCAGGGGGATTCATCAATATGTGTGCTGTCCCTCGGATGGATGTTAAACTGGGTGTCCATCTGCTGGCATCAATTGGTCGATGAGATCCCACGGTGTCCTTTGTGAAGAGTATGCGAGCTATCGCCGGCACCATAAGCAAATTCCAAGTTTCTTCCCCGACTTCCTGTGTTAGAGTGGCGACTCATCTGGTGATTGTAGCCGAGCAACTTCTTCAGCAGCAACAACGCTCTGCATAGGGCATGGTACATGATGTCAGTCTGGATTTGATCCTTGGCCTGACTTTGTGATGTAAAGCCCTGCCTGCAAATTACTATTCCGACACTTTAAAAGTGTGTTGATGTACGTACGGATGTACGTGAAACTGGAAGTCCGGTCTGCTCGCATTAGTTTGTTGACGTTAAAGTTCCAATGACGTCCTTTGACAAAGAGGCCTTCTTTTTTTTGCATACATAGTCAAGACTCTTGGAAGAGCTTGTACTAATACACGGAATTGATCAGAATGAAACAGGACAAAAAGAACAGCAAGGGGGGGGGGGGGGATACTACCAGCAGAGCCAAAGGCCAAGACAGAGAGAGACAGACAAACAATGGATGTGGGGTGGGGCAGGAGAAGATGCATGGGGTGAATAAGATGGATACAGAAGGAAACTCCAAGGAGGGAAAACTGGAAATTTGGAAGGAGGAGGGATTGTGGTGTGGTAGAGAGTGGGGAGACTTAACAAGGGTAGAAAAGATCATGGTTTTGGATTGGGGATGATCTGAAATGGTGGTGAACAGCTGTCTTGAAGACCTGGTGGGAAGAATGAGATTGAAAAGGATGTGGAAGGTGGTTATACAGGTGGGAGAAAAGAATAAAGAATGAGTAGAGGGGAGCAGTGATCCTGGATTTTGTTAATTTCATCAGAAGGGTGTTGATGGCAGACCGTGCGAGCCAGCAGAAACCTGGGTGGGGGGGGGGGGGTGAAGGGGAAGCACGGAAAGAGCAGAGGGTGCAAGACCAGAAAGGAAGTGGTAGAAGAAAGAGAGACCATCGACCCTGTCTACGATGATGAAGTTACCGATCCATAGACTCAGCTTTCATCATGGGAAATTCCAAAAATTTAAAGGCCTTGTTTTCCATGGGCATCAAGCTGAGCAAGATGTGAGGCAGGGGAGCCAGCCCAGAAGGAGAGCATTACTCCATCAAGCTGCAGATGAAGGTCTTGTATGAAGATACGAATTCAGGTGTGCCAAGGAAGGACTTTGTATGACGGAGAATGCCCAGTCGGCGGCTGGTTTTGGAGTCCAACTTTGAAAAACCAGCAACAGTTAGCACGAGCAACCTGAACGAATTCTAACCAGATTCCAATGTGCACTGAACCTGGCAAGTGAGTTCATAAATACTTTGGCTAAGCATATACATGCTCTGTGATCCACCAAATCCAACTTCATGGGAGAAGGCATGAGGAGGAGAGAAAATAGGAACATTTTTCTACCAACCTGTTTGCAGTAAAATATGTACAGGTATACTTTAGCTTCTAGCTGAGACACTCATTATTCTCAAAGCTTAAAAATGCTACATCATGCCAAGTTGAAAACAGCAAAAGAATGCCTCAACTCTGAATTACACCTTGGTGTCTCTCAGCTCTGGAGATCAGATTGGAGATATGGCCAGCCCAAGCCAGGATATACACAAGGAACTTTGATTATATGAGGAGGCCATTTGGTCCATCAAGCTTGTGCTACAAGTTTAAGCAAATTGTGAGGGCAAGGAGCTCTAGACTATGGGTATCTCCAGCTATGCATAGATCACAAAAGTGAAAACAGGGGATTAGCCTGATGAACTTCATATAAAGACAGGTTGAGTGTAAGAGACTTATCTGTGTTGACCAGTTTTGGATCTTCAAATTGTCAGGCAGGGATGTAGTTGCCATATTCTGATGTGTGGAATTGTCCAACAAAGAATAGGCTCATTTGTAAAGCAGAAGAGGATGTTTCTAAAGATCTGTCAAATTTGCTCTCCAAGTCAAGGTAAGATGCTTGCTTGCAGTTACATACTTCACCACATATTTTTTGTTTATCAATGATGGGATGTACTGTAGAGCAGCAAATATGTAAATGAAGGGAACAAACAAGTGAAAAAGATCAGTGAAGATATAGTTCCATGCACTGTTGATGTCTGAAGCTGAAAAAGAGATGGCTGACCCATTTTGTTGATAGATAGTATACCTACAGCCTGACAGGTCAACTTTGTTGAACAGCAGAGACAATGCTTTGGCAGAATGCAGAAGACAGCGCAGCGGAGATGGCAACCCAAACAACGAACAACACATGGTCTGTTGAGTCCATAGGAGTAGCACAAAGACAGCTTAGAAGGGAAGGTAGACATAAATGATCAAGGCAAGTCAAGTAGAAAATGAGAAACATTCGGGGGACACGTGCATACATACTAAAGGAGATGGTTCCTAAGGTGTCTATGGCAAACCCCTAGTATTGAAACTGCAACAAAGATGGATTTCTTATTTCAATTCGATATTGCCCTCATCGAATGGAATCCGCTGAATAATTCCCTTCAATGACTTGGAGGACTTTCCAAGTCATCGTCACTGCAACAGGTGCACATAACTTATGGAGGATCAAGGAACCCAATATAATCTTTCCTCATAAACTACTGTTTGTATTACATCTAAAGCTTGCTGTGAAGGGTTGCAGACTTTGTATATTCAACCACGAACTTGCAATTTCGGAAAGGCAACAGCACACAATGGCACGATCTTGTAAAACTTGAAGCTGTTACCAATATCCTTTGGGATATTCCACACCCATAAATGCAAACGGGAAAACCGACTTGCCTTCCCTTCTGAAGGATGGCTTCCTCCAAAATGCCACACCCGGCCACCAACCCAAAACTTAGTTCCATTTGACTTCGCCCAGATCGAAATAGAGGATAAGACAACCGAGTGGCAGAGCACATCAGCGAGTTCTTTCTAAATTCCATTGAACTGGCATCACTATTAACCATTTCAAAAATAATGATTTTTACAATTCAGAAAATTCCAGCCTCCAGTACGAGTCAAAATTGTCAGTCTTTCCTTCAGGGTCGTCTCATGTGTGAGATGTGGATATGATATTCACAGTTGCTGATCAATAAATCTCCATATGTTTTATTGGGTTAAAATCTTGGCTCTAAAGTTCCAATCCAGGTTCCTCCTGATGACTCCAACTTTGTCTGTGTGTTCCTCCTGATACTCCAGTGCTGCATTTGGTAAGTTATTTGATTCCCACTCACAAAAGAATAACGTGCTTTCTATAAAAGTGACTCGCTGTGCAGTTAGACCGTCTTGAGGGTCTCTGCGATGCAGAGATTCGTGCTCGTCATCCTGTTCAGCGTCCAACAATTGCACCGAGACATATCCAAGCACAATTGGAGTGGTCAAATCAGCACGTCCAATGGATAAGAAGGCAATGGGAAAGTTATACTCAGTGCCAAATCTAGGTCTCTCTTTGAAAGGAATGATGGCCATACACAGGTCTACGGAAGACACAATAAGTGATATACTCCAGTTTATGTCCAGGAAACAAATTTAGGATGTGGAAGTGTCAAGATGTGGGGTGGTATTGCTGAAACCTTTCGCACCAACTTGATCCAAATCCATGTAATCCGACGGCAGAACAATATTGTATTAATAACATCTTTCAGCTACACGTGTTGCCGACCCTTCAACATGGTCCATAAATCGTCTTTGTGCACGATAATGCTCCTGCTCACAGGGCCATTCAAACAAGGAACGTTCTTGTCAATGTCAACGTTAATATCATGATACCCTGGCCTGTCATCTCCCCATTTTCACATCCATTTGAACATCTCTGGGATATCATTGATCATCACGTTCAAACATTGCCAAGACAACCATAGCCCTCGATGGGCTGGAACCGGAGCCGATTCGGGTGTGGAATGCCATTCCCCAAGTTCAGATACAAGTGCTTTTACTGTCAATGCAATGACGGTGCAATGCAGAGATTGCTGCTGGAGATGTACATACCTGTTATTAAGATTGGTACTTCCACGTTGGATCCCTATATGAAACATTGACCACAATGAAGCATTGTGTGATTATGTCACAATGAAATGAACTTGTAATTATTCAGTACTGTATTTACCTCTGTTAGGAGGTTTGCACCTGATGTGTGTCCCATGATGTCACATAAATAAATCATGAAACACCATGTGAACCAGGTGCTCTTGTTATTTTTTTTTTAATGCAATAAATAAATAGTTAAATAAATAAAGAGGAGAATCATGAATCCCTTTTTTGTTACTCGTAGGATTAAGTGGAGGACCAAGTTGTGACGTTTTGGCATTGGAGCAGATTCCGTTCTCATAGCTTTGTTCAAAGGGCTCTTAAGGATTGTCACTGAACGTCCAGCAGCCTCAATACTTGACTTTCAAAATGACATATGGATGCTCAATGAGGCCTTTTGCGCACGTGCCGTGTGTTTACACTGACTCAGTTCTGCTCACCATTTCAACCTGTTGCTGCTAACGCGAAATGTCTCATTCAAACATAATTTTCAGCGGAGATGAAATAATTTAGAGCAATTTCAAAATGGTTAACCATAATTGTTCTGTTCCTAAATGCAAATCGGACTCACTTAAATATAGGAATTGGAGAAATATCCGTCGATAAGAGGTGTCATGTTCATACCGTTTTCTGGTAGTCTGAGCTTGTGGAGACCGTGGTTACAAAACGCAAACAAAACACATTTCAACTTTTAGTAATAGACGCAAAAATCTAGTACATTTTCTGTTGTGGCCCCGGAACCAAACAAACAAATTATTTAAAACAGCCCTCATCGCTTCTGGAGTTATATATATATATATATAATATAAATAAATATATATATATATAGTATATAATATTATACTGAAACGCAAAAGAAACTTACCACCTCTTAAACCTTAAAATAGAAAACAATAACACTGCGTGTAGTAAATGTGAACTAATTTGTGGACAATAGTGTCCTCACTGTCAGACAAAACGGTCACGGATGGTCACTTGAACCTTCAATGGTCACTTCATAGCACAGCTGTTGAACAGCCGTTTTGACTGTCAGTGATTAGCCAAGGGGTACGGGATGATTTTAATGAGCTGCACGTGATGTCTTGATATGGTTTAAAAAGGCCAGTGCAAAATGGGCATTTAATCAACATGCCACGATTGTCAAGGGATCAACGGCAGTGTGCCTTGGGCATACTGCAAGGCAGATTGAGCGACCGTGAGGTGGCACGTCGTCTTGGCTGTTCACACGCATACACATATCGGCCCTGGTGGACAGAGACACCCTCCACAACTCTGCAGATGACAGACTCGATCAGGGAGGCCAAGAGTCACCACTGCAAGGCAGGACAGGCAGATGGTCCTAAGTCAGATGGCTTCAGACATTGAGGACTGAGTGGGACAGAATCCAGCAGCAATCCATCCAAAGACTGGTAGCAGTATGCGCCGACGATGCATTGCCTGTATCCAAAACAATGGTGGCCACACACGCTATTGAAAGGGGACTGACATTGCACCCTGTGCTGTTCTGTACTGTAGAACAAACTTATGAGATGGTGTATCTTGGTCAAAAACTTGACAAGTCATCAATAAATGCCAATGTTTCAATTAGCAATTGTTGGTTGTTGTTTTATTTTGAACTGTTACAATTTTATTACTTTCAAACAAGTGGTAAGTTTCTTTTGCGTTTCAGTATATATTACATATGTATCTACATATATATATATATATATATATATATATATACATATGTTTTCTACATATATATATATACAGGGGCTGCAAAAGTATGTATACAGTAAGGACTGTACTTTTATTCATTACTGTATACTACTTTTGCAGCCCCCTGTATATGTATTATATATATATACAGGGGCTGCAAAGTAGGTATAACAGTAATGATATACTGGTATACTCCTTACTGTATACCTACTTTTGCAGCCCCCTGTATATCTATATATATCTATCTTTCTATCTATCTATCTATTCGGTCTCTCCGGAGCGGAATATATATATATATATACCGGGCGTAGTGGCGTGCGCCTGTAATCCGGCTACTCGGAGGCTTGGGTTGGTCTAATAGATATCTTCATTCTTCTCTTTCGGCTCTCCCGTTAGGGTCCCAAGCGACGATCATCCGTTATATCCGATTCTATGCACAGTACGGTCCCTTCTAGCAACCCTGTCGCCTCTTACGACACAGGATAAGGATTGGTTTGCCATGATCCAGGCTAGCCTACACCCTCTCTTATTAGCAAGTGCCCAGACGCAGAGCTGCCCTGTCCCAAAGCGATCCTCAACCCAAGCCTCCGTAGCCGATACAGCGCACCCACTGCCCTTTATAATATTTATTTAATATTTTCCGCTTTTCCGGAGAAGGACCGAGATATAGATAGATAGAAAGATAGAATATAGTATAATATACAGGGGGCTGCAAAAGTAGTATACAGTAAGGAGATACCAGTAATATTCTTTACTGTTACCTACTTTGCAGCACCCCCTTGTATATAGGTATATATATTACATATACAGGGGCTCAAAAGTAGGTATACAGTAATAATAAAAGTACAGTCCTACTGTTACTCTCTTTGAGCCCCTGTATATATATATATGTAGAAACATATGTATAATATATATATATATATATATATATATATGTAGATGACATATGTAATATAATACTGAAACGCAAAGAAACTTACCCACTTGTTAAATTGCTAATAAAATTGTAACAGTTCAAAATTAAAACAACACCAAACAAATTGTGCTGAAGTTGAAACATTGGCATTTTATGATGACTTGTCAAGTTTTTGACAGATTACACCATCTCATTAGTTTCTACAGTACAAACAGCACAGGTGCAATGTCAGTCCCCTTTATCAAGAGCGTGTTGGCACCATTTTTGTGGATACACAATGCTATCGTAACGCGCATAACTGCACCAGTCTTTGGGATGATTGCTGCTGGATTCTGTCCACTCAACCTCAATGTCTAACATGCTGTACTGTATGACCATCTGTCCTGTCCTGCCTGCAGTGTGACTCTTGCCTCCCTGATCGAGGCTTCAATCTGCAGAGTTGTGAGGTGTTCTCTGTCCATCCAGGTGCCGAATCGTCTGGTGCATGAACAGCCAAGAACACGTTGCCACGCTCACGGTCGCTCAATCTGCTGCAGTATGCCCAAGCACACTGCCGTTGATCCCTGACATCGTGAGTTATGAATGCTTCTTTGCACTGGCCTTTTTAATCGCAAGTACGAAGGACATCACGTGCAGCTCATTAAAATCATCCGTACCCCTGGCTACATTCACTGACATCAAACGCCTGTTCAACAGCTGTGCTATGAAGTGTACATTGAAGGTTCAAGTGACCATCCGTGACCGTTTTGTCTACGTGACGCACTATATTGTCCACAATAAGTTCACATTGTACTTACACGCGAGTGTTATTGTTTTCATTTTAGGTTTAAGAGGTGTATTCTTTGCGTTTCAGTATTATATATATATATATATATATATTATATATATATATATATTAATATATTTATATTCTAGTGTATATAAAATATATAATCCAGAAGCGATAGGGCTGTGTTTTAATAAATATTGTTTGTTTTGGTTCCGTGGCCACAACAGAAAAACTTACTAGATTTTTGCGTCGTCTAGTTACTTAAAAAGTTGAAAGTGTTTTGTTTTGCTCTTTTGTAAACCACTGGTCTCCACAAGCTCAGACTACCAGAAAACGGTTATGAACATGACACCTCTTATCGACGGAATATTTCCCAATTCCGGCGTATATTTAAGGATCCGATTTGCATTTAGGAACAGAACAATTATGGGTTAACCTTTTGAAATTGCTCTAAATTATTTCAGATCTCCGCTTGAAAATATGTTTGGAATTGAGACATTTCGCGTTATCAGGCAACAGGAAATTTTGGTGATGCAGAACTGAGTCAGTGTATGAGCACTACGGGCACAGCCGCAAAAGCCTCAGTGAGCATCCATATGCTCATTTGAAAGTTCAAGTAGTTGAGGCTGCTGACGTTCACTGACAATCCTTAAGAGCCCTTGAAACAAAGCTATGAGAAACGGAATCTGCTCCAATGCCAAAACGTCACAAACTTGGTCCTCCACTTAATTCCTACGAGTAAACAAAAAAGGATCATGATTTCTCCTCTTTTTATTTAACATTTATTTATGCATTAAAAAAAAAATAAACAAGAGGCCCTGGTTCACAGGTGTTTCATGGATTTATTTATGTGACATCATGGACACACATCAGTGCAACCTCCTAACAGAGGTAAATACAGTACTGAATAATTTCAAGTTCATTTCATGCTGACATAAATCACACAATGCTTCATTGTGTTCAATGTTCATATAGGGATCCAGACGTAGAAGGACAATCTTAATAAAGTATGTTACATCTCCAGCAGCAATCTCTGCATTGCACGTCATTGCCATTGACATAAAAGCATTGCTTATCTTGAATTGGATGGCATCCACACCCGAATCTGCTTCCGGTTCCAGTCCTATCGAGGCTATGTTGTCGTTGGCAATGTGTGGAACGCGGGTGTATGAATCAATTGATATCCCAGAGATGTTCAAATGGATGTGGAAAATGGGGAGATGACGAGGCCGGTATCATGAATTAACGTTTGACATTACAAGAACGTTCCTTGTGTTGAATGGCCCTGTTGACAGGGAGCATGTATTCTGGCGATCAAAGACGATTTATGGACCATGTTGAAGGGTCGGCAACACGTGTCAGCTGAAAGATGTTATAATACAATGAGTTGCGTGGCGATGTGCGGATTACATGATTTGATCAAGTTGGTGCGAAGGTTTCAGCAATACCAGCCCCACATCTTGACACTTCCACATTCCTAAATTTTTTCCTGGACATAAACTGGAGTATATCACTTTTGTTGTCTTCGTAGACCTTTTGTATGGCCCATTCACTTCCTTTCAAAGAGAGACCTAGATTTGGCACTGAGTCATAACTTGCCCATCGTATCCATGGACGTGCTATTTGACCACTCCAATTGTGCTTGGCGTGTTTGGATAGTCTCTGTGCAATTTTGACGCTGAACTAGGATGACGAGCACGAATCTCCTGCATCGCAGAGACCCTCAAGACGTTCTAACTGCACAGCGAGCACGTTTTATAGAAAGCACGTTATTCTATTTGTGATTGTATGGAATCAACATTACATTACCAAATGGCAGCACTGGAGTATCAGGAGAACACACAGAACAATTGGAGTACAGGAGGAACCTGATTGAAACTTTAGAGCCAAGATTTTAATCCAATAAAGAAACATTATGGAGTTTATTGATCACAAACTGTGATATCATATCCACATCTCACAATGAGAGGACCCTGAAGGAAGACTGACAATTTTGACTCGTACTGAGGCTGGAATTTTCTGAATTGTAAAAATCATTATTTTGAAATGGTTAATAGTTGTGCCAGTTTTCAACTGGAAGTTTAGATAAGAACTGCCTGAGTGCTCTGGCACTCGGTTGTCTCTCATCCGTCCTGATTTCGATCTGGGCCGAATGTCAAATGGAACTAAAGTTTTGGTTGGTGGGCCGGTGAGTTGTGTGTGTGTGTGGATTTTGAGGAGCCATCCTTCAGAAGGGAAGCAAGGTCGGTTTTCCCGTTTGCATTTATGGGTGTGAATTTCCCAGACGGTTTGGTAACAGCTCAAGTTTTACAAATCGTGCCATTGTGTGCTGTTCCTTCGAAATTGGCAAGTTCGTGGATTGAATATACAAAGTCTGGCAACCCTTCACGCAAGCTTATAGATGTAATACAAACCGTAGTTTATGAGGAAATGATATATTTGGGTTCCTTGATTCCTCCGATAAGTTAATGTGCAACCTGTTTGCAGTGACGATGACTTGGAAAAGCCTCCAAGTCATTAAGGGGATTAGTTCAGCGGATTCCATTCATGAGGCCATACGAATTGAATAAGAATCCATCTTTGTGCATGTTTCAACTGGGGGTGCCGATGACACTCTTAGGAACCATCTCCTTATAGTTATGCACGTGTCCCCCGAATGTTCTCATTTTTTACTTGACTTGCCTTGATCATTTATGTCTACCTTCCCTTTTTTTCTTTTCTTAAAGGCTTTTTTTTGTTTGTTTTTTTTGCTACTCTATGACTCAACAGACCATGTGTTGTTCGTATGTTTGTTGCCCATCGTCGCTGGCTGTCTTCTGCATTATACCAAAGCATTGTCTCTCCTGTTCAACAAAGTTGACCTGTCAGCTGTAGTATACTATCTATCAACCAAAAATGGGTCAGCCTCTCTTTTTTTCAGCTTCAGAACATCAACAGTTGCATGCGGAACATATCTTCACTGATCTTTTCACTTGTTCGTTCCCTTCATTTACATATTTACAGACATCCCATCATTTGATAAACAAAAAATATATGTGAATATGTAACCTGCAAGCAGCATTCTTACCGTATGATGCTATAACAGATCTTTAGAAACATCCTCTTCTGGCTTTACAAATGAGTCTATTCCTTGTTGGGACAATTCCACACATCAGAATATGGGCAATACATCCTCCCCTCCCCCCCCTCCCTTTCCCTTTCCTGCGCATCCTCTGCCTCGCCTAGCACTTCTCTCCTATTCCCCTCCGCTCCATCCCCCTTCACATTCCTTTCCTTTTGCGTTCGTCCGCCTCCCCTCCGGTCTCCCGGGCTCCCTCGCCTACTCCGGTGCCTCTTTGCGGCCCGCTACCAGTGTGCGCGCTGTCACGCGAGACGAACATGCCACATGTTGCCTATGTTCATTTATAGCGCTATTTTACGTGTCTCATTTCAAACTCCCTTTACAGTGAAGGGGGCGGGACTCCTCCGGGGATCGACAAAGTTGTAACAGCCTCAGGCTCGACATTCTGACTCGCATCGACTTAGACCAGGTGTTGTGCGCGAGAGAGCCAAGTACCCAGGCCAGTTCCCTCTCCTATACGTGCGGGGAAAAGATTGATCCAGAAGTTTATTTATCTATCAAAATTTGGTTGGCCGGTTGGCTCTTCTTTCGCCATCTTGGCACATAGCGATCTCACAAACATGGAATACCTGTTCAAGTCTCATAGTGCTTTGTGGTTTGCCGGCTTGTTGTCCACCTAATGTTCCTTGCGATTAATGTGTGGAAGTACATGACGATTTGTTGACTTGCTCTCTCTCCTCGGCATTGTGCTACTGTTTACAAGGCTCCTCCTGCTGTTACCTCAGATCACTATTTAAGCAAGATAGCTACGTGGCAAGTTCCTTACATGAGCTCGGGCTTCACATATTACAAATTCCAAAACTCCAGGCACTCTTCTGCTTTTTAGGTATGAAAAATACTTAATTTCTATCCACTTACTCCTCGACCACCTTCCAACCTGCAACTTGATGTTGTACAAAACCGTATTGAGTTACATAACTTCCTTCACTTTGAGTTCAACTTCAAATTAAGTTAAACTCGCAACTGTGCTAGGCTCATGGTTCCATATGCTTATTAAGCTGTAAGAGAGTGTCTCTTACTGCTAAACTGAGTTTCATGTTCCGTACTGGCAAAACCGCTTAGTTGTTCATGTTTCGCTAACTGCTTAATAACAATAAAATTAAAATAAACTAGAAAAAATAAAACCTCTGCAGTGGTTCATGTTCTTGTACTGTTAAACTGTAGTGTTCATGTTCTTCATTACTGATTTAACTGTAGGCTTTACTCATTGGGTAAGGACATTTCCAGCCAATCCACCCGAAGTTTTGGATCCACCTCAGTGGTTACCCAACGTTTGTGAATGGTAACCCGCCTTGTCTGGTGGACAACACCCAGCACCAGTCTCAACTCACTTCTCCCGCCAATCTACCTTGGCTACTTTTCCGGTTTCCCTGGTTTCAACCATACGTCCTCATAACCATACCTTTATCGAGTGCCATCAATTGCCTCTTTTTTTTTCTTTCTGAAATTCTCCCACAACTGGAACAGTAGTTATCGTCGCCTGGGCGGCACTGATCAATTGCCACAGACTCGAGTCCGTGCATAGAACTGCATCCTTTCAATGTTGAGATTACTTTGCTCAGTTTTCGGTGGATGCCATATACAGAGACCTTGGGGGAAAATGACACCCAAGGATGAGACTGGTGAGATATGACGTTAATCCTTTAGTTTCTCATAATACGCTTCATTTGACCTTTGTTACCTCTGACATTATCGTTTGAGTCAGCTTTATTTGGACTACAGCTAGTCATGCAACTCCTTGGGCATGGTCAACCATCTTATGAGGCGACCCAGACCAATATTTAGGTGTAACCACCCACCATACTCTATGTGCGCAATCCGGGTTTCTTCGCGAATTCCTTCAGATTCTTGCAGCGTGCTGCAATACCGATGTCCAAACCGCTGAGCTTTCAGATTTTTTTTTTGATTAACCATGAGGCACAGGCTTGATCATCCCTTCTAGGGATATATGGACATTACCAGAGTACCCTATCCTGAAAGGGACCGTCCTCAGGTTAACCCAATGGAGTATCCGCCATCTCATTTTTGTGATTACTGACACCTAGCTACCACTCCCGAACCACACTCTTCCCGCATTCTCTGATCTGTTTAATGTTTACCCCGTGTTGTTTCCCTCCGTATCATCAAATGATTTGGGGGTCCTCCGAAGGCTCTATTGCCCCCAATCCGCTCATCGGTTTGTTTAGCTGCCTCTGCGAACGGGGAAGGTTTTCTGTTCACATTGATTTCTCGATACTCTCATGAGGTGACGGTTTTTACTAAGACTTTCTTTTGCTATCTCTGGAATTTGTTTTGCGTCGGTATGAAGTGGTTATTTGAATGAATGTGTAGTGGGTGGTTTTTTACGGTGGCCATGTATATTGTGCAATGCCTGCCACCTATCCTCATCATTCATCAAATTTTTATATTTAGTTTTAGTTTTCACCCCAATTCTGCAGGATAGGTGACGTACTCGTCTAGATCACATTAGTTCGGGTACACTAGATTATGGGTATGCTTTCTTGGCTCACAAACTTGGGAGCTCCCTCCTCACCATTATCTTATTCATCACCTTCACAAGATAACTTGCGTGTCGGCCGTGAGGACCTGGTTTTAGTTCGCCGACAACTCCGACCATGAATAACCACTCGATTTAGTATACAGGTTTTTTACATTTCTTACCTTGTAGCCCTATTCCACAGATCTAATCTGGTCTATGCACCTACCTCACCAAGGAAATTCTTCGGTGTGGGTATACCTGTTTTTTCTTTTCTTACTTATTTAAGGGCTCCCGGGTGCCTCCAATCCCGATCCTAGTGAAACAGATTAGTCTACATGCCCCTCCCCTGTTTACTATTGGTACCTCGTAGCAAGTCACAGATATTATATTTCTGGCTATACCACCCTTCTCATCCAAGAAATGTTTGTGGTAGACGGTTTTTTTTTTAGTCGCCGACAATCTTTCCGATCCATGAAAATTACCAGTTAGTTGCATGTTTACATTCTGAGTTACCTGTTGGCAATGTCACAGATCTTATTCTTGGCTTTTTTTGACCTGCATCTATCATGAAGATCAGGTTAGACCAACATACTCAATTATATTGTCTGTTGTCAGTTTGAGCCTTGAAATCTTGAAGATCGGCTGGACATGTGTAAATTTGATAGACGTGAAGACCTGGTAGAGATGTTTTAAGTAACTAACCTTTTATATATTCTCGGGGTCAGGTTTTGGCTGACAATTATAAAGATGGATAGTATTGTTGAAAGATGGAAAATTCAAGCAACGGATAGTTGGTGGTAATATTTGGACGGAAGTTGCAGATCCTTTTGTGGATTGCAGCTTAGTTGTGTGACAATTAAAGATTCACAAAACTGTCACAAGATAAGTCTCTTACACTCACCTGTCTTTAGATGAAGTTTCATCAGGCTAATCCCCTGTCACTTTTACGTGATCATGCATAGGCTGAGATACCGCGTTAAAGTACATAGACTCGTTTCGCTCCCTCTACAATGTCTGCTATAAACTTGTATGCACACAGCTTGAATGGACAAATATGGCCTCCTGATATAATCAAGTTACACTTGTGTATATTCGGCTTGGGCTGAGGCCATATTCTCCAATCGGCATTCTCACAGAGAGGATCGAAGTATAGACCATGGGACCGGTGCTTATTATACTCTAGAGTGGTGGCATTCTTGTGGTCCTGTTTTCAACTTAGCATGATGTAGCAGATATATATACTGCTCTGTTGTGGGGCAACCAATCAATGAGAGAGTGTCTCAGCTAGAAGCTAAAGAAGAGGAACTGTACCAATCTGGAGTACTGTTAAATATTTACTTGCAAACAGATTCGGTGTCTAGAGAAGATGGAATGTCTTGTCCTATTTCTGCTCCTCGCGTGCATGCCTTTCCATGAATGAGTTCGAAGAGGGCATCACAAGAGAATGTATATGATTAGCCAATAAGTATTTTATGACTCACTTGCCAGTTCAGTGCCACATTGGAATCTGGTTAGAATTCGTTCAGGTTGCTCGTCGAGCTGTGTAGTCTTTTCAAAAGTGGACTCAAACCAGGCGATTATGAACCCACCTGAACATGCAGTGGCTGGCGATTATCTGTCTCAGTCATTACAATTAGTCCTGTGCCTTGGAAGCACGCGATTTAATTTGTAGGATCAGTATCTGTAACAAGACCATATCATCTGGCAGGCTTGAATGAGTAATGCTCTCCTTCTGGGCTGGCTCCCCGCCTCACATCTTGCTCAGCTGATCAATGGAAACAGGCCTTTAAATTTTTGGAATGTTCCATGATGAAACGCTGAGTCTATGGATCGGTAACTCATCATCGTAGACAGGGTCGATGGTCTCTCTTTCTTTACCACTTCCTGTTACTGGTCTTGCACCCTCGCTCTTTCGTGCTATCCCTTCACTCAGCCCCCGACCCCCCACCCAGGTTTCTGCTGGGCTCGCACGGTGCATAGCCGATCACACCCTTCTGGAATGAAATTAAACAAAATGCCAGGATCACTGCTCCCTCTACTCCATTCTTTATTCTGTTTTCTACCACATCTCTGGGTTTTATCATCCATCGCATTCAGAGTCTTTTCAATCTCATTGCATTCCCACCAGTTTTCAAACAGGCTGTTCACCCGACCGATGTTCAGTCTCCCCAATCCAAAACCATGATGCTTTCTAGCCCTGTGTACTATAAGAGTTCTCCGCCACTCTCTACCACACCACAATCCTCCTCCTTCCAAATTATCGCGTCTTTCACTCCTTGGAGCTTTCCTTCTGTGATCCATCTAATTCACCCCAAGCATCTTCTCCTGCCCCATCCACATCATTGTTTGTCTGTCTCGCTCTGTAGTCTTGCGTTGCTTGCCTGGTAGTTATCCCCCCACGACTCCCCCCTTGCTGTTCTTTTTGTTCCCTGTTTCATACTGATCAGGCCTAGTCCGAAGGATTGTATTAGTACAGCTCTTCCAAGATCTTGAGACTAGTGCTAACAGTAACAAAAAAAAAGAGAGGCCTCTATGATCAGAAGCGTTCATTAACGAAGTGTTAGCCGTCAACTCAGAACTTAAATTAAGCGAGGGCAAGACAGCGACTTGACCGTTCTACTACACTGCTCCGTACGTACATCAAACACCCTTTTAAAGTGTTGGTGTGTGTACGCAGGCGAGGCTTTACATCACAAAGTCAGGCAAGGATTCAAATCCAGACTGACATCATGTACCGATGCCCTTGCAGAAGTCGTTTTGCTGCGTGAAGCTAGTTGCTCGGGCTACCAATCACCAATGAGTCGCCACTCTAACACAGGAAGTCGGCGAAGAAACTTGGAATTTGCTTATAAGTGCGCCTAGCTCGCCATCCCTTCACATTATAAGGAGCACGCGTGTGTGATCTCAGGATTCGACCAATTGATGCCAGCAGGCATGGGAGATGACGCCCAGTTAACATCCATCCGAGGGACCAGGCACACATATTGAAGATTGAAGAATCCCCCTGCCTCTGAAACACTGGGATGAGTTTTTTTGCTGGGGAGGGAGATGCTTTAGCGATAGTGTGCCTCTCTCGGGCCATCCTGCCGAGGACGACATGGTAAACTTAGGATTTAGATCAGCTCATGAGGTATCAACACTGATGTTCACTCTGGGGCCGCTGACCGCCATAACCTCGTAGAATGAGAGAAGCTGAGTGATTACATACTGATGGACTGTTCCTCTTACTGGACTCCACCAAGATTTGCATTACCATCAACACAAGCCACTGAAGCCTTGAGAGTCCATACACCTCCATTACATATTTCAGCCCCCGTAGGCATTGCGAGTGCTATTCTTGTAGCTCTTCATCTTATGCATTCAATGTTACTCATATACATCGTTATATGTCTCACTAATCACTATCAAGTGGAGCTATATCTTGCAATCACTCCATCTCTTTCTCTTAGTCATCTCTGTCTCTCTGGAACAGAAGTCCCTCTGTTTATCCTCTTGTGCTCTCCGCCATTTTAGGTTGACTGTTCGATCCCGATCACCCACACGCTCTAATCAGAATCTTGGCGGTAGAGTGTCGGTGACTC
>CM068952.1:101459751-101478344 GCA_035128595.1 Eptatretus atami
TCTCCCTCAGCTCGTTCGCTCCAGCACGTGGCGCCGCCATTTTGTGCCCCACTGCCCGTATCTCGTCGCACGCAATCGCCATTTTGCCCGCCTGCAGGCCTCGCCCCACGCGCTGCATCTCACCCCGCATCGTTTGCATATTCTTATCCATGTTATTTTCCATTTTTTTCGCATTTGTATCCATTTTTTTATTCAAGCCATCCATCTTATTTTCCATCCTGCACGCATTTTCATTTATGTTGTTTCCATCTGTTGCATCTTCCCACTCATCGCTTGTGTGATCTTCTCCACCTTGTATCGATGCCGATGCTCTAGCCGACATCCGCCATTTGCTCTACGTTCGCTGGGAGCGAGAGTATTTACGGAGGAGAGGGGGTCATACACCAGCCTCCGCGCCTTTCGGATTCTGTTTTGATTCTGGGGAAATTCAACCTGCATTATGATCCTGCCGTGATTCTTCCTGGCACGATATACTATTTCTAGAATCCATCTAATCCCTCCTGCCCCTTCGCCTAACGCCACTTGGCGTATCCGAATTATTTAAAAGCTCGTAATTTAATGAACCGGAGGTCGCCTGCACACCTTGATCATGGTTCCGTTAATTTGTTGGACGGGAAGTGTTGTATCACGTCCTGACACACTTAGGTTTCATTGCACCGCGGGCGGACGACCGTCTGACACAATGCGGGCCCTCTCGCCCACCAAGACAATCCAGTCCGGCCTTCCGCGATCGAAACCCAATCCCCTATCGGTGTGTTTTAGCACACCACAGCCTATCAACCTCTCCCGCGCTGCAGGGTCAATCGCCGAATGTCGATATACCTTATTAACCGGCGGCAACTGACCGAGAGACTGTACCTCAACGGGCCCTGAAACGAGCCGCCTAAGCAGCTCGCTTCGTTTTGGATAACAGCGGTATTATCCTGAGGCCCCGTTGACCCGATTTCTATTATCGCTATTCAAAAAACCAACTATTATTCCGAATGCAATACCGTTCATGAGGAAAGACGCAACAACGATGTTTACATTTCACACAATGACATTTATTATAATAAAGCATAAGCAGGCATGCACGTAGCATTAAAACAAGCAAAACCACGTTGATAGGAAACTACAACCTTCTACACAATCACTTAACAGTTTTAACTACTTGTGACACGCGCACGCACCACGTACCACACACCACACACACACACACACACACACACAACACACACCTACACACACACACCCAATAAATGTGGCTGAGGCTTTAATAACGGCTCCAGCTCAGGAGGACAGGTGAGCTGAACCCAGACCTATCTCGAACTCTTCCACCTCTGTGGTCTTCAAGTGTTCAGACCCGGCTCCAGCGAGAGCAGCGGACCCAATCGCCGTGAGCCGCGATCCTTCCCGAGCTCCGCGAATCCTCCCGACTTTCAACACGTGCTGGTGACGAGGCGCCGATCCTCCGTCATGCGCTGCTCCCGGGAACCACCTCCAAGATAGGTCGATGAGTCGCACCAAGCCGGGAACCATAAACGCGAGACCACAAAGATCTCATGAACAAGAAAGCTAAGCGAGCAACCACTCAACCTCGCTTCGCGAACCGGCCAAGAGCGACCACTGCCCACACTCTCTCACAACAAGCCACACCTCCACAGCTGAACTCGACTCGACTCGACTCTTTCGTAATGAAACAAAAGCAGCCGACTCTCTCGACAAACCACCAGAGAAGTCCACCACGCCACTCGACCGACACCGCTCAATTCTCTTCCAAACAAAAAAAAGCTCTCCAAAAGTCTGCCACCCAAACCAAGCCGTGCCAGAGCTCTACTGAAACCAGCAGGACCCGAAGGCCTCTTGACGAAACCAAAGCAGAAAGCCTTCCACAAGCCTCTCCCTAACTCAATCCGACGCTCAGCCTGAACACATCTGACCCGCAATCTGACGTACGAATGGCACAGCCCCCCAACAACGGAAGCTACAACCCTCTCCCGAACCAAGCAGGACCCGAAGGCCTGCTGAACAACCAAAGCAGAAAGCCTCATCAACCTCGCTCCCTAAACCAAGCGAAGCAGACTCGCACGCCGCCGAACAACACTCTCCCAACAACCAACGACCCGAGCCTGCTGAACAACCAAAGCAGAACCTTCACAAAAGCCCCTTCCATAACCCAAGCGAGCAGACTCACGCCTGCTGAACAACGCACTCTCCCAGACCAACAGACCCGAAGGCTGCTGAACAACCAAACAGAAAGCCTCACAAAGCTCCCTCCCTAACCCCAAGCAGCAGACTCTGACGCCTGAATGGGCTAAACAGCCACCTCCCTGAACAAAGCAGACCCAAGGCGTCTGAAGAACCAAAGCAAGAAAGCCTTCACAAAGCCTCCTCCCTAACCCAAGCGAAGCAGAACTCGCGGCCTGCGAACAACCACTCTCCTGAACAAGCAGGACCGAACCGGCTGACAACCAAAGCAGAAACCTTCACAAAGCCTCCTCCCTAACCCAAGCGAGCAGGACTCACGCCTGCTGAACAACCACTCTCCCGAACCAAAGGAGACCGAAGCAGTCTGAAACAACCAAAGCAGAAAGCCTTCACAACTCCTCCCTATACCCAAGCCTGCAGGCTGACTGACGGCTGCTGAAAACACTCTCCCGAACCAAGCAGACCCGAAGCCTGTCTGAACAACCAAAGCAGAAAAGCCTTCACCAAACCTCCTCCTAAAACCAAGCGTGAGCAACGGACTCACGCCTGCTGAACAACCACTCTCGAACCATCAGTACCCGAAGGCCTGCTACACCAAACAAGAAAGCCTCACTCCTCCAAACCAAGCAGCTCCGCTTAAACCACTCTCACAAGACCGAAGCGCTAACAGCAAAGTCAAGCCCCTCCTTAAGACGGCTCCGCTGAACAACCACTCTCTCCGAACCCAACCAGACCGAAGGCGCTGCAACAACCAGCAAAAGCCTTCACAAAGCCTCCTCCTAACCCACCGAGCAGGTACTCTAACGGCCTGCTGAACAGCCACTCTCCCGACAAGCAGACCCGAGCCTGCTGAACAACCAAAGCAGAAAGCCTCACAAAGCCACCTCCCTAACCACAAGACGAGCAGGACTCGACGCTGGCTGAAACAACACTCTCCCAACAAGCAGGACCTGAAGCCTGCTTGAACACCAAAGCAGAACCTTCACCCAAGCCTCCTCCCACCCAACCGAAGCAGGAAACTCACGGCCTGTCGAACAACACACTCCCCAACCAAGCAGGACCCGAAGGCCGCTGAAAACAAAGCAGAAAGCTTCACAAATCCTCTCCTACCAAAGCCGACAGGACTCGACGGGCGCTAAACAACCACTCTCCCGACAGCAGACCGAAGCCTGTGCTGAACAACCAAAGCAGAAAGCCTTCACAAAGGCCTCCTCATAACCCAAGCCGAGCAGACTCGACCTGCTGAACAACCACTCTCCCCTAACCAGCAGGACCCGAAGGCTCCTGCTGAACAACCAACAGAAAGGCCTTCACAAACCTCTCCCTACCCAACGAGCAGGACTCGACCTCTGAACAGCCACTCTCCCTAACCAAGAGGACCCGAAGCCTGCTAGACAACCAAAGCAGAAGCCTGTCACCCAAAGGCCTCCTCCCTACCAAGCCGAGCAGTTTCGCACGGCCGCAACAACCACTCGACCCGAACAAAAGGAAGGATCTCCTCTTTATCCTTCTCCGCCCCCTTCCCCCACGGGACTCATGCCCTCGTGATCCACCCCCGCTCAACCACGGGTGGGAGGGAGTTGTTGACGTCATGAATCACGCACTGCAGCAGGAGGTCTGAACGACCACCTCATAAGATGACCCCACTCGGGGCTATTCTTTAAATATATTGTTTCAGTTCTGTAAAACGGCCGAAATAAATAAAATAAAAGAATTCACTTAAATTGTGTTCTTTGTACTTTGCCATTCCATTATTAGACCTCCGATCGAAGATCGGAGGTTACTTGTTTTCACCCTTTTTGTTTGTCTGTTTGTTTTGTTTGGTTTGTTTGTGAAACAGTATTACGGAAAAACTCCTCGACGGATTTCGACGAAAACTTTGTGGGGGGTTAGGATTGGTCCAAGGATCATGCCATTAGATTTTGGACTTGGTCCCAAAATCCAAATAGCCGCCATAGCAGGCCATTTTGAAAAAATATTTGAATTTTTTTTTTTTTGCATTTCTACATTGTTTTAAGTGATTCCAACCCCCTCCCCCCCCCCCCCAAAAAAATTGTTAGAGGCAAAAAATTTTTTTTTGCAACTTTTTTTTTCAACAAAATTTCGATTTTTTTTTTTTTTTTTTTTAGGCATTTCTTACATGTTTATAGTGATTTTCAACAAAAAACATGCCAAAATTATAATTGTGGCTGATTTTGGAACTTTAGGTGGATATACCCACGTTAAAATCATTTCTGTCTCAAGGAATCTAGTTATGACGAATGAATTGAGTATGTAAAAGTTAAAGGGAAAGTTGCAAATATAACGTCTGTGAGCACTTTGACGTTCAAATTGAATGAATAGGATATCAGGTTCACTGAGTGACCTGAGCAGTATTGGCGCGGAGGTTTCCACTTACCGAGTGCTCCCCTCCAGTTAACAGTGAACAACAAAAGGCTCATGCGTGCGCGATAACCATCGCCAACGCAGCTTCTTGAAAAACTGATTGGTCGAAATGAAACCCCCGCAATAATTAAAACGGTACGTAGGAGAGATTACTGTGACTGGTCCAAAACTGCGATATTCAAATCCGTGATATCTTGAGCGTTTAATGCATGGCTTTCCAACCAAGTAAATGGATTATTAGCCTTTCCAGCGGTATCATTTTTAATTATTTAAATGACATCAGTAACCCTTTAGAATAAACATCACAACGCACACGCACATGCACACTGCACACATGGCACCAACATACACAAACATACACACATTACACAACTGCTTCTTTTTAATAATAGATGATGTACAAGGTAGTATTTTTTTTTAAAATAAAAAATGTGAATAAGGAAAAATAATATTAGAACGGGTTTTTATTTTTATACATGGGACGTTGAAGTATCCATAGACGATGCAAGATATTTCCGATGATGAATAAAAAGCCCTAATTCATTTTGCATAGTTAGCAAAATTATTTCAAACGTATCCATCGTGATTCTTCACGAATCTTCTAGGACGTGCCAGCATTGTCCCTGAAACACCATCACTTGCAGAAAATCAAGGCTGTTATGGTTCGTTGGTTTTTAGAATCACAAGACCTCTTGGTGGCTGGGTATAATATTTGTGCGTTCAAGATTAATTTTAAATAGCTTATTTTGGGCTACAGCGCGTGGCCCATGCTGTTGGTGGTTTTATCTGAAGAGCTGCCATTGCTTACACCGTTATCTCTTCTCTCAGGTTTCGCTCCTCCGGTACGTGTGTGCATTTCTTGGTGCGGCGAACCTGGCATTTCCACTGCCCTTTGATGGTGGGTTGCTGGCTTGGTTGGGGGTGAGGAGCCTTTTGGAGTAAAAGGACAATCGGCATGGTGTACGACCCTTGCTGAACCCCCAATGCCTGTGGGCACAAGAAGGCTGTTTGCGTGACTGGTGGCAACCCTTTCGCAGGGCAAGGTGCAACCTTCTGCTAGAAAGCAGCAGGAAATAGACAGACTGGTATGTTTTCTTGGATTGCACTTTTCAATTCATTAATGTGTGAATCTTTATTTACAATTTTTCTCACTTAGTTTTGTCTTCCATTGATATTCTTATTTTTTTCCCTAATTTTTTTTTCCTCTTACTATCTTCACCTTGTATTAAGGAGGTGACTGTCTTTCTCCATCCAACGGAGTCAAAACAAGCTGGTTTTTATTTCACACACTATCCATCTTCTTCAATTTCCCCACCTCCTGACTCTTGCTCTGCAACACCTTGCTGTTTACCTAACGTTGCACTTTCTCCACCTCCTGCACTCCATATGTATGCTCCCCTTGCGCTCCTCGCCACACTTGCATTCTTTTAACCTGCCCGCGTTTCTCCCACCCCACTTCATTTCCCCATCTCTTTTGGATTCATCTGGACTCCAAAGCAGCTGTTACCTCAGGCATCACATTCACAGTAAGCATTTTAAAAAGAAAATCCTCTGAATGTTTTTGTGTTTATTCATTGATGGTGACACTTTCTAAAAGAAAACTCACAATTGGCAAGGTCACATTTGATTCATTTAACCAAAATTGTGTATAACAATGTCAAACAAACCATCACTGTTGCTCAACCTTTCAATCTTAATCCACCAATTTGTTAGAAATTGTCTCCGTGTCCATTGCTCATAATCCACTTTACTTCATGTTCAAGTGTGCAGCCATCACTCCCTTCATGTGCTCATACATTCACATCTACATATCTCTTTCCACACAAGCTTGATTTCTATCTCCTTACGTTCCTATCGGGCCATTTATATTTGTTTTTGATATTCCCTACCTTTCCTCACTACTCCCTATGCATTATCAATGCCCTCCCCATACCCTTTAGTAGTTTGTGAACCTGTTTCCCTTGTCTTTAGTTCCTTCATGAGCCTAGACCCTTGTTATATAACAGGCATTTTCTTTCACTCTGTCTTACCTCCAAGCTTAATATTTTTCTATCATGACATCTCATACGACCTCATTAAACTGGAAATGTTAAAATCCTGTTTATAGCCATTCAAGATCTTGCACACTTGAAGCATATCTTGCTCTGACAGCCTTTGCGAACACAGGAAATGGCAAACTTGAGGATTCTCAGGCGGTCCTCGTATGCCAACTTCCAGAACAAGCCTGCAAACTCCCTTAGTCATCTTTTGCTTTCCTTTCTCAATTTTTACTACGAAATCTAAAGATTTCGTTAGTATTGATGACTTCCATCCTCTGTTTGTTGTGTTTGTGTGTTTGTTTGTTGTATGCACGATACTCGAGAATCAGAAAAGCACCAATTGTCAAATTGCCACCACGTTGATTCAGAGGGTGGATGGCTAGCACTTGATTTAGATTTTGGTCAAATCGTCAAAGGTTCAAGTCACAGTGAGGTCAAACATCCAAAACATGATAACTCGAGAAAAGTACCACAGGTATTGTTTGACGGACTGAATTTGGAAGATCGAGGTTAAGTTCGTGGAATTTGTTTGTCAATTCGCTTGAAGTTACGGCTGTTTAAAAAATTTCAGTGTTATTAAATAATTGTCCGTAAATTTCTTATGTGGAGGAAAATGGAGTATTTTTGCTTCGGTCGACGTTACGAGTTCGTTTTACTCAATTTTAATTTTGTCTTTCCGGTTTTGCGGATCGTTAGGAGCTTAACACGTCGGTTGTCGAAATTCTGGGAAAAAATCGGGATGTTTTTGGGAGGACTTTTTTAAGATTGTATAATAAAAAATATTTCACCTGCCGCGTCACGGCTCGTCACGTGGTGCAGGCGGCTCGAGCAGAACGCCGTCGTTGAGCACGTAAGGTTTTGCTATGTGCGCGCTGACGTCATCTTCGGCTCGCCCCGGCATCCTTTCGAGTTCGGGGGGGCCGTCGAGGTGACCTTTTACGTTACGTTAATCCGCGGGTAACTCGGAGAACGGAGAAAGCTACCAATGTCAATTTACACCACGTGATTCAGCGAGGGTGAGTGGTAGTGCTGATTAGATTTTGGTCCAAAATCGGTCAAAGGTCAGGTCACAGTGAAGGTCAAAACATTCGATTTTTGATGGTTTTGGTACAGAATTCATCGTAGGAAAACTTCATGGTTGCTCGCTACCTTCTCTAAGAGACAGCTTTTATTAGAAAGGTCAGAGGTTCAGTTGACGATTTCGTAAGTACCAGTCTATGACATGCTTGTTTATTTGTTTTTTTGGTATTTGCACCAGACACGCATTACAATATTTAAGTGTTTTCTACAATTGTAAACCATACTTCTCTTTCCAAAAGTTTCAAAAAAAAAAAGTCTCTGATTATTATTGAATCCAACAATTCTGTTGGCCTTCTTTCCAATAATATTCTGCCTGAACTGAACTTTGTTGACTCGTCAAAGTCACCTCCAAATCTTTTTCTTCTTGTCCCTTTTCATTTTATCAGCAAAAGCTCGTTACATACCATACTGTATCTATAATGACGTATTTCGGAGGGGGGGTGGGGGTGGGGAGGGTCCATAAATTAAGTACATTACTTTTCATTTGTGAAACACTGAAAACACCCACTTCTTTGGGAGGAATTAGCAAGTCAACAACCCCCTTTCCGCCTCCTCTGAGCGTAAGGTTTGTGCCCGATGGACCTGACTGGGTACTACTGACAAACCGTGCCGAAATTGTGTGAACGGGGTGAAAAATAGTAAGTCTGTTTTCACCACTCGCGGTAGAGGGGAGGGGTCCTTATGGCCTATGACTAACATAGTTCTACCAAGACTTATGCCAAATTTGGTGAGATCGGCCAAGCCATGGTTTTTTTTGTTACTTAAACATAATACAGATAATTGACTTGTTAATTAATTTTTTTAATTATTTTTTTTTTTATTGTAATTGAGGCACTCATGACTTGGTGTTTCTGGTGTTCTGCCTCTACGTGTTTTGTGCACTCAGGGTCGGTTCAAAGAGCCTCCATTGTTTGCATGTGTTTTTTTTTACATTTATTTTATAATTACAATACCAATGAACATTGCTTTGTGTGGTTAAACTATCTGTTTAGACTGTTTAAGAAAAGCACCTAATTTGAGTGGACCCAAATGTCACCTGTTGAATCTTACTATATATAACGTGCCGATAGAAAGTCTACACTTCCGTTTCAAAAAATTTTCACCTTTTGTTGCCCTTACAGCCTGGAATAAAAATTACATTAAATCAGACTTTTAACCACCTTTATTTACCACATTATAACTGCAATTTCTAAGTGAAAAATTTCGAACAAATTTCAGAAAATTAATTAACCAATACAAAACTAGAATATCTTGGTTGGAATAAAGTCCCCCCCCCCCCCCCCCCGATATACTTGGTGGAAGCACCCTTTTGATAGCGGATAGAACTCTACCAACTTGCACACCTTTATTGGGCAATATTGCCCATTCTTTGCAACAAAACTGTTTTCAAGCTCAGTCAAGTTTGCCATGGGGGAGCGTTGATGGACCAGTCTTCAAGGATTGCCACAGATTTTCGATGTGGATTTAGGGTCAGGGCTCTGATTGGGCCGCTTCAAGGACATTTATCTTTTTGTCCTTAGGCCCCTCCAGTGAAGCTTTGGTTGTGTGCTTCGGGTCGTCATTTGAAAGGTGAACTCCCATCCCAATTTCAGCTTTCTGGCAGGTGCAAGCAGGTTTTCTTACAAGGATTTTTTTTTTTCTGTATTTTACTTCAGAAAACATTGTCTTTTCAATCCGGACAAGTTCTCACACTCTCACATGTCTCTTCCGAAAGGACCCGTTTATAAACCCCCCCCTATCCACTTCTCAACAATCCTCTGGAAGAAGTCCTTTCTTTCAAGCTTAATGGGTCTCACATCTGCCATGACCTTTTTTCCTGGGAAGCCACATTTCAAAACCTCGCCTCCAAAGCCAGTCGCCGACTGGGGAATCCTCCGCCGTGCAAGTCCTTCCTCGGCCCACCTGAGCTCCTGACCACTTACAAAGCTTTGTCGCAGCCGATGGATACTGCTCTCCCCTCTGGGCTTGGTTGCTCCTGCCTCCCACCTTCCGCCTTCACGCTTAGAAACCAAGGCATTTCTCGATCGATTGGCATCTCCCGCACATGAGGCTGAGTCTTTGGGCCTTCTCACTCAATCACCGCAGGTTGGTCGGTGGTCTTTCTGTCTTTTCTACCGTTCTCCCTCCAGCCTCGCCCCCCTGCTCTCTCTGTCATTGTCCCCACCCATTTCCGCAGCGGCACTCAAAGGTCCGCAACAACCCCCTCTGGTTAAAACTACCAAAAATCACGAATTCCACTGCTCACTTTCACTCTTTCATTCCTCTTTTTTCCCGCCTTTGGGAATAAACTCCCTCACTCTATTCTTCCATTTCTCCCTCCCTTGGCCTTAAAAACAGCTGTTCACCACCACCTCTTATCATCCCCCATTCAAATCCTCTCGATCTTTTTCTACCCCCCGATAATCCACCCAAGCCCACCTCCTTCCAAATTCCCTGCTTCTTCCTTGAAAGTACCTGTAGTGTCCATCTTGTTTACCCTGTGTACCGCAACCCATCCATCTCCCTTCCACAGAATCTATGTCTCTGTTCCCCACAGGTTTTTTTTTTTCTTCTTTCCCTCTCCCACTATCTCCCACCCTCTTGTCGCCTGCTCCCCTTGTTGTGTTGTTCTGTGTGTTGAGCTCTCACATGAGCCTTAACAGTGTATACAAAAAAAAAAAGTGAGCAGTTATTCTTGATTTGGTAGTTTCACCAGAAGGAGATGTTGCTGGGGGCCTTTGAGCGCCCTGAGAAATATAATATGGGGTGGGGAACGAAGAAAGAGAACCCCAAAGACTCCGTCTCGTCAGGGAGATACCAATTGATTCTAAAATGCCTTGGTCTCCACAGCGATGAAGGTGAGAGGCGGGGAGTACCATCCCAGAGGTGAGAGCATAAACTCCATCAGCTGTGGACGAATGCCTTGCAATGTGTCAGAAGCTCAGGTGTGCCAAGGAAGGACTTTGGCATGGACGGAGTATGCCCAGTCAGCGACAGGCTTTGTGCCAGCTTGGAAATGTGGGCTTTTCCCAGATTAAGATCATCGCAGATAGTGAGACCCAGAAGCCTTGAATGAAAGACTTCTTCAAGAGGATTGTTGAGAAAGTAGATTGAGTGAGGGGAAATGGGGGCGGGTTGGTTCCAGACGGTCCCTTTCGGAAGAACGTAGTGAGGGTGTGCAATTTGTCAGGATTGAAAGACATGTTTCCACGTGTTGGACCAGCTTGTGATTTTATCCAGATCTGCAGAGGGTAAGAAGCTGCTGCTTGCCGATCTTGAGGCGATGACAGATGAAAGCAGAGGGTGGAGTCATCAGCAAAGAGATGGAGGATTTCCCAGGTCAGAAGATTCATTCGATCAAAACCAGAAAATGGAACAGGGCCCAGAACGCTGCCTTGAACTCCAGCCTGGACAGGAAGAGGAGAAATGGAGTGAAACTCTATCAAGGGCCACACTTTGGCTGCAACAGGAGAAAGGCTGTGAACCATGATTTGAGATGGCTTTTGATACCATAGGGAAGAGAGTTTGGTTGAGGCAAGGCAGGGTGCCCAGAACCGTTTCAAAAGCACGCGAATATGTTCTAGGGGATGGCTCTGATTTTATGTCTGCATTGAGAATCTCATTCCATTGTTGGCGAGAGGCAGAGGAAGCAAAATATCCAGGGTAGAAGTGGACCTGATCTGAAACCAAATGATGACCTGGAAATCAAGCCATTTGGAGAGAGAAGCGATTTTAATGTCTGAAGCGATGATGGCATATCCCTAACCTTGCTCATGATTGGAGAAGCTGATTGGTCTGAAAGTTGGTAGGGTTTTTGTTTGCAACCTTTTTTTATGCAGAGATGGTAATGTTTAACCAATAATCCAAGTAGATGGCAATGACCTTGAAGCAAACGAGAGGGGTGGAAATAGAACAGAGAGTGGCGTGAGCAAGAGCAGAGGAAGGCAGTTTTTAGGACACGTGAGCTGATGCCGTCTGGGACCGATTGCAGAATCTGTCGAGGTTTGACAGCAAGTCTCCACCTTGTCGGGACGAAAGGACACATGTCCAGGAACATCTGGGTGCGACTTGAGTCAGGTGGGTTCAGAGCGATGGGTTTGGATACAAGATTTTGAAGCAAATACATAGAAGTTTAGGCACATTCAGCCTTTTTACGTGCAGTGTTCAGCTTGCTGCGCCATTTTGAGGTAAGGAGGGATGGAGAGGGAACATACACCAGAAACAGACTTGGACTAGATGCCACCAGCAATTTGGAGAGGGACACAGGTTTAGAATTCATACTTGACATTCGAAAGATGTTGTTTTCTGATTTCTCCTGAGGGAAAGATTCACATTTATTCTGAGCTTGGGAAGGAAACTGAGATTGCCTTCAGTTGGGAGTAGCCTTTCCATGAGGCGAAGGCAAGTTGTTTTCAGGACAAACTGCTCGCCACAAGTTTCAGTGTTTCCATGGGCGAGAGGAAAGGGAAGGACAACTGAAGACCAAGATGGGATAAATCTCTGTGATGTGAGAGAGAGCAAGTTTCTTTTGAAAAGAATTCCCAGGATGAGTAGATCTTGGAGAAAGTAAAGATGGGAGACCAGTTTTTGAAGAAGTTTATGGCTGCTGGAAGTCCCTGCCAGTCGGCCTGAGCTGAAATTCTGGACTCGACGCACTGAGGTTGGTTCTCTATTATGGCCAGAGACAAGCATATGGTCAGATGAATTTATTGTTGAGCGGAGGAAGAACAGCAGATATTTTCAGAGAAATTTGTGATGAAAATCAGATCCAGAAGAGATAGAGTACCGTTGGTTGAGATCCGGGTCGGGAAGTTAGCCCGATCGAGTCAGCCCAATGAGTCGCAGAAGTCTTTTGCTGAATGCCATTGCAGGTGAGAGAGGTACACACCAGCCAACTGGCATTGTGACAATTGAAGTCACCACACGAAAAAGAGAGGGATGAGAGGATAGAGTTGGTCCATGTTTACAGATGGGCAAGATGTAAAATGGAGTCTAACTGATTTGGTGGACGTACTGTACACATTATAAACATTGGTGGGAGTGGAGGGGAAGCCGTTAGCCAGAGGGTATTCCTGTGTTGGCGGAGTGAGGGCAATGCATGGAGAGTGAGTAAAATAGAGTCTTTTGATTGAAAGAAGCAAACTCCTCCACCAAGAACGAGGGGTCAGATCTGTCATATTGGAGGAGGGATAAACCAGGGAGACCATACTAGGGATGTCAGAGACATGTTGAAGAGGAAAGTATGTGTTGAGCAGATAAATGTCTGGTTTGTCAAGTGGGCAACCTGCATGAAGATCTGTCAGGTTTGAGTGAAAGCCTTGATGATGAGATCCCACACTGTTAAAGCAAGGTGAGGGGAGGGAGGCTTTAGTGTGCAGCGGAATGGGGAGGGGAGAGGGGGAGGGGAGGATGGGGTGGGGGGTTTAAGGGAGAGTTGTGAAAGAGTATGTGGATTGCAGTAGAGCTTAGGGGAGAGGGCTGGATGATGAGGAGAAAAGGAAAAGGTTCTGTCGTGGCTGGGTTGAGGTACAGTGGGAGTTAAAAAGAGAGGGGTCAGAGGGCAGTGAAGATTGGTGAGGAGATTGGAGTGATGAGAGACAGGGAAGAGGCCAGCTTCATGTGGATGTGAGGAGGGCAACTTGAGAAAAGGGAGTGAGAGGGAGAAAGGTGAGAGTGAAACTTTGGAGGGAGAAGAGTGTGAAGGTTGTTTTGAGAGAAAGAGTGAAGCAATGAGAGCAGGGCACAGCCAAGGATGCAGGAGGGCAATGGGAGAGTGTGAGGGAAGTGGTAAGGATTGATATTTGGTATAGTGGTTGGTGAAAGAGGGGAGCAGGGCAGAGTGAGTGTACAATATTTGCAGGGTTAGTTAGAAGGGGAGGTGTGCTGAGAGGAACGATGGGAGCATGTTGTGTGTTGAGAATGTACTGATTGGGAGTGATTATATCTGTTTGGTTAGAATGGAACCAACAGATGTTGAACACCACAAACTTTTGGGACAACAGAATGGAGGAGCTGATATTATAAGCAGAAGAGGTGCCCAAGATGGAAGGGCGGTAGGAAAGGGGATAACGGCTGAGGGGTTAGAGGAGGTAGATTTAAGTCCGTGGGGTGAATGGGCCACTGAAGTGAAAGTTTGTGTTTGCGCAAATGTAAAGTTTTGCATTACGCCAAAAAGTCCATGTGATTTTTGTCAGACCACCAAAAACGTTTTAGCCACCCATGGCTTCAGAATCTCTGGGGTTTTTTTTTTCATACCTCAAATGGGACATTTTTGCATTCCTGTATGAAATGGAACAAAAGTTAAGATCAGTTCTTCCTCTGGGCTTTTTTCAGTAATGGCTTTCTTCTTGCCACCCTCCTATAGGCCAGGACATTGTGGAGTGCTTGGGTTGTTTCACAGGCACACAGCGACCAGTCTTTGCCATAAAGGCTGCAGGCTCTTTCAAACGTTGCCATTGGCCTCTTGGCGGCCTCCTGATCAGTCTCCTCCATGCTTGTTCATCCGGTTTTGCAGGGACGTTCTGATCTAGGCAGGTCTTGGTGGTAACCATACGCCCTTCCTCTTCTTAATGATTGCTCTGGACTGCTGCCTCCAAGGATATTCAAGGCCTTTGAAATATTGTACCATCCCTTGATCTGTGCCTTTCCACAACTTTATCTTGGAGGTCTTTTTGAAAGGCTCCTTATCGCTCATGGTCAAGTCTTTGCTTGTGAATGCCACTACTCAGTGGAGGAAATATTACAGGAACATCTGATTTATTCTGAAATAATCAGTCACTTACAATCTAACAACAGGTTGAGGCACATTTAACTTTGGTGTGATTTTGAAGGTGGACTGGTTGCACCTGAGCTAATTTATAATTTGATTACTGTAAGGGGGGTGACACTTAATCCAACCAACGATATTCTAGTTTTGTATTTTTTAATTAATTTTGTGGAATTTGTTTTTCATTTGGAAGTTGGGGATACGATTACAGTTATATATAAGCTGGAAAAAGTCTGATAATGCAATTTACATTTCCAGGCCACAAAGCAACAAAAAGTGAATAATTTGAAAGGGGGTGTAGCACTTTCTATAGGCACTGTATATCTTGGAGTGGGCCATCATTTTCGCCTGGCGGGCCACGAAAGAATTTTGTATATTTCGTCGCGGGCCGCATATCTGTTTTGTTAATACAATGATCTCATCAAAATAATTTTTTAAAATGCATTACGTGAATGGTTAGTGCCATTAAAGTTTAATGCGTCGACATTTTCGGCATGATATTCACACAGAAGTGACTGGTGAGTTTGTTTGCCAGATTGTCCAAATGTCGGTGAGGTTAAAAGTTTAAAAAAGTATTTTTAGCAAATCCACTCCTTGTTAAACACTCGGCATTCAACATCTACTTCTCTTCTTCGATTCAACTCATGTTGTATCCCTTCTCTAGATGTGCGACAAATATGAATTCCTGCAAAAACTGAAAACCGATGTGGGCTAATTTTTGTGGGCTTCCTGTTGCTAAACCATGGCTGCTCTGATTAGAAAGTTAATCACAAGCAGTCAGATCATATGGGCCGTACCCTGCACGCGACATTGGCATTGTTTTCCTGCTGTAAAACATTCGCCAATAGGTAAATTTAAAATCTCCAAATGTCGTTGCCTTCAACTGTGTGTAAAATACCATTTTGATTGAAACCAAACAATAATTGTTCTTGTTTTTGAGGGAGGAAGAATATCGTCTGGTCGAGGAGTCATGGCTGCGGCTGGGACAGCAGTATACACAGGCTGGATTCCGGGCTCCCGGGGCCCACCCTGCCTATATATGTATATCTTATGTATTGTAGATAGATTAGATAATATGTATATATAATATAGAAGTGTTGTGGTTTGTTTTTTGCCAAGTATGTTGGTCTGTGGCGTTTTTCTGTCTATCTGTCGCCTTGTTCTGTTTTGTTCACACGATTTTTTGGCCACAGTTTTTCAAGCAATCATTCTGAAATTTTTTTTTGTCGTATGTAGTTGCCCGGCCAAGGACAGGCAACGTTTAATTTTTAGTGGAATATCCGAATCCGATACTGGATTCTTGAGAATTTTAAAAGTGATTCTTCACATTTGAGCAAGGATGGCCAAATACTATGTATGGTACAATATCTCAAAACGTTATGAATGATTCACATAAAACTTGGTGGACAGGTTGGAGTGTGAAAGACGGAATCGACTCAATTTTGTGAAGATCCAAATCCGGATCCGGATACGACAATTCATTGAATTCCCCCCACCACCGCAGTTGAGAGGTTATGTTTTTTCACCCCCTGTTCTATCTGTCTCGTCTACTTGCAAAATCGAAGATTTTTCAAAGTTATGTTTGGTCAGTTGATTTTGTATTCGTCTTTGTCAATCGCCTACAGGTCACATTTCTAACCGATCGTCATGAAACTTTACCAAGTTGTGGAGGTAGTCTCAACTGAGGAAACCATTTGATTTGAGGTCAAAAGGTCATCTTGAGGTTGAAGTTCTAAAATCGTTATTTTTCATTAGATTGACTTGAAAAGTAAGCGGAAATTGCAGAATGCATTACTGTTAGTGGCGAACCAGCTGAAATTTTGGAGATCAAAAGGTCAACTCACGGTCCAACTCTCAAATCGATTTCAATTCTAAAAATAATTTTTCATCCAATGACCTGAGCTTTGATCAAGATTATCAATTTTAATCTCAATGAAATGGACAACATCATCATACCATGGCAAACCTTTGGAGTAGGGGGTGGATTTTGCAAGTATCGTGCCTCCTCTTATGGCATCTTTATCTTGCCCAAAAACGAGTTTTGCAAGATATGTTATGTCAAGTCTGTATGTTTTTTTTTATTTTTATGTTTGTCTGTAATCACGAAAAAAAAAATTCTGCAGAGCACAGTTTTCATTTTGGAAATTTTTGTAACTCGCATATCAGAGGCCTGGCCCATATAGAGGTCCCTCTGTTCAGCGCATAAAATTTTGAAGGTCAAGGTCAAAGGTCAAGGCTCACTTTGTCCCAAATCAGGGGAAGTCGACGAAACCCTTATTTTTTTGAGTAGTTATTTTTTGATCGGATCGTCTTCAAACTTTCATGGAATATAGTTCATGGTCTGGCGCTCAAGTGATTAATTTTTGGGTGGCGATTGGCCTTGACCTTCATGGTTAGCCCTAATGGTCAAACATTATTTGGACCCCAAGGTCAAATTTTCAAGTTTTAGGAACCATATCGTGTAGTACTCAAATTGAACACCGTCGATGATGCTTTCTAGATTATATCAAGCTTGAGACATTGGACGTTCATTTGGTGGACGTTATGAGGCAAAACGCAATATTTTCATTGGTTACTCTGTAGAACGATTCTCATCGGAATCTCTCGTAGACAGATTTCTTCAAGGAGTCGCTCCTGGTGGATAGCAGCTCTGTTTCACCCTCAGTGTTGACTTAAAAGAAAGTCACACGTTGGTCACCTTTTTGGCAAGGATACGGTCCCCTTTAAGGGTGACATTTGGTTTATTTTCTTGTTTGTGTTTGGTGCAGGATTATCTCAAAGTTGTGGACAGATCTGGATGAGATTTTGTGGACAGGTTGGGTGTGACTAAGGACGACTGATTTGATTTTGGTTGGAAGATTCCGGATTCGGATCTGACTCCAATAATTTTAACTGATTCTTTTACCATTGAGGATTAGGCCAAAAACGATATATAGCCATTTGATATCTCCAAAAGGCTTTGTGCACCAGAATTCGGACGAAACTTTGTTGACATTGTTGGGTATTTGACAAGAAGAATTTATTCAATTTTGGAAAGATCTGATCTGGATGCGGACTGATAATTTTTTATAGTGATTCTTCACCGTTGAGAGATAGGGCCAAAAACGATATAGTAATGATAGCATGATATTCAAAAATGCTAATGGGCCCGAATATGTTCTCATGGTCAGGCATTGTTTGGCGGAGGTTATGCGCTCTACCGAGTGCCCTTTCTCGTTTTTAAGTGATTCTTCACCATGAGAGATTGCGGGTTAAAAACGATATTGCCATGATATCTCAAAATTTTGGAGTCTGATTCGGAAGAAACTTGGTGGACAGGTTGCGGCGTGTGACGAGGACAATTGACTTCGATTTTGGTGAATATCTGAATCCAGATTTGAGCATTTTTTTTCAACTGATTCTTCACAATTGAGGAATCGGCGCCAAAAACGATTAAATATCACCATCTCAAAAGGTTAATGGATGATTCTGCAGAAGCTTTTGTGGACAGGTTGGGTGTGTGAAAAAAGGACTAATTTTGATGAGACTTTGGTGGAAGATTCGAATCTGGATCTGGATACGAGAATTTTTTTTAAAGGATCTTCACCATTGAGAGATGGGGCCAAAAACTATGATAGCATGTTAAATCTTCTTTCAGTTGCTGGAAGACTTGTGACAAAACAGGTGGAATTAGTTCGTTTAGGTGAACAAGAAACAAGCTGAGGTGGGGGGGTTTTCGATTTTTGGTTTAAGGTCAGATTCAGATGCACCTATTCAGTGGGGATACAAAAAAATTTTAACTGTTCAGCCTGGCTGAGGTACGCGCTCACCGACAGTACTGTTTCAAGTGTCACTCTGAGTGAGGAGATATATATATATATATATATATATATATATATATATATATATATATATTAATATATATATATGTTACCGAATTTGGAATTCATTTGCCACAAAACATACAGGTTCCCTTAGTCAGGCTTATGTTCGATAAAAAGGGTGGGGGGGGGGCTTTTTTGTTCCCGAGGATAGCTCACCTTCCATTGTTTAAATGTTAGAAATCGATTAGATGCGACTGTGTGATTTAATTTAATACGTTAAAGAGCGATCCCAACACAATGGAGGACGGTCCCCTCCCCCTCTTTCTGCAAGAGGAAGAAAAGCCTTTCCGTTCC
>CM068952.1:101484043-101498681 GCA_035128595.1 Eptatretus atami
TTCAGCAAAAGACTTCTGCGACTCATTGGGACTGACTCGATCGGCTAACTTCCCGACCCGGATCTCAACCAACGGTACTCTATCTCTTCTGGATCTGATTTTCACAAATTTCTCTGAAAATATCTGCTGTTCTTCCTCCGCTCCAATAAATTCATCTGACCATATGCTTGTCTCTGGCCATAATTAGAGAACCACCTCAGTGCCGTCGAGTCCAGAATTTCACTCAGGCCGACTGGCAGGGACTTCCAGCAGCCATCAAACTTCTCAACTGGTCTCCCATCTTTACTTTCTCCAAGATCTACTCATCCTGGGAATTCTTTCAAAGAAACTTGCTCTCTCTCACACACAGAGATTTATCCCATCTTGTCTTCAGTTGTCCTTCCCTTCCTCTCGCCCATGGAACACTGAAACTTGTGGCGAGGCAGTTGTCCTGAAACAACTTGCCTTCGCCTCATGGAAGGCTACTCCAACTGAAGGCAATCTCAGTTCCTTCCACAAAGCTCAGAATAAATGTGAATCTTCCCTCAGGAGAATCAGAAAACAACATCTTTCGAATGTCAAGTATGAATTCTCAAACCTGTGTCCCTTCTCCAAATGCTGGTGGCATCTAGTCAAGTCTGTTTCTGGTGTATGTTCCCTCTCCATCCCCTCCCTTACCTCAAATGGCCGCACAGCTGACACTGCACGTGAAAAAGGCTGAATGCCTAAACTCTGTATTTGCTTCAAAAATCTTGTATCCCAAACCCATCGCTTTCTGGACCCACCTGACTCAGTCGCACCCAGCTGTTCCTGGACTGTGTCCTTTCGTCCCGACAAGGTGGAGAGCTTGCTGTCAAACCTCGACTCAGATTCTGCAATCGGTCCAGACGGCATCAGCTCACGTGTCCTAAAAACCTGCTCCTCTGCTCTTGCTCACCCACTCTCTGTTCTATTCACCCTCTCGTTTGCTCAAGGTCATCTGCCATCTACTTGGATATTGGTAAACATTACCACTCTGCATAAAATAGGTGCAAAAACAAAACCCTACAACTTCAGACCAATCAGCCTTCTCCCAATCATGAGCAAGGTTAGGGAATCCATCATCGCTTCAGACATTAAATCCTTCCTCTTCTCCAATGGCTTCATCAATTTGGTTTCAGACCAGGTCACTCTACCTGGATATTTTGCTTCTGCTCTCCGCAAAATGGATGCCTGCCCTGCTCACCAAACTCTCTTCCTATGGTATCCAAAGCCATCTCCACTCATGGTTCACAGCCTTCTCCTGTTGCAGCCAAAGTGTGGCCCTTGATAGAGTTCACTCATCTCCTCTTCCTGTCCAGGCTGGAGTTCAAGGCAGCGTTCTGGGCCCTGTTCATTTTCTGGTTTTGATCAATGATCTCTCTGACTCTGGGAAATCCTCCATCTCTTTGCTGATGACTCCACCCTCTGCTGTTCCATCTGTCATCCCTCAGATCGGCAAGCAGCAGCTTCTTTACCCTCTGCAGATCTGGATAAAATCACAAGCTGGTCCAACACGTGGAACATGTCTTTCAATCCTGACAAATTGCACACCCTCACTACGTCTCTCCGAAAGGACCGTCTGGAACCGACGTGAGACTTCCACTCTGACGCAGGGACCTGAGATGGAGAATTAATTCCTTTGGTACCAGGTCTTCTCGGAGAATCCTTGGCTATCGCTGTCGACTTTTGTCCCAACGACGGTTCCTGAGATGACTCGAATTGAGATTTGTTACCTGCACGTTCATGAGCGGCAGCATGGCATATGACATGTGGCTGGTTTTCCTGATGCTGATCCTGGTCACCAGATTATCAGCAAATGGAGGCTTCATGAGTGGAGGAGTAATAGGGCTGACCACGTGCTTCGTGGTTTGCAACAGGTTGGTCGGCATCTCAAGGAGATGGGGCATGTGGGCCAGCATACTTGCCAGATGGCAGGCTCCTGGGAGTACGGCGGGAAAGTGACACAGCGACGCGCTGCACTGGCGCATGCTCCCATACCTGACCTGACCTGTTGCATTGAATGACCTTATTGGCTTGTAAAAAAGTTTCAGATTATCATACAGTGTGTGGAATGCCTCAATGAATCCCATTTCATTATCAGGCGTTTTTGTAAATAGAAACAACCGATGAAGAGCTTTGAGATCAATCAGAAAAGTTGAAGAAAAACATAAAAATGGGATTGAAGTCCTCCCCAATCTCTCAGCTTACAGAGACACAGCCCAATTGTCATAAAGTAGTTGTCAACTTCAAATGCGGTTTCCTTCACATGTAAAAACAGATTGATATACGATGCATGACCCAAGCGCACATTCTTCTTTATATGCATGGTTTAAAGAGATCCCCGAAAAAAATATTTTTGATGTACCGTATAAAAATATTTATTGTTTTTTTTTTTTTGGTGGGGGGTGGGGGGATTTCAAGTTGGCCATGAAACTATAAACGCAATTTGTATGTGGGTGATCTGTTTGTGCGTTTAGGTGCTACCAACAATATTGATGATCTTTTTGAGCGAGAGTTAGCTATCGGCTTGCTCCAGATCCTGGCTGGCCGTGGACTGTTTCAAATTCTGGAGTGTTTGGTTCTTCCATCAATGTCCAACATACCATGCTTGCAGACTTTGCCTCCACCAATGGGTTCTTTTTGGATGGTAATTGCTAGAGTCAAAAACTGTTTCGAATCCTGCTCTTTCCTTTTTTTTCTTTTCTTTTCTTCTTTCTGTCTTTCTATACACGTACACGTACACAGCACCACAAGAATATAATCGTGATCTTTTACTCAGAGTTTTGACCAGCAATTCATTATAAACCTTTCAATACATTCTAGGATCACTGACTTGAAAATGCGCGATTCCTTATGCACACAGGTGGAGAGACCAGGCCTTCTCAATTTTTTTTTTCAGCAAGCTGGGTTTCCAAAGATTTTTCTCGCGCTTCCGTGTACAATTCTCCTGGAGTTCAAAATACTCGCACCAGCCAGCATTTTGAGAGTGTATTGACAAGGATTGCTACAGACAACAATATGCACGTAGAAATCTTTTCCATCCAGAGTGATTTCATCAATCTAGTTAGTCCTTTTGGAAAATACGTGATTGCTCGCATTCCAAACCTTCCAAAAGTGCCCGAAGCACTTTGAACTTATTTCACTTTCTGCTCCGAGTGATCAGTTTATACACACACATTCAACTAATTTGACAGTACAAGTACACCCACCCGCTGCGGGAGAGACAGGAAGTAATGTTGTTGCTTCTCTAGGTGCAACCAAAAAGGCTACCAAGTTGTTTGAGGGGTGTGTAGCATTGCGGATTCTCATGTTATGTGTTCGTATTTCTGAATGTCTTTATAGATGTGGAGAACTCTGGGAAGAGTATTGAATGCAAAGGAATTTACCATTGTGTAGCCTTTCTGTTGCTTTATACAGCCTTTTCAGCTAGAAGAGCATGGGAGGTGTGTGTGTTGTAAAGATTTTTTTAATGAAATAGATATTTTAGATATAGATATATATTTACAGAAATATAAAATGGCATCTGTGTATTTTACTTCAACCAAAAATTTTAGGACCCCTGTGACTTTATGCGTTCACATATTGTAAAATCGGTGACGTTGCAGTGGTAACCAAGACATGCAGCGCATACAATACAGTAGTACCTCACCAACGCCGTCTTTCCATTTTACGCTCCTTATACTTATGGACTCAAACTTCCTAATCCGCCTCACTGGCTTCCAGGCATACACACCAATGTGTTCCACATTGGTGTTTCACGAACAACCGTCTGGATCTGTCCAGTCCATGACGTTTCCTGTAATGGTCGTGTTAAGAGTTCTTAACTGTATTTTACATTTTAATGTTAAAAAAAAATATAGTCACTTCTGTTTTATATTGAATATAATGTGAGCGTGCCTGGTGTTAGCTTAGTGGTTGGCATGGTGGGCTTGGAATCCTAGGGTCCTGAGTTCAAATCCTGTTTCTGTTGAATTAATACCCAGGTGGGGTTGACTCAGCCTGTCATTCCTTCCGAGGTCCGCCAAATGAGTGCCAGCTTTCTGGGATGATTGAGTCATTCGAGTATCCTGCGTCGAGTGGCGACCATCCAGCATTGTGCCCAGATAGTTCCAGGGATACTGCGTCAGCAGCACTGATTCTTCTGGCAGAGTATTGAGTCCAAGGATGGATGTAATATGAGTGAATCCCTATTTCACAAGATCAAAATCACTACCCAGCACTGTGTTTCGCCTAAATTTACATTCCGCTCCAGGTATTTCCATTTAACCTGCTGTGTTTTGGCACAAGCCTGGTGCATTGCAGTGCAGTCCAGTACGTCCTGCATTAAAACCCTGAAAAAGGAGGTGCCTTTGGAATCGGTTTATTTATTCAACAAATAAATATTTCGGTAAATGTGATAAGGAAAGTAATTGAAGGATGTGAGGTTAACAAACTGACACGCACATGGACTCACGTTGAATACGCATTTCCTGTTTATTCCTGTGGAGCTTTTTCTGAACACGTTGCCAAGTCCGTCATGTGTTGCAGTTTCGTTCAAATGAATTTTATTGCCATTTCATTATGCCTGAAAGTTTGAAACTGTCGCAGCCCCAAGAAATTGAACGAAGCTTTCCCTTCAAATGAAAATTGGACGTTTTGAACGTTAAAGATCTGGAATGAGCACAACATATGGTATTACTGCAATCAAGACATCGCGAGTCTTGGAAGAAGTTCGCTGCAAACCTCAAGGATGTGTGGAGGAAACTCTGGCCTGATTGTGTTCCACCCTCCCAAGGGAGGATTGAAGAGGAGCCGATTCAAGATGTTATTGAAAACGTTGTTGAAATGGCAGGCAGCTGGGATTCAAGAACTTGGAGAAGGAGGAGTTTGATTTTCTGTCCAGTACTTGGAATCTTAACTTTTACTTCATCATTACAACTGCTAGTTATTCATTAATGAGCACAACTTTATCTTTGAAATCTTATTTTGGGGGAAAATGCTGTGTTTTGAGAGCCTTCAGGAAGTATCTCCTATTTATGACATATTCTTATGGGAGAAAAAAACTTGTTTCCAACAAGTTGTTCGCGATATTCTGTTTTTCAGGAACACATCCCGAGTGTATGGTGAGTATTGCTCCGTAGTGTACCTGTCTTCACGTCAACACTTCCCCTTCTTTGAATCTTAATAGATTCCTTTGTTTGTTTATTGCCCCTTGTGAATTTTTTTTGTTTGTTTGTTTGTTGTTTTTAAAACCATGGCTCCCAAGGCAAAAACTGATAGTGTTGAAATCCAAGTGAAAAAAAAGAAAGGTCGAGGAAAGTGATGGTCTTTGTCACACAAATGGAGGTTTTGGATTAAGCTTGATTGAGGCGAGAGTGCATGGTGCACGGATAGACATAGTGGCGTTAACGAAGTCCATTATCTCCAAAATAAAGAAATGCGCAGAAAACGTAAGGTCTGTGAATTCTCTGGTTTTGCATTCAAGCGAGGGTGATCGGTAAACAATTCAGTGCACGACACATGAGTTTTTATCGGTAGAGGAAACTTATTGCCTCCCCACGTAAAAAATAAAAGTTACTGTACTCAAAAATCCACCCGTATGTGTAGAGCATAATTTTTTTTTTTGACTTCAAATTTTATGAAAACGAGGATAATTATAATTTGCGGTTTATTCCACGTGACAGAAGCGCGAGTGAACATGCTGCAAGAAGGTACAACCTGGAATGTTCGTGGTTATAACTGCTAGCTGTATATTTGCTTGTAGGTATACGTATGACTGAAATATCAATGGATAACGTAAACAAACAAGGTTTCATTCTTATTCTTGTGGTTTATTCCAATGCCAGCTTGTTACATCAAAACATTTGTATTTAAACTCCTGGAAATTGGTCTTCCATGACTAGGAGGCATATTGTGGTTGTCGTGGGGGTATGTTATTTGTGTTCCTTCCACTTACTTTTTTTTTTTTTTTTAATATTGCTTGAGTATACGGTTGTCAAAGCAAGAGGGATGCTTTCATATGCCATTGTTGCAGTTTATTTCTATTTACGTTCCTTCAAAAGTTTATAAAAGTTCAAAAGTTGCAACAAGGACTTTATGGACAACTGTATATGTTTTGTGGCTCCTTCCATCTGTCACGCTTTCTTCTTAAAGCGTTCCTGATGTTACGCCATTGGAACACTCACTGCAATTTTTAAAGCTCTAGGTGCTGCTTCTTCCTCTTCATTCCCAAAAAAGACGGCTTTTAACAGAATTTTTATTGGATTTTAACCCTTTGAACCCAGAGCTCTTGGACTTCGCTTCTCCCACCCTGGGCTCCCTTGAGAAAAATTGGGCGCTGGCTATACGGAGGTTTGAATAGCAGCCGGTAAATAAAACGGCCGTAGGGTTTCAAAGGTTAAAAACAGACAATTCCCCCCCCCCTCCCCAAAGGTAAATTAGTTTATTAGCTTTCCAACCAATGTAAATTGATCACCAAGTAAACCCTTAAAATATCACAGGGGTGACTTACTTCCTTGAAAATGCCACAATATTCAAACTGTAGTCGTTAAAACCATTTTCTTGTGGAAATATGGTTATTTTCCTGGCTTCGAGAAAATGTAGAGGAAGGTCAACGGCAGCCAAAAATAAACATGTCACCAATCAAACTAGAGGAACTCGGTAGAGCGACAACCTCTTACCATGTAATGCCTGATCCAACAAGAACATATCGGGCCCATCACATTGTTTGAAATTGTATTGCTTTTGCCCTATCACTCAATGGTAAGAATCACTTTAAATAAGAATCTCTTATCCAGATCCAGATTCAGATCTTCACCAAAATTCATCAGTTCTTCCTTGTTCATATACCCAACATGTTCCACCAGGTTTCATGCCAAAATCCGTCCACAACTTATTGAGATATCTGATATATATATATATATATATAAAATTTTTGGCCCTCTCACTTAAAAAATGTTAGATCCAGATCTTCACCAAAGTCTAATCGGTTCGCCTTTGTCCACACCCAACCTGCCCATGAAATTTCATCCGAATCCGTCCACAAACTTTAGAGATTATCCTGCACGCAAACAAACAGGACAGAAAGGGTTTAAACAAAACCTCCTTCACCTTCCGGTGGGGGGGTGGCGTAGGTAATAAACATGCAAAATACACATGTTTGGCTTTACGACGAAGTCTTCTGCTGTGTTGAAGCAGAATTAAATGTTCAGAAGCAGATAAAGATTGCCCCCACCCTTCTGTTAATTTGTCTGAAAGCCCCCAATTTCCTCCCCTGATGAATCTTGTAAATCCTTTTACTTTGGTACTGATGTTGTTTATTACTTTATCTCAACTCTATTCTCGAGAGATTAACTTACTTTAATGTCGGATGTCTCTGTCGTCGTCTGCTCCGTCTGTCAGTCCGTCTGGTCGTCATTAACTTTTGCTACTCTTCCATTATCACTCAGCTGTTTATTCTGAACTTGACACAGAATACAGACAGTAGCCTGCACAATCGCTCAGGCTTCTATTTTTTCCAGTTTCACATCCATGGCGTGCTGCGTGCGGTGGGGGGGGGTGTGTAGGTCACCTCCCTAAAATTCGATCCCTACTCATCCCTTATTACCAACTGATTGCTTTGAAACTCATACAGCCCTTCTCCTGCCGGAATGCTCGGTCTTAGATTTTAAATTTTTTTTTGATTTTTGGATCATGGGGACTGCAAGGTGTTCCTCCAAATTGGCGCCAGCCAGTCTACGTCGAAGTGACATTTCCCAGATTTTGGATGCGCAGAGGTCGAACGACCACCTCAATAGATGACTGCCCCACTCGGGGCTATGGTTCTTAAATTATGTTTCCAGTTCTGTAAACGGCCGAAATAAATAAAAAAAAGAAATCAGCTTAAATTGTGTCCATTTGGTACTTGCCCATTCCATTATTAACCATCCGCCATCGAAGATCTGAGGTTACTGTTTCACCCTTTTTGTGTCTGTTTGTTTGTTTGTTTAGTTGTTGAACATATTACGGAAAAACTCCTCGACGGATTTCGACGAAACTTGTGGGGGGGTTAGGTCTGTCCAAGGATCATGCCATTAGATTTTGGACTTGGTCCAAAATCCAATATAGCCGCCATAGCGGCCATTTTGAAAAAATATTTTGAATTTTTTTTTTTTTTGCATTCGTACATGTTTTAAGTGATTTCCAAACCCCCCTGCCCCCCCCCAAAAAAAAATTGTTAGAGGAAAAAAAATTTTTTTGCAACTTTTTTTTCAACAAAATTTCGATTTTTTTTTTTTTGGCCATTTCTACATGTTATAAGTGATTTCCAACAAAAAACATGCCAAAATTATAATTGGGCTGATTTTGGAATTCAGGTGGATATTACCCACGTAAAATCAATTTCTGTCTCAAGGAATCTAGTTTATGACGATGACATTGAGTATGTAAAGTTAAAAGGGAAAGTTGCAAACTATAAACTCTGTGAGCACTGTTGACGTCAAATTGAATGAATAGGATATCAGGTTCACTGAGTGACCTAGCAGTTATGGCGGCGGAGGTTTCTGCACTCTACCGAGTGCTCCCCTCCAGTTAACAGTTGTTTGAAACAACAAAAAGGCTCATTGGTGCGCCGCGATAAACCATTCGCAACGCAGCTGAAAAACTGATTGTCCGATAATGAACCCCCGCAATAATTAAAACGTACGAGAGAGATTACACCTGTGACTGCGTTCCCAAACGGCGATATTCAAAGCCGTGATATCATCTGACGTTTACTGCATTGGCTTCCAACAAGTAAATGGTGATCTTAGCTTTGCCACGTATCATATTTAATATTTAAATGACGATCAGTAAACCCTTTAGAATAAAGCCATCCACACGCACACGCACATGACACATGCACACATGCACACATACACACATACACACATACACACACTAGGCTTCTTTTAATAATAGATGATGTACAAGGTAGGTATTTTTTTTTTTTAAAATTAAAATGTGATAAGGAAAAAATGAAATATTAGAACGGGTGTTTTTATTTGTAGTACTGGGACGTGAAGTATCCATAGTACGATGCAGATATTTCACATGATGAATTAAAAAAGCCCTATTCATTTGCAAGTAGCAAAATTATCAACGGTACCATCGGTGATTCTTCACGAAATCTTCTATGGACGGAGGCATTTTGTCCATCAACACCATCCTTGCAGAAAAGTCAAGGCTGTTATGGTCGTTTGTTTTTTAGGGAATCACAAGAACCTCTTGGGCTGGTATAATATTTGTGCGTTCAAGAGTATTTAATAGCTTATTTTGGGTTACAAGCGGTGGCCCATGCTGTGGTTGTTTTACTGAAGAGCTGCCATTATCTTACACCGTTTATCGCTTCTCTCAGTTTCGCTCCTCGGTACGTGTGGTGCATTTCTTGGGTGCGAGCGAAACCTTGGCAATTTCCACTGCCCTGATGGTGGGTTGCTGGCTTGGTGGGGGTGAGAGCCTTTGGAGTAAAAGGACAATCGGCATTGGTGTACGACCCTTGCTGAATCCCCAATGCCTGTGGGGGCACAAGGAAGGCTGTTTGCGTGACTGGTGGACCTCTTCGCACAAGGTGCAACCTCTGCTAGAAGCAGCAGGAATAGACGACTGGTTGTTTCTTGGATTGCACTTTCATTCATAATGTGTGAATCTTTATTCACAATTTTCTCCACTTAGTTGTGTCTCCATTGAATTCTTATTTTTCCCTAAATTTTTTCCTCTTACTATCTTCACCTTGAATTAAAGGATGTGACTGTCTTCCCCAGCCAACGGGGTCAAAACAAGCTGGTTTTATCACACACATCCATCTTCTTCAATTTCCCACCTCCTGACTTCTTGCTCTGGCAAAACACCGTTGCTGGTTACCTGAATCCGTTGCACTTTCTCCACCCTCCTGCACTCCAATATGTTGTAGCTCCCCTTGCGCTCCTCGCACACTTGCATCTCTTTACCTGCCCCGTTTCTCCCACCCACTTCATTTCCCCATCTCTTTGGATCATCTGGACTCAAAGCAGCTGACCTCAGCATCACATTCACAGTAAGCATTTTTAAAAAATCCTCTGATGTTTTTGTGTTTATTCATTGATGGTGACCTTTCCTAAGAAAAAACTCACAATGCAAGTCACATTGATACATTTTAACAAATTGTGTATAAACCTGATCCAACAAACCATCACTGCTCAACCTTTCAAATTATCCACCAGAATTGATAGAATTGTCTCCGTGTCCATTGTCTCATTATCCACTTTACTTCATGTTCAAGTGTGCAGCCCATCACTCCCTTCTGTGTCCATACATTCACATCTACAATATCTCTTCCACACAAGCTGATTCTATCCTCCTTACGTTCCGTATCGAGGGCCCATTTTATATTGTTTTTGAGATTCTACCTTCCTACTACTCCCTATGCATATCAATTGCCCTCCCCATACCCTTTAGTAGTTGTGAACCTGGTTTCCCTTTGTCGTTTAGTTCCTTCATAGCCTAGACCCTTGTATATAACAGGCATTTCTTTCACTCGTCTTACCTCAAGCTTAATATTTTCTATGTCATTGACATCTCATACGACCCGTCATTAAACTGAAATCCTGTAAAATCCTGTTTTATACCATTCAAATCTTGCACACTTGAACATATCTGCTCTGACAGCTTTGCGAAACACAGGTAATGGCAACTTGAGGATTCTCAGGCGGTCCTCGTTAGCAACTCAGACAAGCCTGCAACTCCCTTAGTCACTCTTTGCTTTCCTTTTCAATTTTTACTTACAAATCTAAAGATTTCGTAAGTATATTGATACATTCCATCCTTGTGTGTGTTTGGGTGTTTGTGTTGTGATGACACGGATAATCGAGAACAGAAGAAGCTACCAATGTCAAATTAAATCACGTGATGGCAGGAGGGTATGGCTAAGCACTGATAGATTTTGGTCAAAATCCGGTCAAAGGCAAAGGCCACAAGTGAGGTCAGAATTCCAAAACCATGATAATCGAGAAAAGTTACCAAGGTATTGTTGACGAGCTTGAATTTGGAAGATCGAGTAAGTTCGGTGATTGTGTCAATTCGTTGAGTTACGGCTTGTTTTAAAAATTTCAGTGTTATAAAATATATTAAAAATTCCGTAAATTCCTGGGGAGAATTGGAGTTATTTTTGCTTTCGGTCGACGTTACGAGTTCGTTTTAACTTCGATTTTAATTGTTGTCTTCGGGTTTTTGCGATCGCTTAGGACGCTTAACCACTGGTTGTCGAAAAATTCTTGGGAAAAAATCGGAATGTTTTGGAGACTTTTGAAGATTGTATTAATAAAAAATATTTCACCTGCCGCTTCACGGGCTCGTCACGTTGGTGCAGCGCGCTCGAGCAGACGCGTCGTTGAATCACATAAAGGTTTTGCGTGTTTGCACGCTGAACGTCATCGCGCTCGCCCCGCATCCTTTCGAGTTGGGGGGGCCGTCGAGTGTGACCTTTACGTTACGTTAATCCCGGTAACCGAAACGGAAGAAGCTACCAATGTCAAATTACACACGTGATTCAGGAGGGGTGATGGCTCGTGCATTAGATTTTGGTCAAAATCGGTCAAAGGTCAAGGTCACAGTGAGGTCAACATTCGATTTTTGAGGTTGGTACAGAATCATCGTAGAAACTTCGGTTTGCGTCGCTACCTTCTCTAGAGACAACTTTTATTAGACAAGGTCAGAGGTCAAGTTGACGAATTCGTAAGTTACCAGTCTATGGACTGCTTGTTTATTTGTTTGTTTGGTATTGCAACCAGAGATTACAATATTTTAAGTGTTTTCTAACATTGTAACCATAACTTCTCTTTCCAAGTTCAAAAAAAAAAAGGTCTCTGATTATAGTGAATCCAACAATTCTGTTGGCCTTTCTTTTCCATAATAATCTGCCTGAACTGAACTTGTTGACTCGTCAAAGTACCTCCAAATCTTTTTCTTCTGTCCCTTCATTTATCATTTGGAAAGCTCCGTTAATACCATACTCGTTATCTATAATGACGTATTTCGTCCATAATTAAGTACAATTATTTCATTTGTGAACACTAGAAAACACCCACTCCTTTGGGAGAATTAGCAAGTCAACACCCCCTCCGCCGTCCCTCTGAGGCAAGGGTTTGTGCCCATGGTGACCCTGACTGGGTACTAGCTGACACGTGCGAAATTTATCGTGAACGGCGTGAAAATAGTAAGTTGTTTTCCACCACCTCGCGGTAGAGGGGAGGGGTCCATTATGCCTATGACCTATCATAGTTTCTACCAGACTTATGCCAAATTTGGTGAGATCGGGCCAGCCATGGTTTTTTTGTTACTTACATTTATAAGATATTGACTTGTTATTAACTTTTTTAATTATTTTTTTTGTAATTGAGCAACTCCATGACTTGGTGTTTCTGTGTTCGGCCTCTACGTTCTGTTTGTGCACTTCAGGGTCGGTTCAAAGAGCACACATGTTTGCATGTTGTGTTTTTTTAAAACATTATTTTTTATTAATTTTACAATACAAACTGAAATTGCTTTTTCTGTGGTTAAATACTGTTAGAACAGTGTTTAGAAAATGCACCTAATTTTAGTGGACCCAAATGTCAACCGTGTTGAATCTTAGCTATATATAACGTGGCCGATAGAAAGTCTACACTCCGTTTCAAAAATTTCACCTTTTGTTGCTTACAGCCTGGAATTAAATTACATTAAATCAGACTTTTACCACCTTATTTTACACATTATAACCTGCCAATTTCTAAGGTTGAAAAAATTCGACAAATTCAGAAAATTAATTAAACAATACAAAAACTAGAATATCTTTGTTGGATAAGTGCTTCCCCCCCCCCCCACCGAATACTTGGGTTGGAAGCACCTTTGACAGCAATGCAGCTCTGAGTCTGTGGATAGAACTACCAACTTTGCACAACCTTAATTAGCGAATATTGCCCATTCTTCTGCACAAAAACTGTTTCAAGGCTCAGTCAAGTTGCATGAGGGAGCGTTGATGGCAGCCAGTCTTCAAGTGATGCCACAGATTTTCGATGATTTAGGTCAGGGCTCTGATTGGGCCCGCTCAAGGACATTTATCTTTTTGTCCCTTAGCCCCTCCAGTGAAGCTTTGGTTGTGTGCTTCGGGTCGTCATGTTGAAAGGTGAACTCCCATCCCAATTTCAGCTTTCTGCACGTGCTGGCAGGCAGGTTTTCTTCAAGGATTTTTTTTTTCTGTATTTACTCAGAAAACATGTCTTTTCAATCCGGGAACAAGTCTACAGCTCTCACGATGTCTCTCCGAAAGGACCGTTTAGAAACCCCCCATCCACGTTCTCAACATCCTCTGAAGAAGTCTTTCTTTCAAGCTTCTGCGGTCTCACTATCTGCATGACCTTTCCTGGAAAGGCGCCACTTTCAAAACCTCCCTCCAAGCCAGCGCCGACTGGGAATCCTCCGCCGTGCAAAGGTCCTTCTCGGCCCACTGAGCTCCTGACCACTTACAAAGCTTTTGTCCGCAGCCTGGATGCAGTTACTGCTCTCCCCTCTGGTGGTGCTCCTGCCTCCCACCTTTCTCGCCTTTCACGCTGTAGAACCAAGGCTTTCGGATCATTGGCATCTCCGCGCAATGATGCGAGTCTTTGGGCCTCTCACTCAATACCGCAGGTTGTCGGTGGCTTCTGTCTTCGACCCGTCTCCTCTTCAGCCTCGCCCCTGGCTCTCTATGTCATTTTGTCCCCACCACATTTCCGCAGGGCACTCAAGGTCCCCCAACCCCTTCTGGTAAATTACCAAAATCACGAATCACTGCTCACTTTCACTCTTTCATTCCTCTTTTTCCCGCCTTGAATAAACTCCCTCACTCTATTCATTCCCATTCTTCCCTCCTGCCTTAAAACAGCTGTCACCACCACCTCTTTATTCATCCCCCATCAATCCTCGATCTTTTCTACCCCCGATAATCACCCAACCCCACCTCCTTCAAATTCCCTGCTTTCCTTCCTGAAAGTACCTGTAGTGTCCATCTTGTTTACCCTGGTGTACCGCACCCCATCCATCTCCCTTCACAGATCTTATGTCTCTGTTCCCCAACAGGTTTTTTCTCTTCTTTCCCTCTCCCACTATCTCCCACCCTCTTGTCGCCTGCTCCCCTTGTTTGTTGTTTTCTGTGTGTGAGCTCCACTGAGCCTTAACAGTGTATACAAAAAAAAAAGGTGAGGCAGTGATCTTGATTTGGTAATTAGTTTCACCAGAAGGAGGTTGCTGGTGGACCTTGAGCGCCCTGCCAGAAATATAATATGGGGTGGGAACGAAGAAAGAGAGACCCAAGACTCCGTCTCGTCATGGGGAGATACCAATTGTCCTAAATGCCTTGGTCTCCCACACGTGAAGGTGAGAGGCGGAGTACCATCCCGAGGGAGAGGCATTTAACTCCATCAGGCTGTGACGAATGCCTTGATGTGGTCAGAAGCTCAGGTGGCCAAGGGAAGACTTTGCAGACGGAGTATGCCCAGCAGCGACGGCTTTGGTGGCCAGCTTGGAAATGTGGCTTTCCCAGGATAAGATCATCGCAGATAGTGAACCCAAGAAGCAATTGATGAAAAGGACTTCTTCAAGAGGATTGTGAAAGTAGAATTGATGAGGGAATGGGGGGGGGGGGGTGGGT
>CM068952.1:101498706-101511722 GCA_035128595.1 Eptatretus atami
CAACAATCCTCTTGAAGAAGTCCTTTCATTCAAGCTTCTGGGTCTCACTATCTGCGATGATCTTATCTGGGAAAGCCACATTTCCAAGCTGGCCACCAAAGCCTGTCGCTGACTGGGCATACTCCGTCATGCAAAGTCCTTCCTTGGCACACCTGAGCTTCTGACCACATGCAAGGCATTCGTCCACAGCCTGATGGAGTTAATGCTCTCCCCTCTGGGATGGTACTCCCGCCTCTCACCTTCACGCTGTGGAGACCAAGGCATTTAGGATCATTGGTATCTCCCATGACGAGACGGAGTCTTTGGGTCTCTCTTTCTTCGTTCCCCACCCCCATATTATATTTCTGCAGGGCGCTCAAGGTCCACCAGCAACCTCCTTCTGGTGAAACTACCAAATCAAGAATCACTGCTCACCTTTTTTTTTTTCCGACGTGAGACTTCCACTCTGACGCAGGGACCTGAGATGGAGAATTAATTCCTTTGGTACCAGGTCTTCTCGGAGAATCCTTGGCTATCGCTGTCGACTTTTGTCCCAACGACGGTTCCTGAGATGACTCGAATTGAGATTTGTTACCTGCACGTTCATGAGCGGCAGCATGGCATATGACATGTGGCTGGTTTTCCTGATGCTGATCCTGGTCACCAGATTATCAGCAAATGGAGGCTTCATGAGTGGAGGAGTAATAGGGCTGACCACGTGCTTCGTGGTTTGCAACAGGTTGGTCGGCATCTCAAGGAGATGGGGCATGTGGGCCAGCATACTTGCCAGATGGCAGGCTCCTGGGAGTACGGCGGGAAAGTGACACAGCGACGCGCTGCACTGGCGCATGCTCCCATACCTGACCTGACCTGTTGCATTGAATGACCTTATTGGCTTGTAAAAAAGTTTCAGATTATCATACAGTGTGTGGAATGCCTCAATGAATCCCATTTCATTATCAGGCGTTTTTGTAAATAGAAACAACCGATGAAGAGCTTTGAGATCAATCAGAAAAGTTGAAGAAAAACATAAAAATGGGATTGAAGTCCTCCCCAATCTCTCAGCTTACAGAGACACAGCCCAATTGTCATAAAGTAGTTGTCAACTTCAAATGCGGTTTCCTTCACATGTAAAAACAGATTGATATACGATGCATGACCCAAGCGCACATTCTTCTTTATATGCATGGTTTAAAGAGATCCCCGAAAAAAATATTTTTGATGTACCGTATAAAAATATTTATTGTTTTTTTTTTTTTGGTGGGGGGTGGGGGGATTTCAAGTTGGCCATGAAACTATAAACGCAATTTGTATGTGGGTGATCTGTTTGTGCGTTTAGGTGCTACCAACAATATTGATGATCTTTTTGAGCGAGAGTTAGCTATCGGCTTGCTCCAGATCCTGGCTGGCCGTGGACTGTTTCAAATTCTGGAGTGTTTGGTTCTTCCATCAATGTCCAACATACCATGCTTGCAGACTTTGCCTCCACCAATGGGTTCTTTTTGGATGGTAATTGCTAGAGTCAAAAACTGTTTCGAATCCTGCTCTTTCCTTTTTTTTCTTTTCTTTTCTTCTTTCTGTCTTTCTATACACGTACACGTACACAGCACCACAAGAATATAATCGTGATCTTTTACTCAGAGTTTTGACCAGCAATTCATTATAAACCTTTCAATACATTCTAGGATCACTGACTTGAAAATGCGCGATTCCTTATGCACACAGGTGGAGAGACCAGGCCTTCTCAATTTTTTTTTTCAGCAAGCTGGGTTTCCAAAGATTTTTCTCGCGCTTCCGTGTACAATTCTCCTGGAGTTCAAAATACTCGCACCAGCCAGCATTTTGAGAGTGTATTGACAAGGATTGCTACAGACAACAATATGCACGTAGAAATCTTTTCCATCCAGAGTGATTTCATCAATCTAGTTAGTCCTTTTGGAAAATACGTGATTGCTCGCATTCCAAACCTTCCAAAAGTGCCCGAAGCACTTTGAACTTATTTCACTTTCTGCTCCGAGTGATCAGTTTATACACACACATTCAACTAATTTGACAGTACAAGTACACCCACCCGCTGCGGGAGAGACAGGAAGTAATGTTGTTGCTTCTCTAGGTGCAACCAAAAAGGCTACCAAGTTGTTTGAGGGGTGTGTAGCATTGCGGATTCTCATGTTATGTGTTCGTATTTCTGAATGTCTTTATAGATGTGGAGAACTCTGGGAAGAGTATTGAATGCAAAGGAATTTACCATTGTGTAGCCTTTCTGTTGCTTTATACAGCCTTTTCAGCTAGAAGAGCATGGGAGGTGTGTGTGTTGTAAAGATTTTTTTAATGAAATAGATATTTTAGATATAGATATATATTTACAGAAATATAAAATGGCATCTGTGTATTTTACTTCAACCAAAAATTTTAGGACCCCTGTGACTTTATGCGTTCACATATTGTAAAATCGGTGACGTTGCAGTGGTAACCAAGACATGCAGCGCATACAATACAGTAGTACCTCACCAACGCCGTCTTTCCATTTTACGCTCCTTATACTTATGGACTCAAACTTCCTAATCCGCCTCACTGGCTTCCAGGCATACACACCAATGTGTTCCACATTGGTGTTTCACGAACAACCGTCTGGATCTGTCCAGTCCATGACGTTTCCTGTAATGGTCGTGTTAAGAGTTCTTAACTGTATTTTACATTTTAATGTTAAAAAAAAATATAGTCACTTCTGTTTTATATTGAATATAATGTGAGCGTGCCTGGTGTTAGCTTAGTGGTTGGCATGGTGGGCTTGGAATCCTAGGGTCCTGAGTTCAAATCCTGTTTCTGTTGAATTAATACCCAGGTGGGGTTGACTCAGCCTGTCATTCCTTCCGAGGTCCGCCAAATGAGTGCCAGCTTTCTGGGATGATTGAGTCATTCGAGTATCCTGCGTCGAGTGGCGACCATCCAGCATTGTGCCCAGATAGTTCCAGGGATACTGCGTCAGCAGCACTGATTCTTCTGGCAGAGTATTGAGTCCAAGGATGGATGTAATATGAGTGAATCCCTATTTCACAAGATCAAAATCACTACCCAGCACTGTGTTTCGCCTAAATTTACATTCCGCTCCAGGTATTTCCATTTAACCTGCTGTGTTTTGGCACAAGCCTGGTGCATTGCAGTGCAGTCCAGTACGTCCTGCATTAAAACCCTGAAAAAGGAGGTGCCTTTGGAATCGGTTTATTTATTCAACAAATAAATATTTCGGTAAATGTGATAAGGAAAGTAATTGAAGGATGTGAGGTTAACAAACTGACACGCACATGGACTCACGTTGAATACGCATTTCCTGTTTATTCCTGTGGAGCTTTTTCTGAACACGTTGCCAAGTCCGTCATGTGTTGCAGTTTCGTTCAAATGAATTTTATTGCCATTTCATTATGCCTGAAAGTTTGAAACTGTCGCAGCCCCAAGAAATTGAACGAAGCTTTCCCTTCAAATGAAAATTGGACGTTTTGAACGTTAAAGATCTGGAATGAGCACAACATATGGTATTACTGCAATCAAGACATCGCGAGTCTTGGAAGAAGTTCGCTGCAAACCTCAAGGATGTGTGGAGGAAACTCTGGCCTGATTGTGTTCCACCCTCCCAAGGGAGGATTGAAGAGGAGCCGATTCAAGATGTTATTGAAAACGTTGTTGAAATGGCAGGCAGCTGGGATTCAAGAACTTGGAGAAGGAGGAGTTTGATTTTCTGTCCAGTACTTGGAATCTTAACTTTTACTTCATCATTACAACTGCTAGTTATTCATTAATGAGCACAACTTTATCTTTGAAATCTTATTTTGGGGGAAAATGCTGTGTTTTGAGAGCCTTCAGGAAGTATCTCCTATTTATGACATATTCTTATGGGAGAAAAAAACTTGTTTCCAACAAGTTGTTCGCGATATTCTGTTTTTCAGGAACACATCCCGAGTGTATGGTGAGTATTGCTCCGTAGTGTACCTGTCTTCACGTCAACACTTCCCCTTCTTTGAATCTTAATAGATTCCTTTGTTTGTTTATTGCCCCTTGTGAATTTTTTTTGTTTGTTTGTTTGTTGTTTTTAAAACCATGGCTCCCAAGGCAAAAACTGATAGTGTTGAAATCCAAGTGAAAAAAAAGAAAGGTCGAGGAAAGTGATGGTCTTTGTCACACAAATGGAGGTTTTGGATTAAGCTTGATTGAGGCGAGAGTGCATGGTGCACGGATAGACATAGTGGCGTTAACGAAGTCCATTATCTCCAAAATAAAGAAATGCGCAGAAAACGTAAGGTCTGTGAATTCTCTGGTTTTGCATTCAAGCGAGGGTGATCGGTAAACAATTCAGTGCACGACACATGAGTTTTTATCGGTAGAGGAAACTTATTGCCTCCCCACGTAAAAAATAAAAGTTACTGTACTCAAAAATCCACCCGTATGTGTAGAGCATAATTTTTTTTTTTGACTTCAAATTTTATGAAAACGAGGATAATTATAATTTGCGGTTTATTCCACGTGACAGAAGCGCGAGTGAACATGCTGCAAGAAGGTACAACCTGGAATGTTCGTGGTTATAACTGCTAGCTGTATATTTGCTTGTAGGTATACGTATGACTGAAATATCAATGGATAACGTAAACAAACAAGGTTTCATTCTTATTCTTGTGGTTTATTCCAATGCCAGCTTGTTACATCAAAACATTTGTATTTAAACTCCTGGAAATTGGTCTTCCATGACTAGGAGGCATATTGTGGTTGTCGTGGGGGTATGTTATTTGTGTTCCTTCCACTTACTTTTTTTTTTTTTTTTAATATTGCTTGAGTATACGGTTGTCAAAGCAAGAGGGATGCTTTCATATGCCATTGTTGCAGTTTATTTCTATTTACGTTCCTTCAAAAGTTTATAAAAGTTCAAAAGTTGCAACAAGGACTTTATGGACAACTGTATATGTTTTGTGGCTCCTTCCATCTGTCACGCTTTCTTCTTAAAGCGTTCCTGATGTTACGCCATTGGAACACTCACTGCAATTTTTAAAGCTCTAGGTGCTGCTTCTTCCTCTTCATTCCCAAAAAAGACGGCTTTTAACAGAATTTTTATTGGATTTTAACCCTTTGAACCCAGAGCTCTTGGACTTCGCTTCTCCCACCCTGGGCTCCCTTGAGAAAAATTGGGCGCTGGCTATACGGAGGTTTGAATAGCAGCCGGTAAATAAAACGGCCGTAGGGTTTCAAAGGTTAAAAACAGACAATTCCCCCCCCCCTCCCCAAAGGTAAATTAGTTTATTAGCTTTCCAACCAATGTAAATTGATCACCAAGTAAACCCTTAAAATATCACAGGGGTGACTTACTTCCTTGAAAATGCCACAATATTCAAACTGTAGTCGTTAAAACCATTTTCTTGTGGAAATATGGTTATTTTCCTGGCTTCGAGAAAATGTAGAGGAAGGTCAACGGCAGCCAAAAATAAACATGTCACCAATCAAACTAGAGGAACTCGGTAGAGCGACAACCTCTTACCATGTAATGCCTGATCCAACAAGAACATATCGGGCCCATCACATTGTTTGAAATTGTATTGCTTTTGCCCTATCACTCAATGGTAAGAATCACTTTAAATAAGAATCTCTTATCCAGATCCAGATTCAGATCTTCACCAAAATTCATCAGTTCTTCCTTGTTCATATACCCAACATGTTCCACCAGGTTTCATGCCAAAATCCGTCCACAACTTATTGAGATATCTGATATATATATATATATATATAAAATTTTTGGCCCTCTCACTTAAAAAATGTTAGATCCAGATCTTCACCAAAGTCTAATCGGTTCGCCTTTGTCCACACCCAACCTGCCCATGAAATTTCATCCGAATCCGTCCACAAACTTTAGAGATTATCCTGCACGCAAACAAACAGGACAGAAAGGGTTTAAACAAAACCTCCTTCACCTTCCGGTGGGGGGGTGGCGTAGGTAATAAACATGCAAAATACACATGTTTGGCTTTACGACGAAGTCTTCTGCTGTGTTGAAGCAGAATTAAATGTTCAGAAGCAGATAAAGATTGCCCCCACCCTTCTGTTAATTTGTCTGAAAGCCCCCAATTTCCTCCCCTGATGAATCTTGTAAATCCTTTTACTTTGGTACTGATGTTGTTTATTACTTTATCTCAACTCTATTCTCGAGAGATTAACTTACTTTAATGTCGGATGTCTCTGTCGTCGTCTGCTCCGTCTGTCAGTCCGTCTGGTCGTCATTAACTTTTGCTACTCTTCCATTATCACTCAGCTGTTTATTCTGAACTTGACACAGAATACAGACAGTAGCCTGCACAATCGCTCAGGCTTCTATTTTTTCCAGTTTCACATCCATGGCGTGCTGCGTGCGGTGGGGGGGGGTGTGTAGGTCACCTCCCTAAAATTCGATCCCTACTCATCCCTTATTACCAACTGATTGCTTTGAAACTCATACAGCCCTTCTCCTGCCGGAATGCTCGGTCTTAGATTTTAAATTTTTTTTTGATTTTTGGATCATGGGGACTGCAAGGTGTTCCTCCAAATTGGCGCCAGCCAGTCTACGTCGAAGTGACATTTCCCAGATTTTGGATGCGCAGAGGTCGAACGACCACCTCAATAGATGACTGCCCCACTCGGGGCTATGGTTCTTAAATTATGTTTCCAGTTCTGTAAACGGCCGAAATAAATAAAAAAAAGAAATCAGCTTAAATTGTGTCCATTTGGTACTTGCCCATTCCATTATTAACCATCCGCCATCGAAGATCTGAGGTTACTGTTTCACCCTTTTTGTGTCTGTTTGTTTGTTTGTTTAGTTGTTGAACATATTACGGAAAAACTCCTCGACGGATTTCGACGAAACTTGTGGGGGGGTTAGGTCTGTCCAAGGATCATGCCATTAGATTTTGGACTTGGTCCAAAATCCAATATAGCCGCCATAGCGGCCATTTTGAAAAAATATTTTGAATTTTTTTTTTTTTTGCATTCGTACATGTTTTAAGTGATTTCCAAACCCCCCTGCCCCCCCCCAAAAAAAAATTGTTAGAGGAAAAAAAATTTTTTTGCAACTTTTTTTTCAACAAAATTTCGATTTTTTTTTTTTTGGCCATTTCTACATGTTATAAGTGATTTCCAACAAAAAACATGCCAAAATTATAATTGGGCTGATTTTGGAATTCAGGTGGATATTACCCACGTAAAATCAATTTCTGTCTCAAGGAATCTAGTTTATGACGATGACATTGAGTATGTAAAGTTAAAAGGGAAAGTTGCAAACTATAAACTCTGTGAGCACTGTTGACGTCAAATTGAATGAATAGGATATCAGGTTCACTGAGTGACCTAGCAGTTATGGCGGCGGAGGTTTCTGCACTCTACCGAGTGCTCCCCTCCAGTTAACAGTTGTTTGAAACAACAAAAAGGCTCATTGGTGCGCCGCGATAAACCATTCGCAACGCAGCTGAAAAACTGATTGTCCGATAATGAACCCCCGCAATAATTAAAACGTACGAGAGAGATTACACCTGTGACTGCGTTCCCAAACGGCGATATTCAAAGCCGTGATATCATCTGACGTTTACTGCATTGGCTTCCAACAAGTAAATGGTGATCTTAGCTTTGCCACGTATCATATTTAATATTTAAATGACGATCAGTAAACCCTTTAGAATAAAGCCATCCACACGCACACGCACATGACACATGCACACATGCACACATACACACATACACACATACACACACTAGGCTTCTTTTAATAATAGATGATGTACAAGGTAGGTATTTTTTTTTTTTAAAATTAAAATGTGATAAGGAAAAAATGAAATATTAGAACGGGTGTTTTTATTTGTAGTACTGGGACGTGAAGTATCCATAGTACGATGCAGATATTTCACATGATGAATTAAAAAAGCCCTATTCATTTGCAAGTAGCAAAATTATCAACGGTACCATCGGTGATTCTTCACGAAATCTTCTATGGACGGAGGCATTTTGTCCATCAACACCATCCTTGCAGAAAAGTCAAGGCTGTTATGGTCGTTTGTTTTTTAGGGAATCACAAGAACCTCTTGGGCTGGTATAATATTTGTGCGTTCAAGAGTATTTAATAGCTTATTTTGGGTTACAAGCGGTGGCCCATGCTGTGGTTGTTTTACTGAAGAGCTGCCATTATCTTACACCGTTTATCGCTTCTCTCAGTTTCGCTCCTCGGTACGTGTGGTGCATTTCTTGGGTGCGAGCGAAACCTTGGCAATTTCCACTGCCCTGATGGTGGGTTGCTGGCTTGGTGGGGGTGAGAGCCTTTGGAGTAAAAGGACAATCGGCATTGGTGTACGACCCTTGCTGAATCCCCAATGCCTGTGGGGGCACAAGGAAGGCTGTTTGCGTGACTGGTGGACCTCTTCGCACAAGGTGCAACCTCTGCTAGAAGCAGCAGGAATAGACGACTGGTTGTTTCTTGGATTGCACTTTCATTCATAATGTGTGAATCTTTATTCACAATTTTCTCCACTTAGTTGTGTCTCCATTGAATTCTTATTTTTCCCTAAATTTTTTCCTCTTACTATCTTCACCTTGAATTAAAGGATGTGACTGTCTTCCCCAGCCAACGGGGTCAAAACAAGCTGGTTTTATCACACACATCCATCTTCTTCAATTTCCCACCTCCTGACTTCTTGCTCTGGCAAAACACCGTTGCTGGTTACCTGAATCCGTTGCACTTTCTCCACCCTCCTGCACTCCAATATGTTGTAGCTCCCCTTGCGCTCCTCGCACACTTGCATCTCTTTACCTGCCCCGTTTCTCCCACCCACTTCATTTCCCCATCTCTTTGGATCATCTGGACTCAAAGCAGCTGACCTCAGCATCACATTCACAGTAAGCATTTTTAAAAAATCCTCTGATGTTTTTGTGTTTATTCATTGATGGTGACCTTTCCTAAGAAAAAACTCACAATGCAAGTCACATTGATACATTTTAACAAATTGTGTATAAACCTGATCCAACAAACCATCACTGCTCAACCTTTCAAATTATCCACCAGAATTGATAGAATTGTCTCCGTGTCCATTGTCTCATTATCCACTTTACTTCATGTTCAAGTGTGCAGCCCATCACTCCCTTCTGTGTCCATACATTCACATCTACAATATCTCTTCCACACAAGCTGATTCTATCCTCCTTACGTTCCGTATCGAGGGCCCATTTTATATTGTTTTTGAGATTCTACCTTCCTACTACTCCCTATGCATATCAATTGCCCTCCCCATACCCTTTAGTAGTTGTGAACCTGGTTTCCCTTTGTCGTTTAGTTCCTTCATAGCCTAGACCCTTGTATATAACAGGCATTTCTTTCACTCGTCTTACCTCAAGCTTAATATTTTCTATGTCATTGACATCTCATACGACCCGTCATTAAACTGAAATCCTGTAAAATCCTGTTTTATACCATTCAAATCTTGCACACTTGAACATATCTGCTCTGACAGCTTTGCGAAACACAGGTAATGGCAACTTGAGGATTCTCAGGCGGTCCTCGTTAGCAACTCAGACAAGCCTGCAACTCCCTTAGTCACTCTTTGCTTTCCTTTTCAATTTTTACTTACAAATCTAAAGATTTCGTAAGTATATTGATACATTCCATCCTTGTGTGTGTTTGGGTGTTTGTGTTGTGATGACACGGATAATCGAGAACAGAAGAAGCTACCAATGTCAAATTAAATCACGTGATGGCAGGAGGGTATGGCTAAGCACTGATAGATTTTGGTCAAAATCCGGTCAAAGGCAAAGGCCACAAGTGAGGTCAGAATTCCAAAACCATGATAATCGAGAAAAGTTACCAAGGTATTGTTGACGAGCTTGAATTTGGAAGATCGAGTAAGTTCGGTGATTGTGTCAATTCGTTGAGTTACGGCTTGTTTTAAAAATTTCAGTGTTATAAAATATATTAAAAATTCCGTAAATTCCTGGGGAGAATTGGAGTTATTTTTGCTTTCGGTCGACGTTACGAGTTCGTTTTAACTTCGATTTTAATTGTTGTCTTCGGGTTTTTGCGATCGCTTAGGACGCTTAACCACTGGTTGTCGAAAAATTCTTGGGAAAAAATCGGAATGTTTTGGAGACTTTTGAAGATTGTATTAATAAAAAATATTTCACCTGCCGCTTCACGGGCTCGTCACGTTGGTGCAGCGCGCTCGAGCAGACGCGTCGTTGAATCACATAAAGGTTTTGCGTGTTTGCACGCTGAACGTCATCGCGCTCGCCCCGCATCCTTTCGAGTTGGGGGGGCCGTCGAGTGTGACCTTTACGTTACGTTAATCCCGGTAACCGAAACGGAAGAAGCTACCAATGTCAAATTACACACGTGATTCAGGAGGGGTGATGGCTCGTGCATTAGATTTTGGTCAAAATCGGTCAAAGGTCAAGGTCACAGTGAGGTCAACATTCGATTTTTGAGGTTGGTACAGAATCATCGTAGAAACTTCGGTTTGCGTCGCTACCTTCTCTAGAGACAACTTTTATTAGACAAGGTCAGAGGTCAAGTTGACGAATTCGTAAGTTACCAGTCTATGGACTGCTTGTTTATTTGTTTGTTTGGTATTGCAACCAGAGATTACAATATTTTAAGTGTTTTCTAACATTGTAACCATAACTTCTCTTTCCAAGTTCAAAAAAAAAAAGGTCTCTGATTATAGTGAATCCAACAATTCTGTTGGCCTTTCTTTTCCATAATAATCTGCCTGAACTGAACTTGTTGACTCGTCAAAGTACCTCCAAATCTTTTTCTTCTGTCCCTTCATTTATCATTTGGAAAGCTCCGTTAATACCATACTCGTTATCTATAATGACGTATTTCGTCCATAATTAAGTACAATTATTTCATTTGTGAACACTAGAAAACACCCACTCCTTTGGGAGAATTAGCAAGTCAACACCCCCTCCGCCGTCCCTCTGAGGCAAGGGTTTGTGCCCATGGTGACCCTGACTGGGTACTAGCTGACACGTGCGAAATTTATCGTGAACGGCGTGAAAATAGTAAGTTGTTTTCCACCACCTCGCGGTAGAGGGGAGGGGTCCATTATGCCTATGACCTATCATAGTTTCTACCAGACTTATGCCAAATTTGGTGAGATCGGGCCAGCCATGGTTTTTTTGTTACTTACATTTATAAGATATTGACTTGTTATTAACTTTTTTAATTATTTTTTTTGTAATTGAGCAACTCCATGACTTGGTGTTTCTGTGTTCGGCCTCTACGTTCTGTTTGTGCACTTCAGGGTCGGTTCAAAGAGCACACATGTTTGCATGTTGTGTTTTTTTAAAACATTATTTTTTATTAATTTTACAATACAAACTGAAATTGCTTTTTCTGTGGTTAAATACTGTTAGAACAGTGTTTAGAAAATGCACCTAATTTTAGTGGACCCAAATGTCAACCGTGTTGAATCTTAGCTATATATAACGTGGCCGATAGAAAGTCTACACTCCGTTTCAAAAATTTCACCTTTTGTTGCTTACAGCCTGGAATTAAATTACATTAAATCAGACTTTTACCACCTTATTTTACACATTATAACCTGCCAATTTCTAAGGTTGAAAAAATTCGACAAATTCAGAAAATTAATTAAACAATACAAAAACTAGAATATCTTTGTTGGATAAGTGCTTCCCCCCCCCCCCACCGAATACTTGGGTTGGAAGCACCTTTGACAGCAATGCAGCTCTGAGTCTGTGGATAGAACTACCAACTTTGCACAACCTTAATTAGCGAATATTGCCCATTCTTCTGCACAAAAACTGTTTCAAGGCTCAGTCAAGTTGCATGAGGGAGCGTTGATGGCAGCCAGTCTTCAAGTGATGCCACAGATTTTCGATGATTTAGGTCAGGGCTCTGATTGGGCCCGCTCAAGGACATTTATCTTTTTGTCCCTTAGCCCCTCCAGTGAAGCTTTGGTTGTGTGCTTCGGGTCGTCATGTTGAAAGGTGAACTCCCATCCCAATTTCAGCTTTCTGCACGTGCTGGCAGGCAGGTTTTCTTCAAGGATTTTTTTTTTCTGTATTTACTCAGAAAACATGTCTTTTCAATCCGGGAACAAGTCTACAGCTCTCACGATGTCTCTCCGAAAGGACCGTTTAGAAACCCCCCATCCACGTTCTCAACATCCTCTGAAGAAGTCTTTCTTTCAAGCTTCTGCGGTCTCACTATCTGCATGACCTTTCCTGGAAAGGCGCCACTTTCAAAACCTCCCTCCAAGCCAGCGCCGACTGGGAATCCTCCGCCGTGCAAAGGTCCTTCTCGGCCCACTGAGCTCCTGACCACTTACAAAGCTTTTGTCCGCAGCCTGGATGCAGTTACTGCTCTCCCCTCTGGTGGTGCTCCTGCCTCCCACCTTTCTCGCCTTTCACGCTGTAGAACCAAGGCTTTCGGATCATTGGCATCTCCGCGCAATGATGCGAGTCTTTGGGCCTCTCACTCAATACCGCAGGTTGTCGGTGGCTTCTGTCTTCGACCCGTCTCCTCTTCAGCCTCGCCCCTGGCTCTCTATGTCATTTTGTCCCCACCACATTTCCGCAGGGCACTCAAGGTCCCCCAACCCCTTCTGGTAAATTACCAAAATCACGAATCACTGCTCACTTTCACTCTTTCATTCCTCTTTTTCCCGCCTTGAATAAACTCCCTCACTCTATTCATTCCCATTCTTCCCTCCTGCCTTAAAACAGCTGTCACCACCACCTCTTTATTCATCCCCCATCAATCCTCGATCTTTTCTACCCCCGATAATCACCCAACCCCACCTCCTTCAAATTCCCTGCTTTCCTTCCTGAAAGTACCTGTAGTGTCCATCTTGTTTACCCTGGTGTACCGCACCCCATCCATCTCCCTTCACAGATCTTATGTCTCTGTTCCCCAACAGGTTTTTTCTCTTCTTTCCCTCTCCCACTATCTCCCACCCTCTTGTCGCCTGCTCCCCTTGTTTGTTGTTTTCTGTGTGTGAGCTCCACTGAGCCTTAACAGTGTATAC
>CM068952.1:101512795-101524130 GCA_035128595.1 Eptatretus atami
GCCCTGACCTAAATCCAATCGAAAATCTGTGGCATCACTTGAAGACTGCTGTCCATCAACGCTCCCCATGCAACTTGACTGAGCTTGAACAGTTTTGTGCAGAAGAATGGGCAAATCCGACGTGAGACTTCCACTCTGACGAGGGACCTGAGATGGAGAATTAATTCCTTTGGTACCAGGTCTTCTCGGAGAATCCTTGGCTATCGCTGGTCGACTTTTTGTCCAACGACGGTTCCTGAGATAGACTCGAATGAGATTTGTTACCTGCACGTTCATGAGCGGCAGCATGGCAGTATGGACATGTGGCTGGTTTTCCTGATGCTGATCCTGGTCACCAGATTATCTCAGCAATGGAGGCTTCATGAGTGGAGGAGTCAATGGGCTGACCACGTGCTTCGTGGTTGCAACAGGTTGGTCGGCATCTCAAGGAGATGGGGATGGGCCAGGCATACTTGCCAGATGGAGGCCCTGGAGTACCGGCGGAAAGTGACACAGCGACGCGCTGCACTGGCGCATGCTCCCATACCTGACCTGACCTGTGCATGAATGACTTATTGGCTTGTAAAAAGTTTCAGATTATCATACAGTGTGTGGAATGCCTCAATGAATCCCATTTCATTATCAGGGTTTTTGTAACATAGAAACAACCATGAAGAGCTTTGAGATCAATCAGAAAAGTTGAAGAAAAACATAAAAATGGGATTGAAGTCCTCCCCAATCTCTCAGCTACAGAGACACAGCCAATTGTCATAAAGTAGTGTCAACTTCAAATGCGGTTTCCTTCACATGTAAAACAGATTTGATATATACGATGCATGACCAAGCCACATTCTTCTTTATATGCATGGTTTAAAGAATCCCCGAAAAAAATATTTTTGATGTACCGTATAAAATATTTATTGTTTTTTTTTTTTTGGTGGGGGGTGGGGGGATTTCAAGTTGGCCATGAACTATAAACGCAATTTGTTGTGGTGTCTGTTTGTGCGTCTTTAGGTGCTACCAAAATATTGAGATCTTTTTGAGCGAGAGAGCTATCGGCTGCTCCAGATCCTGGCTGGCCTGACTGTTTTCAATTCTGGAGTGTTTGGTTCTGTCCATCAATGCCACATACCATGCCTTGCAGGACTTTGCCTCCACCAATGGTTCTTTTTGATGGTAATTGCTAGAGTCAAAAACTGTTTCCGAATCCTGCTCTTTCTTTTTTCTTTTCTTTTCTTCTTTCTTCTTTCTATACACGTACACGTACACAGCACCACAAGAATATAATCGTGATCTTTTTACTCAGAGTTTTGACAGCAATTCATTATAACCTTTCATACATTCTAGGATCACTGACTTGAAAATGGGATTCCTTATGCAACACAGGTGGAGAGACCAGGGCCTTCTCAATTTTTTTTTCAGCAACTGGGTTTCCAAAGATTTTTCTCGTCGCCTTCCATTGTGTACAATCTCTCCTGGAGTTCAAAATACTCGCACCAGCCAGCATTTGAGAGGTATTGACAAGGATTGCTACAAGACAACAATATGCCACGTAGAAATCTTTTTTCCAGTCCAGAGTGATTTCATCAATCTGTTTAGTCTTTGGAAAATACGTGATTGCTCCATTCAACCTTCCAAAAGTGCCGAGCTTGTGAACTTATTTGCACTTTCTGCTCCGAGTGATCAGTTTTATACACCACACATTCAACTAATTTGACAGTACAAGTACACCCACCCGCTGCGGGAGAGACAGGAAGGGTAATGTTGTTGTTCTCTCAGGTGCAACCAAGAAAGGCTACCAAGTGTTTGAGGGGGTGTGTAGCATTGGGATTCTCATGTGTGTTCTATTTCTGAATGTCTTTATAGATGTGGAGGAACTCTGGGAAGAGTTTGAAATGGCAAAGGATTTACCTTGTGTAGCTTTCTTGGTTGCTTTATACAGCCTTTTCAGCTAGAAGAGCATGGGAGGTGTGTGTGTGTAAAGATTTTTTTTAATGGAAATAGATATTTTAGATATAGATATATATTTACAGAAATATAAAATGGCATCTGGTGTATTTTACTTTCAGACCAAAAATATTTAGGACCCCTGTGACTTTATGCGTTTCCACATATTGTAAATCGGTGACGTTGCAGGTGGTAACCAAGACATGCAGCGCATACAATACAGTAGTACCTCACCATACGCTCTTTCCATTTTACGCTCCTTATACATTATGGACTCAACATTCCCTAATCCGCCTCACTGGCTTCAGGCATACACACCAATGTGTTCCACATTGGTGTTTCACAACAACCGTCTGGATCTGTTCCAGTCCATGACGTTTCCTTAATGGTCTGTAAGAGTTCTTAACTGTATTTACATTTTAATCGTTAAAAAAAAATATAGTCACTTCTGTTTTATATTGAATATAATGTGAGCGTGCCTGGTGTTAGCTTAGTGGTTGGCATGGTGGGCTTGGAATCCTAGGGTCCTGAGTTCAAATCCTGGTTTCTGTTGAATTAATACCAGGTGGGGTTGACTCAGCCTGTCATTCCTTCCGAGGTCCGCCAAATGAGTGCCAGCTTTCTGGGATGATTGAGTCATTCGAGTATCCTGCGTCGGAGTGGCGACCCATCCAGCATTGTGCCAATAGTCCAGGATACTGCTCAGCAGCACTGATTCTCTGTGCAGAGTATGGTCCAATGGATGGATGTAATATGAGTGAAATCCCTATTTCACAAGATCAAAATCACTACCCAGCACTGTGTTTCGCCTAAATTTACATTCCGCTCCAGGTATTCCATTTAACCTGCTGTGTTTGGCACAGCCTGTGCATGCAGTGCAGTCCAGTACGTCCTGCATAAACCCTGAAAAAGGAGGTGCCTTTGGATCGTTTATTTATTCAACAAATAAATATTTCGGTAAATGTGATAAGGAAAGTAATGAAAGTGATGTGAAGGTTTAACAAACTGACACCACATGGGGACTCACGTTGAATACCATTTCCTGTTATTCCTGTGGAGCTTTTTCTGAACACGTCCAGTCCGTCTGTGTTGCAGTTTGTTCAAATGAATTTTTATTGCCATTTCATTATGCCTGAAAGTTTGAAATGTCGCAGCCCAAGAAAATTGAACGAAGCTTTCCCTTCAAATGAATTGGACGTTTTGAAACGTTAAGATCTGGAATGAGCACAACATATGTATTACTGACAATCAAGAACATCGCGAGTCTTGGAAGAAGTTCGCTGCAAACCTCAAGGTGTGTGGAGGAAACTCTGGCCTGATTGTGTTCCACCCTCCCAAGGGAGGATTGAAGAGGAGCCGATTCAAGATGTTATTGAAAACGTTGTTGAAATGGGCAGGCAGCTGGGATTCAAGAACTTGGAGAAGGAGGAGTTTGATTTTCTGTCCAGTACTGGAATCTTAACTTTTATTCATCATTACAACTGCTATTATTCATTAATGAGCACAACTTTATCTTTGAAATCTTATTTTGGGGGAAAATGCTGTGTTTTGAGAGCCTTCAGGAATGTATCTCCTATTTATGACATTATTCTTATGGGGAAAACTTGTTTCGCAACAAGTTGATTCGCGATATCTGTTTTTCAGGAACACATCCCGAGTGTATGGTGAGTATTGCCCGTAGTGTACCTGTCTTCACGTCAACACTTCCCTTCTTTGAATCTTAATAGATTCCTTTGTTTGTTTATTGCCCCTTGTGAATTTTTTTTGTTTGTTTGTTTGTTGTTTTTAACCATGGCTCCCAAGGCAAAACTTGATAGTGTTGAATCAAGTGAAAAAAAAGAAAGGTCGAGGAAAGTGATGTCTTTGTCACACAAAGTGGAGGTTTTGGATAAGCTTGATTGAGGCGAGAGTGCATGGTGTCACTGGATAGACATGTGGCGTTAACGAGTCCATTATCTCCAAAATAAAGAAATGCGCAGAAAACGTAAGGGTCTGTGAATTCTCTGGTTTTGCATTGCAAGCGAGGGTGATTCCGGTAAACAATTCCAGTGCACGACACATGAGTTTTTATCGGTGAGAGGAAACTTATTGCCTCCCCACGTAAAAAATAAAAGTTTACTGTACTCCAAAAATCCACCTCGTATGTGAGAGCATAATTTTTTTTTGACTTCAAATTTTATGAAAACGAGGATAATTATTAATTGCGGTTTATTCCACGTGACAGAAGCGAGTGAACAATGCTGCAAAAGGTACAACTGGAATGTTCGTGGTTATAACGTGCTAAGCTTGTATATTTGCTTGTAGGTATACGTGTATGACTGAAATATCAATGGAATAACGTAAACAAACAAGGTTTCATTCTTATTCTTGTGGTTTATTCCAATGCCACTTGTTACATCAAACATTTGTATTTAAACTCCTGGAAATTTGGTCTTCCATGACTGAGGCATATTGCTGTTGTCGTGGTGGGTATTTATTTGTGTTCCTTCCATGTACTTTTTTTTTTTTTTTTAATATTGCTTTGAGTATACTGGTGTACAAAGCAAGAGGGATGCTTTCATATGCCATTGTTGCAGTTTATTTCTATTACGTTCCTTCAAAAGTTATAAAAGTTCAAAGTTGCACAAGGACTTTATGGACAACTGTATATGTTTTGTGGCTCCTTCCATCTGTCACGCTTTCTTCTTAAAGCGTTCCTGATGTTACGCCATTGGAACCACTCACTGCATTAAAGCTCTAGGTGCTGCTTCTTCCTCTTCATTCCCAAAAAGACGGCTTTTAAAACAGGAATTTTTATGATTTTAACCCTTTGAACCCAGAGCTCTTGGACTTTCGGCTCTCCCACCCTGGGCTCCCTTGAGAAAAATTGGGCGCTCGGCTATACGGAGGTTTGAATAGCAGCCGGTATAAAACGGCGTTAGGGTTTCAAAGGGTTAAAAACAGACAATTCCCCCCCCCCTCCCCAAGGTAAATAGTTTATTAGCTTTCCAACCAAGTAAATTGATCACAGTAAACCCTTAAATATCACAGGGGTGACTTACTTTCCTTGAAAATGCCACAATATTCAAAACTGTAGTCGTTAAAACCATTTTCTTGTGGAAATAATGGGTTATTCCTGGGCTTCGAGAAAATGTAGAGGAAGGTCAACGGCAGCCAAAATAAACATGTCACAATCAAATAGAAGGACTCGGTAGAGCGCATACCTCTACCATGTAATGCCTGATCCAACAAGAACATATCGGGCCCATCACATTTTTGAAATGTATTGCTTTTGGCCCTATCACTCAATGGTGAAGAATCACTTTAAAAATTAAAGAATCTCTTATCCAGATCCAGATTCAGATCTTCACCAAAATTTCATCAGTTCTTCCTTGTTCATATACCCAACATGTCCACCAGGTTTCATCCAAATCCGTCCACAACTTATTGAGATTATCGTGATATATATATATATATATATAAAATTTTTGGCCCTCTCACTTAAAAAATGTTAGTATCCAGATCTTCACCAAAGTCTAATCGGTTCGCCTTTGTCACACACCCAACCTGCCCATGAAATTTCATCCGAATCCGTCCACAACTTTAGAGATATCCTGCACGCAAACAAACAGACAGAAAGGGTTAAACACAAACCTCCTTCACCTTCGGTGGCGTAGGTAATAAACATGCAAAATACACATGTTTGGCTTTACGACGAAGTCTTCTGCTGTGTTGAAGCAGATTAAATGTTCAGAAGCAGATTAAAGATTGCCCCCCCCTTCTGTAATTTGTCTGAAGCCCCCAATATTCCTCCCTATGAATCTTGTAAATCCTTTTACTTTGTACTTGATGTTGTTTATTATTATCTCAACTCTATTCTCGAGAGATTAACTTATTTAATGTCGGATGTCTCTGTCTGTCTGTCTGTCCGTCTGTCGTCCGTCTGGTCGTCCATTAACTTTTTGCTACTCTTCCATTATCACTCAGCTGTTTATTCTGAAACTTGACACATGAATACAAGACAGTAGCCTGCACAATCGCTCAGGCTTCATTTTTTCAGTTTCACATCATGGGTGCTGCGGCGGTGGGGGGGGGTGTGTAGTCACCTCCTAAAACTTCGGATCCCTACTCATCCCTTATTACCAACTGATTGCTTTGAAACCTCATACAGCCCTTCTCCTGCCGGAATGCTCGGTCTTAGATTTTAAATTTTTTTTTGATTTTGGATCATGGGGACCTGCAAGGGTTCCTCCAAATTGGCGCCAGCCAGTCTACGTCAGTGACATTTCCCAGATTTTGGATGCAGCAGAGGTCTGAACGACCACCTCAATAGATGACTGCCCACTCGGGGCTATTTCTTTAAATATATTGTTTCCAGTTCTGTAAACGGCGAAATAAATAAAAAAAAGAATCACTTAAATTGTGTCTCATTTGTACTTGCCATTCCATTATTAACCTCCGCCATCGAAGATCGAGGTTACTGTTTCACCCCTTTTTTGTCTGTTTGTTTGTTTGTTTGTTGTTGAACAGTATTACGGAAAAACTCCTCGACGGATTTCGACGAAACTTGGTGGGGGGGTTAGGTCTGGTCCAAGGATCATGCCATTAGATTTTGGACTTGGTCCAAAATCCAATATAGCCGCCATAGCGGCCATTTTGAAAAAATATTTTGAATTTTTTTTTTTTTTGCATTTCTACATGTTTTAAGTGATTTCCAAACCCCCCTCCCCCCCCCAAAAAAAAATTGTTAGAGGAAAAAAAATTTTTTTGCAACTTTTTTTTCAACAAAATTTCGATTTTTTTTTTTTTGGCATTTCTACATGTTATAAGTGATTTCCAACAAAAACATGCCAAAATTATAATTGGGCTGATTTTGGAACTTCAGGTGGATATACCCACGTAAAATCAATTTCTGTCTCAAGGAATCTAGTTATGACGATGAATTGAGTATGTAAAAGTTAAAAGGGAAAGTTGCAAACTATAACTCTGTGAGCACTGTTGACGTCAAATTGAATGAATAGGATATCAGGTTCACTTGAGTGACCTAGCAGTTATGGCGGCGGAGGTTTTGCACTCTACCGAGTGCTCCCCCTCCAGTTAACAGTGAAACAACAAAAAGGCTCATGGTGGCGCGATAAACCATCGCAACGCAGCTGAAAAACTGATTGTCGAAATGAACCCCGCAATAATTAAAACGGTTACGTAGAGAGATTACCTGTGACTGGTCCAAACGCGATATTCAAACCGTGATATCATCTGACGTTTACTGCATTGGCTTTCCAACAAGTAAATGGTGATTTAGCTTTCCAGCGTATCAATTTAATTATTTAATGACATCAGTAACCTTTAGAATAAAGCATCCACACGCACACGCACATGCACACATGCACACATGCACACATACACACATACACACATACACACACTGGCTTCTTTTAATATAGATGATGTACAAGGTAGTATTTTTTTTTTTTAAAATAAAATGTGAATAAGGAAAAAATGAATATTAGAACGGGTTTTTTATTTTAGTACATGGGACGTGAAGTATCCATAGACGATGCAAGATATTTCCATGATGAATTAAAAAGCCCTATTCATTTTGCAAGTAGCAAAATTATTCAACGGTACCATCGGTGATTCTTCACGAATCTTCTATGGACGTGAGCATTTTGTCTAACACCATCCTTGCAGAAAAGTCAAGGCTGTTATGGTCGTTTGTTTTTTAGAATCACAAGAACCTCTTGGGGGCTGGTATAATATTTGTGCGTTCAAGATAATTTAAATAGCTTATTTTGGGTACAGCGGTGGCCCATGCTGTGGTTGTTTTACTGAAGAGCTGCCATTATCTTACACCGTTATCCTTTCTCTCAGGTTTCGCTCCTCGGTACGTGTGGTGCATTTCTTGGTGCGGCGAAACCTTGGCATTTCCACTGCCCTGATGGTGGGTTGCTGCTTGGTTGGGGGTGAGGAGCCTTTTGGAGTAAAAGGACAATCGGCATGGTGTACGACCCTTGCTGAATCCCCAATGCCTGTGGGGGCACAAGAAGGCTGTTTGCGTGACTGGTGGAACCTCTTTCGCAGCAAGGTGCAACCTCTGCTAGAAGCAGCAGGAATAGACAGACTGGTATGTTTCCTTGGATTGCACTTTCATTCATAATTGTGTGAATCTTTATTCACAATTTTCTCCACTTAGTTTGTCTTCCATTGATATTCTTATTTTTTCCCTAAATTTTTTCCTCTTACTATCTTCACCTTGTAATTAAAGGATGTGACTGTCTTCCTCCAGCCAACGGGGTCAAAACAAGCTGGTTTTATCACACACTATCCATCTTCTTCAATTTCCCCACCTCCTGACTTCTTGACTCTGGCAAACACCTTGCTGGTTACCTGAATCCGTTGCACTTTCTCCACCCTCCTGCACTCCATATGTTGTAGCTCCCCTTGCGCTCCTCGCACACTTGCATCTCTTTACCTGCCCGCGTTTCTCCCACCACTTCATTTCCCCATCTCTTTTGGATCATCTGGACTCAAAGCAGCTGGACCTCAGCATCACATTCACATGTAAGCATTTTTAAAAGAAATCCTCTGATGTTTTTGTGTTTATTCATTGATGGTGACACTTCCTAAGAAAACTCACAATGCAAGTCACATTGATACATTTTAACCAAAAATTGTGTATAACCTGTCCAACAAACCATCACTTGCTCAACCTTTCAAATTAATCCACCAAATTGTAGAATTGTCTCCGTGTCCATTGTCTCATATCCACTTTACTTCATGTTTCAAGTGTGCAGCCCATCACTCCCTTCTGTGTCCATACATTCACATCTACAATATCTCTTCCACACAAGCTGATTCTATCCTCCTTACGTTCCTATCGGGGCCATTTTATTTGTTTTTGAGATATCTACCTTCCTCACTACTCCCTATGCATATCAATGCCCTCCCCATACCTTTAGTAGTTGTGAACCTGTTTCCCTTTGTCGTTTAGTTCCTTCATGAGCCTAGACCCTTGTATATAACAGGCACTTTCTTTCACTCTGTCTTACCTCAAGCTTAAATATTTTCTATGCATGACATCTCATACGACCCTCATTAAACTGAAATGTAAAATCCTGTTTTATACCATTCAAGATCTTGCACACTTGAACATATCTGCTCTGACAGCTTTGCGAAACACAGGAATGGCAACTTGAGGATTCTCAGGCGGTCCTCGTTAGCAACTCAGACAAGCCTGCAACTCCCTTAGTCACTCTTTGCTTTCCTTTCTCAATTTTTACTTACGAAATCTAAAGATTTCGTAAGTATATTGATGACATTCCATCCTCTGTGTGTGTTTGGTGTGTTTGTGTTGTGATGCACGATAATCGAGAACAGAAGAAGCTACCAATGTCAAATTAAATCACGTGATCAGGAGGGTGATGGCTAGCACTGATTAGATTTTGGTCAAAATCGGTCAAAGGTCAAGGCACAGTGAGGTCAACATTCCAAAACATTGATAACTCGAGAAAAGTTACCACAGGTATTGTTGACGGAGCTGTGAATTTGGAAGATCGAGGTAAGTTCGGTGGAATTTGTGTCAATTCGTTGAGTTACGGCTTGTTTTAAAAATTTCAGTGTTATAAAATAATATTAAAAATTCCGTAAATTCCTGTGGGAGAATTGGAGTTATTTTTGCTTCGGTCGACGTTACGAGTTCGTTTTAACTTCGATTTTAATTTGTCTTCGGGTTTTTGCGATCGCTTAGGACGCTTAACACTCGGTTGTTCGAAAAATTCTCTGGGAAAAAATCGGATGTTTTGGAGACGTTTTAAGATTGTATTAATAAAAAATATTTCACCTGCCGCTTCACGGCTCGTCACGTGGTGCAGCGCGCTCGAGCAGACGCGTCGTTGAATCACTAAAGGTTTTGCGTGTGCACGCTGAACGTCATCGCGCTCGCCCCGGCATCCTTTCGAGTTGGGGGGGCCGTCGAGTGTGACCTTTACGTTACGTTAATTCCCGGTAACTCGAAACGGAAGAAGCTACCAATGTCAAATTACACACGTGATTCAGGAGGGGTGATGGCTCGTGCTGATTAGATTTTGGTCAAAATCGGTCAAAGGTCAAGGTCACAGTGAGGTCAAACATTCGATTTTGATGGTTGGTACAGAATCATCGTAGAAACTTCTGGTTTGCGTCGCTACCTTCTCTAGAGACAACTTTTATTAGACAAGGTCAGAGGTCAAGTTGACGATTCGTAAGTACCAGTCTATGGACTGCTTGTTTATTTGTTTTTTGGTATTGCACCAGACACGCATTACAATATTTTAAGTGTTTTCTACATTGTAACCATAACTTCTCTTTCCAAGTTCAAAAAAAAAAAGTCTCTGATTATATGAATCCAACAATTCTGTTGGCCTTCTTTCCAATAATATCTGCCTGAACTGAACTTGTTGACTCGTCAAAGTACCTCCAAATCTTTTTCTTCTGTCCCTTCATTTATCATGGCAAAAGCTCCGTTACATACCATACTCGTATCTATAATGACGTATTTCGTCCATAATTAAGTACATTATTTCATTTGTGAACACTAGAACACCCACTCCTTTTGGGAGAATTAGCAAGTCAACACCCCCTCCGCGTCCCTCTGAGGCAAGGTTTGTGCCCATGTGACCTGACTGGGTACTACTGACACGTGCGAAATTTTGTGAACGGGTGAAAATAGTAAGTTGTTTTCCACCACCTTCGCGGTAGAGGGGAGGGGTCCTTATGCCTATGACCTAATCATAGGTTTCTACCAAGACTTATGCCAAATTTGGTGAGATCGGGCCAGCCATGGTTTTTTGTTACTTACATTATATACAGATATTGACTTGTTAATTAACTTTTTTAATTATTTTTTTTGTAATTGAGCATCCATGACTGGTGTTTCTGTGTTCGCCTCACGTGTTTGTCACTCAGGGTCGGTTCAAAGAGCACACATGTTTGCATGTGTGTTTTTTTAACATTTATTTTTTATTATTTACAATACAAACTGAACATTGCTTTTTCGTGTGGTTAAATACTGTTTAGAACATGTTTAGAAAATGCACCTAATTTAGTGGACCAAATGTCAACCGTGTTGAATCTTACTTATATATAACGTGCCGATAGAAAGTCTACACTCCGTTTCAAAAATTTCACCTTTTGTTGCCTTACAGCCTGGAATTAAATTACATTAAATCAGACTTTTACCACCTTATTTTACACATTATAACCTGCAATTTCTAAGTGAAAAATTCGACAAATTCAGAAAATTAATTAACAATACAAAAACTAGAATATCTTTGTTGGATAAGTGTCCCCCCCCCCCCCCGATATACTTGGTGGAAGCACCTTTGACAGCAATTGCAGCTCTGAGTCTGTGGGGATAGAACTACCAACTTTGCACAACCTTAATTAGCGAATA
>CM068952.1:101539600-101550880 GCA_035128595.1 Eptatretus atami
AATGATAATTGAGGTAACACTGCAAGGGTGTGGCGCTGCCGGTACCTGTGCGGGAGGAGGAAAGTCCGAGTCTTCATGCCCTTGGTGCTTCCAGTCTTACTCTATGGATGCGAGACTTGGACTCTGACCAAGGATCTGAGACAGAGACTCAATTCCTTTGGGACCAGGTCTCTTCAGAGAATCTTGGCTATCGCTGGTCGGACTGTGTCCAACGAGCGGTTGCTAAGAGAGACTCAAATGACATTTGTTACCTGTAATGTCGTGAGCGTCAGCTGCGCCTGTATGGACATGTGGCTCGTTTTCCTGACGCTGATCCTGCTCACCAGATTCTCTCAGCGAGGGAGTCTCATGAGTGGAGGAGGCCAATGGGCTGACCACATGCTCGTGCTTGCAGCAGGTTGATCGGCATCTCAAGGAGATGGGGATGGGCCAGGCATCTGCCTGGGGATGGCCAGACGGAAGCCCCTGGAGTACCGGCAGAAAGTGGACGCAGCGACGCGCTGTTCTGGTGCAATGCTCCCATACCTGACCTGAACCTGGTTCAAGATATTACCATGGTGTCCGAATCCATAAAGACTGCTTTGCGGTACTGCGTGAGGGTCCAGCAGTGTAGCTTGGTGAGTGATATGGCAAGCTCAGGACGGCCCAATTGAGAAAGCATTTCCAGCTGGAGGCTGCGCCATTCCGGCACCTCCAGTACATGATCAAACACCTGACCCAGGCAGGCCCTGAAAAGCCATATGGGAAGGAATGTCAGGTGACAAAGAAAGTTAGTTTAATAGTGGGTGATGGTGCTGGTGGAAAGAAAATACAAACAAGTTTTACAGTGCCAGTAATGGAAAAAGATCATGAGGAAAACTAATGGTAATGGTTGCATATATGCCAGTGGTGCTGAGGTGTTGGCTTGGTTACCTTAGCTCCACGCCCACCCCTGGAGTGACCATGACCACCAGTTCTCGTGAGGTACAGACTTGGCGCAAAGACTGACCCAGAACCAAGGCTCCCCAACAGTACCCTGGGCGAGACGCTAATGTCACATATGCCTCACCTAATGGAAGAAAAAAAAATGATCAACACAATCCATCACATCACAGAGACGATTATAACAAACAGGTTGGTGCTATTTAATCAACAATAATGTGAAAGCTACCAAAGGTGGAAGCAATAAAGATTGAGGGAGAAGCACTTTTGAACATTTTTTGAGGACAAACATTGAGAAGGAAAGAAATAGAGAAGATTAATAAGGCTGCTAATAAGTATGCATGAAATCAAGATAAGAATTTCTTGGTCTACCACATTTTGATGTCGTTTAACTCATTTTAAGGCATTTATCTTTTGGGGAACATCTATCATGTACTCACAAGGTTGGGGGAGGCAGTACATAATCCAGAACTTGGGTAATCAAGGAAACAACCAAATACTCCCTTCTTCCCACCCCCTGGATAACAATAATATTATTATAAACATAGGGGAAATACCCCTGGGCACTCACCAGGTAGCAGCTGGATAAGATAACCAAGGAACCACTGGTAGGCACGGATGACCCCAAAAGTATGTCATGAGGAAGAAAGTAAATACCTCTGGATTATTTTTTTAATGCCGTGAACAAACTTTGCTACATCACGGGTGATAAAGTTTGTGGTCATGTTTCATCGAAATTGTGTGTGTAGTTTCTGATAAGAAAGCAAATACTTATTTTGGGGGGATCCCTTTAGCTTCCCAGAACTATGTTCCGGGTGAGCTAAAAACCAGGATTTAGCAAATCAAAAAAGTGAACTGAAGAAAAGAGAGACAGTGTATGTGGGAGAAGGGTCGAGAGAAGAGAAAGTTATACTTATATATGTGTACTAGCACTGAACCTGTCGCTTCGCTGATGGTAGTTGAACAACAGAAGTTTTACATGTTACATTACAGTAATACAGTATATTGACAGTCAAGTTATTACTTACAAAATCTAAAGATTTCGTAAGTATATTGATGACTTCCGTCATCTGTTTGTGTGTTTGTGTGTTTGTTTGTAGGCACAATAACTCGAGAACGGAAGAAGCTACCAATGTCAAATTACACCACGTGATTCAGGAGGGTGATGGCTAGCGCTGATTAGATTTTGGTCAAAATCGGTCAAAGGTCAAGGTCACAGTGAGGTCAAACATTCGATTTTTGATGGTTTGGTACAGAATCATCGTAGAAACTTCTGGTTTGCGTCGCTACCTTCTCTAGAGACAGCTTTTATTAGACAAGGTCAGAGGTCAAGTTGACGATTTCGTAAGTACCAGTCTATGACTGCTTGTTTGTTTGTTTGTTTTTGTTGTTTTTTCCCCCACGTAACACTGTCTTGCTACACCACCACTTTACTAAATCCAACATCCTGTCACCAAGTGTCTGGCATTCAGCCAATCACCAACGAACGTCAGATAGCGTCAGACATATGGGTTATGGTGTTCAACTGCCGTCAATGAAGCGAAGGGACAAGTGCTGGACGCCAGAATGACATGCATGCCCGTAGAAGCCTAGCGCTGGATGTAACGCCGTAATGATGTCCCAGTGAAGAATGTAACAGAGGGATGGATGGACGAACAAAGAAATCCAGATACTTTAATGTATAGATGTAGAGATGTCGAGATTTATGAAAGAGAAGCACAACAGGAGCCAAAGGATTAACAGGCAAAGTGAAAACACTGGGACAACTGAAGGATGCACCACAGCACAAAGACAGGGATTGCAGAAAAATGGTGAGAAAAGTGTCTCAATGGGTGGAAAAGAGCTCAGCAATGGAGACGGCAGAACCCACGAGGTGGCGGTAGGCAACGGACGAACTTCTGTAGGGAAGAGCTTGTGGAGAATAGATTTGGGAAAACAGTTTTACAAGGGAGAAAATAGGGGTGTAAAAGAATGGAGGGGAACGTCGAGTTTAGACTTTGATGATAACGAGGAAAGGGTTTCTGGAAATATGGGTGCAACCTGGAGTGGCATAGGCTGGACAGAAAGAGAAACAGTGAAAACTGCAAGGCAAACAACCAGTCTACAGTGAACAAGAAGCACACCTTGAGACTCAGCTTCCAGATGAAATTACATCACCATGGAGAACCTTGAATTCAAGGGCCTCATGCGGGGCAAGATGAGATGCATCAGCACCGGTCTACAGTTGGGTAACCTTATTCCATGACACTCCAGTTGAAGGCTTTGTACATCATTAAAAGCCACCCCGACCAAATCATACCAAGGATTTTAAAATGCTATGTGCTGCTTCCTCACTTAATGCGCAGCATTTAAGAAGGATAGAGCACGGACAAACAACCACAAGTTGGCAACCATTGTGGAGTCTTGATGGGCCTAATGGCGTCCTTCTACGTTGAAGTTCCTTGCAAGGGAACACATACAACTTATGGCCCCACATAGAAATCCAAGGTGGCAGCCTGAAGATATTAATCTTCAGAGATGCCGACACCACATCATGCATATTCGCTGGTGGCAAAAGATTACAAATGTGGAAGTCCTAACCCATGCCAACACAACAACCATAAGCACGATGGTGAGGACGTCAAGACTGAGGTGGTTGGGTCATGTGTGCTGTATGCCAGACCATCGCCTCCCAAAGAGAGCACTTTTTGTAAACTAGCCACTGGAACTCACCCAACGTGGCAGGCTCTGTAAACGTTTGAAGGATGTCATCAAGGAAGACCTAAAAATCTTCAACGTTGAGGGGAACTGGCACGACATGACACAAATAAGGCAAAGCTGGAGAGCAGCTATTAGAAAAGGGTGCATGGATCGCAGAAGCTGCTGTTGCTGCAAAGGCAACACAGCAGCACGAGACAAGGCACAGATGGCTACAGTGTCACCCAATATTATATATATATATATATATATATATATATATTGTTTGGCGGATCAGGGGTGGCGGGATCTCACCCGGTCCTAGGCGCCACCCTCACCACACCGTCTCCGGGTTATATACGCCGGCCGGCTCAGCACAGGCCTCGGGTCACGCCTTCAATTGCGATACAACGTAATCCTTGTACCTTGCCAGTTGGGGAAATAGAACCCCTGGTTACAGACTGGTTGTGTCAGATGCCGAGCGTTTTCTGCCAGTCTGTAACCATTTTGGTTTTATATGCCATTCGAACGGATCGTTGACGCGACACGAATTAATCCATAGCGGCAACTTCATACGAATTAACCAGATTATTGGGGAACATCGGGGATCACAACCAAGCAAAATTCACGACAATGGTTTTATTAACAATCCTCAACCCGTTCTTAACTAGGGAACCACGGACAAGGTTTCGAGGGATCGCTACCGAAATATGCCTTATACAACTGCAGACAAAGACAGATAGACAACAGCATGCATGCAGACAAAACAGAGAACTTGGTGAGGTTTCATGGACGAGAGACAGTGTCAAGAGCACGAATGTCGCTCGCAACAGGCGGATGTCCACGGATTCAAGCTCCCGCTCGAACGTGCCGCGTGGCGAAATGGAGCTCGTCTCCCTTTGCCCCTTTCACATCGCACGCGGTCTCCGCGCGCTCTGACCTCGCGTAGGGTCGACGATAGGCCTCAGCCGATTCTCTCACGGTCCAGCATACAAATCCAGGCCTGGCCCGTTCACCAGACAAGGCCAAAATCAAGGTTGACGGGCTCCGGCAAGCGGATCGGCAAACGTGAGAGCCGTTGGTGGAGCAAGTACGGAGGCTCGCAGCCAGACGCAGGCCGAACCCGTCGATCACCTCCCCATATGAGTCGTCGTCGACTCCACGTGCAGGCAGCCTCTCAAAGCGACCGCCGTTTTGGTACGGCAGATTCCACACTGTCCTCCTTCGTTCGCACGTCTCCAAAACACGAGCACTCTTCCGAGAGCGACTGTTCTCCACACACAGCTTTTTTCACGAAGCCTTTGTTTCTCGCTTCGTAGCGACTCCGAGCACGCCTCGAGAACCCGACGCTCGTCCAAACTGAGAGCTCCCTTTTTCTTTGTTTCTTCCTTTCGTTCCACAGCACGCCTCTCTCCGGTGACTGCCGACAAAAGCCCCGCCCCTTCGCGTCACTTCCTCCCCTTAGCGCCCCTCCTCCCTTGGCCACACCCTCCCAGCCGACTGGGCGGGGCTATCGTCCGTAGAGGGAGGAAGGAAGGGGGCCCTTGTTCCACCACCACCGCTCAGACAACAAAACAGCCTTTTACACTCCCGACACACATATAACATCCTTTTTTCCACACAACCTAGCTAAACAGGCATTTAATGGGGGATCTGAGCTAATCCTATATTAAGTAGTCCAATAAGGGCCATTTCCGTAACAATATATATATATATATATATATATATATAATCACAGACATGACATGATTATTGTGTATGTAATAAATAGATGACTGAAAGAGACTTTTTGACTAATGATGGAAAGGATTTGTAGCCAGCAATGATTTATTGAACCGTGACATATGTACACCATCAAGTAGTAAAGTAGAATAATTCCGTCCCCCCCCCCCCCCTCTAGAATCCCCTGCAGTGTCGAAGGAAAGCCAGCACATGGTGGTGAAAGGGGGAAACCGCTTCGAGAAGAGTGAATAATTGTTTAACGCAGAAAACTAAACAGGGGAAACCACCAAACAATTACGCCGCTACACCGCATCGGCAGTTCGATGAAGGCGTTGGAATAAATCACAAACAAGGAATTCAAATTTTCATCGGACAATTCATATCCGGGTCAAACAATATAATCCAGCAGAATCAACTCACCGTGTATTATCAACACGCCGCGCGCCTCGACCTCAACACAGGTCTTACCGTGTATCATTTACCACACATTCTTGTGCATTTCAGAACTCCAAACTATAAACATTTATATACACTATTGCCTTTTCCCTCACCGAGCATCCTGCAAGCTGTGGAAACACCTTTCTCGAGGGAAGACGGAACAAGAGGAAATTGTGAAATCACACAACTAATATGGCCGTAAATAAAAAGCAAAGACAACAAACAGCACAAGTTAAAAAAAAAAAAAATCAAAATGGAAAGAGCCAACCATCAGGCTCAAAACCCACGTGGTAAAAGGGCGGACCGAGTTTTAATAACTTACGTCATGCAAAATTCTGATAGGACGAATATACAGGATCGACTTGACTCAGATCTGCTCAAATCTATAAATTGCACAAAATCAAACGGGTTATGTTTTCAGATCTCCTTCCATCTAGTAATTACACTACATTATACACGGGTTATGTTTTCAGATCTGCTTAAATCTAATAATTACACTACATTAAACAGGTTATGTTTTCAGATCTGCTTAAATCTAATATGGAAGAGGCAAAGCCTAGAAGCGAACGAAGAATTCTTCTTACATTCGATGCTGCAATTTCCGGTTACTTCGGCCTGGATTCGGGATCAGCGATCAAATAATGTAAATCACGATTAAAAATTATTTGTTGATGATGCGGGAGATATCTTTTTTAATATCAGTGGAGGAAATATACACCATGTCTGATATTTGGGTCTTTCATGTCTCCGACGATGCCTTTATCTCCCGGGGCACATCATTCCCCATGACAAAAACCCGGAAACAAAAGGGTCATAGCCGACGACACGGATTCCAATTTGCCAGAGTATTGTGTTGTTGTTGTTATTGTTGTTGTTTCATATTCTCTCATGTGCACGCGTTAAGTATGAAGCTCACTACGTTCGCTATTAATTACACTACATTAAACAGGTTATGTTTTCAGATCTGCTTCCATCTACTAATTACACTACAATAAACAGGTTATGTTTTCAGATCTGATTAAATATATTAATTACACTACATTAAACAGGTTTTGTTTTCAGATCTGATTAAATATATTAATTACACTAACATTAACAGGTTTGTTTTCAGATCTGATTAAATATATTAATTACACTACATTAAACGGGTTTGTTTTCAGATCTGGTTACATCTATTAATTACACTACATTAAACAGGTTTTGTTTTCAGATCTGATTAAATATATTAATTACACTACAATAAACAGGTTTTGTTTTCAGATATGATTAATAAACAGGTTTTGTTTTCAGATCTGATTATTATTATTAAATAAAACAGGTTTTGTTTTCAGATCTGATTAAATAAACAGGTTTTGTTTTCAGATCTGATTAAATCTATTAATTTTACGACAATAAACAGGTTTTGTTTTTCAGATCTGATTAAATATATTAATTACACTACAATAAACAGGGTTTTGTTTTCAGATCTGATTAATATATTAATTACACTACATTAAGGGTTTTGTTTTCAGATCTGGTTACATCTATTAATTACACTACATTAAACAGGGTTTGTTTTCAGATCTGGTTACATCTATTAATACACTACATTAAACAGGTTTTGTTTTCAGATCTGATTAAATATATTAATTAACTACAATAAACAGGTTTTGTTTTCAGATATGATTAAATAAACGGTTTTGTTTTCAGATTGATTAAATCTAAATTTTACGACAATAAACAGGTTTTGTTTTCAGATCTGATTAATAAACAGGTTTTGTTTTCAGATCTGATTAAATCTATTAATTTTCGACAAATAACAGGTTTTGTTTTCAGATCTGATTAAATATATTAATTACACTACAATAAACAGGTTTTGTTTTCAGATATGTTAAATAAACAGGTTTTGTTTTCAGATCTGATTAAATCTTAATTTACGACAATAAACAGGTTTTGTTTTCAGATCTGATTAAATAAACAGGTTTGTTTTCAGATCTGATTAAATCTATTAATTTTACGACAATAAACAGGTTTTGTTTTCAGATCTGATTAAATATATTAATTACACTACAATAAACAGGGTTTGTTTTCAGATCTGATTAAATATATATTACACTACAATAACAGGGTTTGTTTTCAGATCTGATTAAATATATTAATTACACTACAATAAACAGGTTATGTTTTCAGATCTGATTAAATATATTAATTACACTGCATTAAAAAGGTTTTGTTTTCAGATCTGGTTACATCTATTAATTACACTACATTAAACAGGGTTTGTTTTCAGATCTGATTAATATATTAATTAACATACATTAAAAAGGTTTTGTTTTCAGATCTGATTAAATATATTAATTACACTACATTAAACAGGGTTTGTTTTCAGATCTGATTAAATATATTAATTACACTACAATAAACAGGTTATGTTTCAGATCTGATTAAATATATTATTACTACATTAAAAGGTTTTGTTTTCAGATCTGATTAATATATTAATTACACTACATTAAACAGGGTTTGTTTTCAGATCTGATTAAATATATTAATTACCTACAATAAACAGGTTTTTTTCAGATCTGATTAAATATATTAATTACACTACATTAAAAAGGTTTTTGTTTATGATGGTATATCATATTACACTACATTAACAGGGTTTGTTTTCAGATCTGATTAAATATATTAATTATACTACAATAAACAGTTTTTGTTTTCAGATCTGGTTACATCTATTAATTAACTGCAATAAACGGGTTTGTTTTAAGATCTGGTTAATCTATTAATTACACTACATTAAACAGGGTTTTGTTTTCAGATCTGATTAAATATATTAATTGCACTACATTAAACAGGGTTTTGTTTTCAGATCTGATTAATATATTAATTACACTACATTAAACAGGTTACGTTTTCAGATCTGATAAATATATTAATTACACTACTAAACAGGTTTTGTTTTCAGATCTGATTAATATATTAATTACACTACATTAAACAGGTTTTGTTTTCAGATCTGTTAAAATATATTAATTACACTACAATAACAGGTTTTGTTTTCAGATATGATTAAATAAACAGGTTTTGTTTTCAGATCTGATTAAATCTTAATTTTACGACAATAAACAGGTTTTGTTTTCAGATCTGATTAAATAAACAGGTTTTGTTTTCAGATCTGATTAAATCTATTAATTTTACGACAATAAACAGATTTTTGTTTTCAGATCTGATTAAATAAACAGTTTTTTGTTTTCAGATCTGATTAATATATTAATTATACGACAATAACAGGGTTTTTTTTCAGATATGATTAAATAAACAGGTTTTGTTTTCAGATCTGATTAAATATATTAATTTTACAAATAAACAGGTTTTGTTTTCAGATCTGATTAAATAAACAGGTTTTGTTTTCAGATCTGATTAAATAAACAGGTTTTGTTTTCAGATCTGATTGAATAAAACAGGTTTTGTTTTCAGATCTGACTAAATAAACAGGTTTTGTTCTCAGATCTGATTAATATATTAATATTACTACATAAAAAAGGTTTTGTTTTCAGATCTGATTAAATAAACAGGTTTTGTTTTCAGATCTGATTAAATAAACAGGTTTTGTTTTCAGATCTGATTGAATAAACAGGTTTTTGTTTTCAGATCTGATTAAATAAACAGGTTTTGTTCAGATCTGATTAAATAAACAGTTTTGTTCTAGATCTGATTAAATATATTAATTTTACAATAAACAGTTTTGTTTTCAGATCTGATTAAATAAACAGGTTTTGTTTCAGATCTGATTAAATAAACAGGTTTGTTTTAGATCTGATTAATAACAGTTTTGTTTTCAGATCTGATTAAATAAACAGGTTTTGTTTTCAGATCTGATTAATAAACAGGTTTTGTTTTCAATCTGATTAAAATAAACAGTTTTGTTTTCAGATCTGATTAAATAAACAGGTTTTGTTTTCAGATCTGATTAAATAAACAGGTTTTGTTTTCAGATCTGATTAAATAAACAGGTTTTGTTTTCAGATCTGATTAAATAAACAGGTTTTTTTCAGATCTGATTAAATACACAGGTTTTGTTTTCAGATCTGATTAAATAAACAGGTTTTGTTTCAGATCTGATTAAATAAACAGGTTTTGTTTTCAGATCTGATTAAATAACAGGTTTTGTTTCAGATCTGATTAATAAACAGGTTTTGTTTTCAGATTTGATTATAATTATTTTACGACAATAAACGGTTTGTTTCAGATTGATTAATTAACAGGTTTTGTTTTCAGATCTGATTAAATAAACAGGTTTTGTTTTCAAATCTGATTAAATAAACAGGTTTTTGTTTTCAGATCTGATTAATAAACAGGTTTTGTTTTCAGATCTGATTAAATAAACAGGTTTTGTTTTGATCTGATTAAATAAACAGGTTTTGTTTTCAGATCTGATTAAATAACAGGTTTTGTTCTCAGATCTGATTAAATATATTAATTTTACAATAAACAGGTTTTGTTTTCAGATCTGATTAAATAAACAGGTTTTTTTTTCAGATCTGATTAATAAACAGGTTTTTTTTCAGATCGATTAAATAAACAGGTTTGTTTTCAGATCTGATTAAATAAACAGGTTTTGTTTTCAGATCTGATTAAATAAACAGGTTTTGTTTTCACATCTGATTAAATAAACAGGTTTTGTTTTCAGATCTGATTAAATAAACAGGTTTTGTTTTCAGATTGATTATAAACAGGTTTGTTTTCGATGATTAAATACAGTTTTGTTTTCAGATCTGATTAAATAAACAGGTTTTGTTTTCAGATCTGATTAAATACACAGGTTTGTTTTCAGATCTGATTAAATAAACAGGTTTTGTTTCAGATCTGATTAAATAAACAGGTTTTGTTTCAGATTGATTAAATAAACAGGTTTTTCTCAGATCTGATTAAATAAACAGGTTTTGTTTTCAGATCTGATTTAATAAACAGGTTTTGTTTTCAGATCTGATTAAATAAACAGGTTTTGTTTCCAGATCTGATTAAATAAACAGGTTTGTTTTCAGATCTGATTAAATAAACAGGTTTTGTTTTCAATCTGATTAAACTATTAATTTTACGACAATAAACAGATTTGAGGCGTCAACATTTTGCTTGATTTTTTGTTGCTGATCTACGTGGATCTACATTAAACTCTATTAAACGATGCCGAGATATTCAACATCGAATCAGGTTAGGAATGAATGGAAACTTCACGAGTAAGAAAGAAAAAATTAAAAAATAAAGATCCTCCAGCGAATTCCAGAGATCTCACTGTTCTTAGATCTACTCTCACCCGAGATGAGTCCGGTGGTCGTGCTCTGCATTGTTAAATGATCTGTGTTGTTGTTATTGTTGTCTCGTTTAAATCCACAATGTGAGAGGGAAATCCGGGGTGCGGCTCTTCTTGACGATGTTTTGGCTTTCGTATGTTAAACCAATGTATTAACACAGTTCATCATGACACGTGCTCGGCATCGCGAGGTTGTATCGGATGACCACGGACAAAATACGTCACTACGG
>CM068952.1:101561625-101573800 GCA_035128595.1 Eptatretus atami
ATGGAGGGGGAGGGGAGGAGATGAGGGGGAGGGGGGAGGAGATGGAGGGGAGGGAGGGGAGGGGAGGAGATGGAGGGGAGGGGAGGGAGGGAGGAGATGGAGGGGAGGGGAGGGAGGAGATGGAGGGGGGGAGGAGAGGATGGAGGGGGAGGAGAGATGGAGGGGAGGAGGAGATGGAGGGGAGGGAGGGAGGGAGGAGATGGATGGGGAGGGGGAGGGGAGGGAGAATGGAGGGGGAGGGAGGGGAGGAGATGGAGGGGGAGGGGAGGAGGAGGAGGGAGGAGGGAGGGGAGGAGATGGGGGAGGCGAGGGAGGGGAGGGAGGAGATGGAGGGAGGCGAGGGAGGGGAGGGAGGAGATGGAGGGAGGCGAGGGGAGGGAGGGAGGAGATGGAGGGAGGGGGAGGGAGGGAGGAGATGGAGGGAGGGGAGGGAGGGAGGAGATGGAGGGGAGGGGAGGGAGGACATGGAGGATGGAGGGGGGAGGAGATGGAGGGGGAGGGACGGAGGCGGGGAGGAGATGGAGGGGGAGGGAGAGGGGGAGGGAGGGGATGGAGGGAGGGAGGAGATGGAGGGGGAGGGGAGGGGAGATGAGAGGGGGAGGGGGAGGGGAGGAGATGGAGGGAGGGGGAGGGAGGAGGAAGAGGGAGGGGGGAGGGAGGAGGAGATGGAGGGGAGGAGGAGGGGAGGGGAGGGGGAGGGAGAGATTGAGGAGCGAGGGAGGGAGGGAGGAGATGGAGGAGGGAGGGAGGGGGAGGAGGAGATGGAGGGGAGGGAGGAGATGAGAGGGATGAGAGATGGAGGGGGAGGGAGGAGGGGGGGAGGAGATGGAGGGGAGGAGATGGAGGGGAGGGGAGGAGATGGAGGGGAGGGGGAGGGGAGGAGATGGAGGGAGGGAGGGGGGGAGAGATGGGGGGGAGGGGAGGAGAGATGGAGGGGGGAGGGAGGAGATGGAGGGGAGGGGGAGAGGAGATGGAGGGGAGGGGAGAGGGGGAGGAGATGGAGAAGGGGAGGAGATAGGAGGGGGAGGAGATGGGAGGGAGGATATGGAGGGAGGGGGAGGGAGGATGGAGGAGGGGAGGGGAGGAGATGGGAGGATATGAGGGAGGGGGGAAGGAGATGGAGGGAGGGGGGAAGGAGATGGAGAGGGGGAGAGATGAGGAGGGGGAGGAGATGGATGAGGGGGAGGAGAGGGGAGGGGAGGAGGGGGGAGGAGATGAGGGAGGAGGAGAGGGTGGGGAGGAGGAGGGGAGGGGAGGGAGAGAGAGGGGGAGGAGGAGGGGAGAGGAGAGGAGGCAGGAGGTGGAGGAGAGGGAGGGGTTGGTTTCTGATAACTTTTGGTTCAGATCAGAGGTGGAGAATCTTTCCTAGCCCAAGGACCGTCACAATGGTTGTTACCTCCTCCACCGAAGGTGGGTGCACGTGATGTTTCACTCCTGTCTGTCTGTCTGTGAGCAGGATATATCAAAATGTGAATGACGGACTTGGACGAAACCTGATGGATAGGTTGGGTGTGCGACAAGGACAAATTGGCTAGGTTCTGGTGAATATTCGAATCCGATACGATATATATATATATATATATATATAATATATATATAATTAAATATATATATATATATATATATATATATTATCGTATAGTGAGTACCAGTGTACTGGGCCGGTGTATCCCCCGGTTAGAATAGGTGTACCATATCCCTGTGTCGTAAGAGGCGACCAGGTTGCGTCAGGAAGGGCATCGCCGCGTAAAAACCTGTGCAATCATTATGCGGATCATAACGGATGATTCGCCTGTGGCAACCCCTAACGGAGCAGCCGAAAGAGAAGATATATAATAATATATATATTGTTGCGAATTCGCGCCGCCGGCGTGCGATCGGCCACGTAACTCGAATCGCGGCAAGTCGCCCACCGACGGACAATTCTGTCGTGACCCTCTCGGACTAACGCCGGGGCCAGTCACGGGTGGGGTTTAACCTCACCACAACCAGTCCGCATTCTACCCGCGCGAAATAGGGTGAATCGCCGAAAGTCGATATACCTAAGTACTCGCACAGGTAACTACCGAGGGTTGTACCACGCCACAGGTCGACTTCGACACGAACCGCCTTAAGGGCTCGTTCCGTGCTACAGGGATAACCGAGCGGAGTTTCGTCGACCTTGACGGTTCCAATTAATTATCGGGCGTATCACGCCCACTCGAACCCTTTACGTAAGCAAGATGGAGACCCAATAAAGAAAGGACGCAGCGAAACGGGGGACAATTCAACACAAGCACATTTATTTACACACAGATAGCACACATATACAGCACGTATTTACAGCCAAACAGTCAGAGATGCACATATATCAAATAAAAGAAAAAGAAACAGTGACGCAGAGTTAACACCGACTAAGACCGACACACGGCAACACTTAACAGTTCTACTTCACAAGACACGGCGCCAACAGCAAGTTCCACACAAAATAAACCCTGAAAGAACAAAGGACTTCCCTTGGTGCGGCCGTCGAGCCCTCTCCACGACCTCAACTCTGAGCAAAGTCTCCTTCCGCCGTCCTCCACAACCGACGACTCCTCACAGCTCCACTCAGAGGGGAAAAAAGACAGAGAGCTTCACTCCACCAGTTCCACACGAAGGGAAAAAGACAGAGAGAGATCCTTGCACCCGGCCGTGTCCGTCTTTATAGCGCGGGGCCCGCCCTCCACTCCGCCCCCGTTTTCGGCTCCACCTCCTTCGAGAGGGTTCCCGAAAAGGGCGTGCCCTCTCGTTCCCCTCTCCCCGCGCCATGCGGGGCGAATCTCCTCTCTTTATCCGGCGTAAAACCTGTGCCAAATCATTATGCGGATCATAACGGATGATTCGCTGTGGCAACCCCTAACGGGAGCAGCCGAAAGAAGAAGATATATATATAATATATATATTGTTGCGAATTCGCGCCCGCCGGCGTGCGATCGGCCACGTAACTCGAATGGTTCGGTAGGCATACGCCGTATTAATCTGAACCCGTCCAAGTCGACGATAACACCGCTCGTAATCCCGATTTAGTACGGAACGGGCCGCGTAAGCGGTGCGCTGCGGAGCTCGACCTGTGGCCGTGGCTGCAACCCTCGCGTAGGTTTACCCGTTGCGCGTCTGTAGGATATATCGGGGTTTCGGCCGATTCACCTTACCTCGCACGCGGGCTAGAATGCGGCTGGTTCGTGTGAGGGCCTCCTTGTTCTTAAGGCTCCTCGCCGAATCTCTGGTCTGGGGGTGATACATATCGTCCTGGCTCCACCCCGGCAGTAAGTCCCAAGGAGTTAGCAGTTCTTACCTGACTGAATTGTCCATGTGGCACTTCCATCGGTCGGGAGCGACGGCCCCTGAACCATGATCTAGCGCACATCCGTCGATTACGAAGGTCACGTCCGATGACCACTTCGCATCGCCCGGCTTAGGTTCGACAAAATTCGCCAACCCCTGCTCTGTCCGAGCTCGAGTGGGATTACCACGACCCTCCTTCGTCTCAGCCCTGTGCGTAACGATTACTATCTACTTCATTGTCACGTAACGGAGATTCGTAGTAATTTAACTTCCGCTCCGTAGAGTATTGGGTGGAAGAAGGGCGACGCCCCTTCCCCTCCAAATTCAACGTGCGAGCTTAGAAAGAATTAAACCCGAGTTACGGGAGTGAAATAGATGGACGTTAAGGGATGCGTAGATGAAGGGTGTGGATGAATGGCGCGAGCGGGTGGGAGCACGTGGCCGGGCGGTGGGGGTAGGGAGATGGGCGGGGATGGTGCCCATTTTTGTTATTCGGCTTTTTCGTGTTTTTCTTTCGTTTGAGGCGGGGGGAGGGAGGAGTCGTGATTCAGGCTGTTCATGCTCTGTTTGGGTAGGTGATGGGGTGCGGTGCCTTTTTCTTAGGGGGAGAGGGGAGTAGGGTATGGGGCGGTGTAGGGTTAGAGAAAGGTTATAGGAAGAATGATTGCAGATGTGTTAGAATCCATGAGTGTCAGGGTATTCGGGTGCGCGGCGATGTGTTCCGCGCTGTTTCGAGGGATTTGATAGGTTTTGTGTTAGTATCGGCATCTCGCCACCTGTGGAGGCTGTCGGGGGACGCGCGCCGCTCCGCATGCTGCGCGGGGACCTCTATCTTACGCCAATCCGCATTTCTTCTCCGTGGGCCTCGTCTGGAGGGGAGTGCGGAGCTGATGTTCCCTGGGAGTGGGTGTCGAGGGTAGTAATAGGACGGGTGTGGGGAGGTGCGGGGTTGCCTGGTGTGGTGCGATGGGGTAATCCAGTAATGTTTGAATGATGTAGATATCCCTGGTTCAGGATGGGTCCCCATGCTAAGAATGCTTTGTGCATGCAGGGGACAACTTCCCCAACCAACAGAGTGCCCAGAAATGACGTCCGAGAAAGCCCGAGGCTGGAGGGTGTCAAATGTGGAGCCGCGGGCACAAAGGTTGGGGACCACGCCGCCGCCTCCGCCCCGTTATATCGGCCCCCCCCACAGCCAGAGCGGATAATTCCTCCGGCCCGATGCCATAGACTTGACTCCTCTCCCTCGCCCCGCAGCGGGCGCGAACCGGGGGCACGACGAGCGCTTCCTCGTGCACGCCAGAACCTAGGAGATCGGGAACAGACCTGTTGTGGAAGAGGGCACTGTCTCCTTGTTCCTGGGGTGGAAATGTGGGGACCCTCGTGGAAGGGGTGTAGGAGCCGGAGAGAAACCAGGGGCGGGGTAATTAGTGTGGATTGTACCATCTCATGACACGGCAATGTTCTTCTTTTGCGAAATTCTTGTAGGGCCGCGGCCCCACCGCGCGTCCTGAGCCAGCTACTTTTTTACAGGGAGACAGAGGTAGAACAAGAACAGCCTGACTGGATGTGACAGTGAAACCACAAACAGGGGATCTCCGTGTCTTTCCTTGATAGCCTACGCATGAGGCAAATAAGACGGCTAAGTAGAGTGAAACTGTCTCCCAGAGGAGGGCTGTGAAAGGCAGGAGAGACTGGGAAACAAGGAGGCGTTATGCCACTTGCGCCTGCTGAATGAGGATCCAAGCCAGCCAATGCAAACACAAGGAAGCGAGATCTAACGGCCAAACTGACGCCAGCTCCGCCCAAACCATTGCTACAGAACTGTGTCCGGTGGACGGTAGCGACTGCATCCTCACGGGTACTCGTCTCCGAGGTAGCAGAGCGGTGACACCTCTGACGGAAGCATAACGCCATGATTGAGAGTCTCGCCGGGTCGAGCCGAAGCGTCGGAGTCAGGTTACCTCGGATTGTTTTCTACGGTTTCCGCGTCGAGTGTATGGTCGCAGGAGGAGGGATGTTGTAGACGGAGCAGCAGCTCAGGCCCGAAGCACAGGAAGATCTCTCTCGCGAGGTCCGTCGCATAGCGATCGAGTCTACGCGCCGGCTGGCACGACGGAGGAGAGACGAGGAGGTGTGGGAGACGGGTATAAGTCGAAGAGAGGAAGTCGAGTATGGAGGATCTGCAGCAGAGAGCAGGAGAACAGAGAGCGCGTGAAAAGAAGCAAGAATGAGTTGTTGGAATCGACACAGTCAATCGAGGGGACGAGGTAGATGATGAGGCGCCAAGCCCAAGTTCGAAAAAGAAACATGAATGAGGAGTGTATGGAAAGTGAAGACAGCAAGAGGAAGAGTGGCTGAGGGACGACGAGACCGGTAGGGTGAAACTCAACAAAGCTATAAAGCTCGAGTTTGTAACTTTGTAAGTTCAGTTGAATGCACGGGGTGTAAAGGAGAATCTGGTGAAGGAACCTACGAGGAGGAAGCCAGGGAGGTGGGGGCGTGATGCGGGAGTGACGCACACGACCCGCAAGGGTCGTCGGACTCCCGTAGGACACAAACTCTGAGACCGCAGTCTTAAGCGGAACCGCAGATGCTTCAAACGTACCAGCCTATCGCGGAAAGATACAAGAACAGAAGCGTCAGAGCGATGGTGTATTGACTGTCGAACACCTTGACGGCGTCAGATGTAGAACGAAGGTTGCTATCGGACCGGCGAGGTGTGGCATCGGCGCCCACTCGAACCCTTTCCTCGCTGACGTCCGCGAGAAGATGGAGACCTCAACACAAAGTAGAAAGGACGCCAGACGACGAGAACTAGAACGGAACAGGACCTCTCAACAGGCGCAGCGACAAGCCTATTTTCATATCTTTACTTCCCACCGCGCAGAGCACCGATATCACTAGTGGCAGACTATACAGCATTGTACATATACGTGCCCCCAATTCTCTATGCCTCCGGCGCGTCTAGACGAGTTAAAGCGAATCGTGCTACACAGAGGACCCACTGGCTCTCAGCCCTACACGACTTCCACCCGCGAATTGTCATATACAATAACCATTATATACAACACGTCTTAAACAGTTCTAGCCTTGATTCTAGGGCCACCGATTGGGCAAAGACCGGCTGGCGCCACACCACCACATTTACACCAAACCCAAGAAAGAAATGGACACAGTCTCGCGGACTCCCTTCCTCGCGAAGCGTGTACGTCGGGAGCGTGCCTTGGACCGAAAGCTACCGGGAACGCTGCCGTCGGGCCTGCGTGTCCGCCGGTGCGAATCTTGCGGCTTCACAACCGCAACGGATCTGCCTCTCAGCTCAGCTCCACGTCCGCGGATGGGGCTAGGAGCAGCCGCAGACCGCAGAAAGGACCATGAGAGCTTCACTCCACCGCGGAATGTCGGTCCAAACAGCGGGACCTGGAGAAAGCGCATCCCCTGCACATGGGATCGGCCAAGACCGATCTACATTTCTCTCTCCGCAGTCCCCTACGGCCCCGTCCTCGACTCCTCCTTGCCTTGTATGAGCCGTCTATGGGTGGCTGTCCTATGACTCTGCGTCACGGGTATGGCGTCCGTAGACGCTCCTATCCGCGCTCCCCATCTCTGCATGCCGCCCCTCCGTTTCGGCAGCGCTCCTCACCCCTCCTTCCAGAACATGCTGTGGATGCTATTCGTGAAAGGAGTTGTGGTCGTCTCCCGTGCTTGTACGATAGGAACTTGCTAGTAGTTAGTTGTTGTCACGCCTCCAGCCCGCTCGTCTCCCGCCAGAGTGGGCTGTCTGGCATATCTTCTTTCGTCCCGTGCGTGCCAGGGTTCAAATCTGTCACACGCGCGTATTCGAGGCTTGGTGCTAACCTGCATTCTTGTATGGTTGCCTCTGCGTCATTTGTCCAGGTGTTATCTGTATGGGCTGAGTTTGTGATTGTTGCATATCGTGGTGTGTGAATAAATGTGCTTTGTTTGAATGGGTTCCCCGTTTTCGCTGTCCGGGGGAGGGGGGGCTGAGTCTTTCCTTGTTGAATCTCATCTTGTTCGGTAAAAGGTTCGTAGTGGGCGTGATCCGCGAGGGTTGAACGGGAACGATGCTATCAGGATTGAGAAACCGGTCGTTGCGAGACTGGCGGTGCGATGAGGGCCGTGCCCTGGGCTCGTCTCTCTGCCATCGGATAAAACACCGCTCGGGGCCGTATGGCTTGTCTGCGTCATACGCGCCTGGATGCACGAACGGCCGCTTAGCGGCTTCGTGTCGATGTCGCCTGCGGCGAAAGGTGAGCGAAGTATAGCAGTCGCCAGCGCCCCCGGGGCAAACCCTGATTTCCTCCGCGTGTGTGGTACTTAGGTGGCGAGTTTGGTGCGAAGTGTGCTGCTGTCGTGCCCGGGTGTGGATGTGTCGGGGGTGGTGTGTGCCACGCGCGACAGGAACGACACGTAATCGCCCCAGTCGTGGTTGTGCAGGGGACTGTGTGTCTTGCGGTGCGGTGTCATGTGCGCCGGTGGACGGCGAAGATGTATTGACGTAAGGATGCGTCAGCCCACCATTGTGGCTCCCCGTTGTGTAGCCTAGGTGTCGTTGGCGGCAGCGGTCACGTTCAGATTGTCCGGTGCCGGTTTGTGGGCGTTATGTGTGTGTCCGCGATTCGTGGTCGATCGTGGGGCTCGCAGTGCGTGGCACCCCCGGCATCGAGTTCGTGAGTGGAGACCCGACTTCGCCTGGCGTGCACTAGATTATTTTTCTTTCATGTAGCTGTATTTAGTTGTGTTGAAGGTCTATGTTGTGACGAGTTTTGCGCCTCGGTCTATCTTTCTTGTTTACGTGTCTTCATTCAGGTTGGATTTAGATGCTCGAAAGAGATTGACAGGAGAGAAGAGCTAGATGATAAAGAGGGCTAAACTCGCCTTAGTGTCTATGTTCGACACCCACTGAAGGACGTCTATTACTCACAGGCCTTGTCCACAGCCCGATGTGACAGCCTGCTGTTGCACAAATCCACGCCTTAATCCCTGTAATTTAGGTTGACATTGGACTGAGTTTGTTAACATCCCCTCCGCGGTGCTCAGTGAAATGGACCAAGATGAGTTGCTTTGATATCTTCGCTCTACGTTGTCGGAGTCTACGATCGTATGTTATAGGCCCTTCCAACCTCTGGAATGGGGTCGTCGTCCACTGAGTCGCGTTTGCGTTGTGATTTCCAACAGTGCCTCGATTCACAACAGCAATCGGATATAGGTATAGGTCCAGGCAAGTCTCGACGGGTACGCAGGTGCCCGGTTTTGCCAGATATACTCATGGTCCAGACTGATTCTTGTTGGCTGAAATTTCTTTTGTTATTTCTGAATCACTTCAAGTTTTTTTTATATATTGGTTATTTATAATGTCTATCATAAAATTTATATCACTCTTATGTCTTCCAGCAGTGATGTTGAAATACTCGTAAACTTTAGAAAAAGTGGCCTCACCGTAAAGTAACCAATACTGGTCAGGTGTGCTCAATTTAATTCTGTGTGTCGGTTAGGTCGGATTCTCGGAGCCAGTAGATACTGGACTCTGGCGAAACTAGGATCCGACGTCCATGCGATGTGGTCTCCTCAGTGTTTAGCAGATGTTCTCGCTTTGCTCCTACTGCGAATCTTTAATAAAGGTTTAAACATAGTTTGAAATTGCTTCATTTGCATTTATATGTTCTAATCCAGTTTGTTCGAAGCACGAGTTCTTACAGGCCACGAAAGACAGTAACGACAGCTCGGCGAATAGGGGTCCCTGATTGCTCATCGCTGTATCGCCTCTTTCGCTGTTGGAGATAGTGCTTGTGCCGTTGGCTTACTTTAGTATACATGAGATACGACGTCGGTACTGATGCTCCGGACTGCAAAGCCATCTAGATTGGAGAAGTGGCGTGTGTCATCATCCTGGCGGCAGCGTGGGCATGTGCACTTGTTTGCGCGATCAGATGATTGCCATAAGATTGAATACGGTTCCCTTTCTGCTGAAGGCTCAATCAGTCGAATGCATTGATATCTTTCACTGCGATTATAGTTTTCGTCACTCAACTCGATTGTGGCCGCTGAAAAAGTCACGGACTTTTCGCCTGCCACAGCCCATCGGCAATCGGTGGTCGTGCGATGGCAACAGGAGGAGGGTCGATCTGACTGTGGGCAGGTGCCCTGTGTTCATTGTTTCTCTCTCTGTGCTGACCTTAAGTAAATTAATCATTGTGTTCAGTTGTAAGTTGACTAGCACTAAGTTTAAGTATTCACGTTTTCACTGGTAGAAGGAAGTACTCTCTCTCTCGGTGTGTTAGTGATTGTGTGTGTGTGTGAAGGACTGACTCGACCACTGGTTGAATTGTTTGGCTGTGGTGCACTGACGGGAGTCTCTATCTTGTGTGGGTAGATGCCATAGTGATGGGGTTTTTGTTAGCTCATGATTAAAGAGACCACCCCGTTTAGTTCGTCTCTGTAAGTCTTTGCGTTTGCATTGAGTCCTGATATCATTTCCCTCCGGCCGTGTGTGCTGCGCGTCGTGGGACCTTCTGAAAGTCTAATCTATGCGTGTCCAATTGTGAATTCATTCCTTACAGGCTGAGGCGGCTGTCAATCACATATTACTTTGGGGGGATTATGTGATAGATGGCGTCCAGCTCCAGTCACGCCGAGGCGTCCTCGGGTGAAGATTCGACGGATCGCTATCTTAACTAGTTGTTATGTGTTTTTACTTAACTTGACAAGAACATTTGCGTCGTGTGCTGCTCGGCGTTATTAAGGCATTGCTTGCGCATTGGTGTTGAAGAGATTTCTCCATCGGTATTTGCCGACGGCGTGTTGGACTCCTGCGCTCCCCTAGGCACCACGCGCTCGATGACTGAATACTCCGCATTCTAGTCGTCGAGTTTACTATGGTGGACACTCTCGCGGGTAGCCGCAGGAAAAACTTGCCCTCATTCAAGAAAAACAACTTGCTCAAAACTGGCCGGCACGGTGAACACAAGGCAGCAGCAGTGGCTCGTTTTTCCGAATGAGTGTTTCTGGAGTCCGTAGAACTTCCTTGTTGACATTAAAAGTTTTCGAAGATCTGAGAACCCTTGAGGAAGACATGGACAGTATTTCGACGAACCGTCGATCTCAAGAAGCCTCGTGGGTCGGGATGTGTTCAATGATGCGTCCGATGAGTCGGGCGAGGACGAAGGATGAACACACGGGGTTTATTCTAAGGTCTCACGTAGAGCGGTTATGGACTGCGCTAGGGATCAGTGGGAGTGAGGCAACGTTTTGACAACGCTACCAGTGCTCCAACATGTTGGACCAACTTAAGGATGCCATTTTCTGAGCTCGGGAAGGCTGATGCTCATTCTGTCGCTCTCCGTATGATTGTCGTATAACATGCAACACTGTCGTGCGTTTGGTCGCAAGTCAGGATACAATGTGCCTGCATCTCAGGATGTCACACCTCAAATCACTCATCTGGGACCTACTGAGAGCTTTGGGGTTTTATACTGTATTTCTGGAGCGCGTGGGTACCCCACGAACAGACTCCAGGTGCCAGAGAATTTGTTGTTCTGATGCCGTGTCGGAGTTGGCTGGGGCCCCGTTAAGCGTCTAGATGATGAACTAGTACGGGAACGAGGCGAGTACGCCAACGCCGATCCGTGCCTTGCCTTTCATCGAAGGACGTGGAATCTTTATGATGCACCGGTGGTGGGTGTGTATGGTAGTTCGGGTTGCATCCAGCTTCTGTGGCTTGGTGTCGTCAACCGCAGGATCCCGGCCGGCCCGGACAAGGAAGCGGATGGGGTGCTCTCTAGTGTTCGATCGTCGTGAGTGATGATCATGGGCGTGACTACTCGCTCGTGTTCTTTGCGGCTGTGCGAGTGTGCAGGTCCTGCAAGTGCGCTTCAGCTGATAGCATCCTGCCAGTCCATGGTGTGGAGTCCCTGGAATGTGTACCTACATGTAGACTAATGACCATATGTTACGTTTGATCTCATACCCCGACGTGGAGTGCTGCTTGGCCAACACCCACAGGGGTGTTAATCGCGGACTTGGCCTCGTAGCACACCGACTCCAGATTTGGGCTCATGACTTTTGGATGGGGCCACCATGGTCATCGTAGTTGCTGTGCTGTGAACATGTGTCTCATCGCTGTGATAGCTGACAAGCCTCGTCCTGGACGTCGTGAGCGAAGCGATCCGTGCCGGGGGTGGCAGAGGGCTGGACCGTGCATGTCTCCTACGCGAAGCCAGGAGCAACGCCAACGGACTTATCCTCCTTCGTATGGCTACTTACTCGCCACACCAGGTGATTAACTACCTCACGCTCCCTTCATCCATGTTCCTGAACGCGAGAGACGAAGGAGAGAAAGATGTCATGCTTGGAGCAGACAAAAATTGCAAGGCGAAGGAAGTCAAGGCGGCCATTATTTATTTTGTTGCACTAAGAGTGATTGGAAATATGATTTAAGGACAGGAGACAAGGGGTTGTTGGTGAAGATTGGGACGGTGAGAGGGGAGGTTCGTCTTGGGGTGTGACGGAGTTGGGGAAAGTGAAAGAAGTGTTTAAGAGGTTAGGATTAGAGGATGGGTTCAGGGACATGGCGATACAGATTGGCAGACGAATGAGCGAAGGGGGTCACGTGCTTCCGATGACTCGGTTGCATACGCTTGTACTTTGTAAATTACTTACTCCTCCGAAATCGGTGAATATTAAAATATGGGCCACTGTTCCCCTGTGTGCCGTCCAACCTTGATAGTGGACTGTTAGACGACAGGGGCCTGGCTCAGGGTGAGATGACCACATAAGCTTATGTGGCTTTGACGGAGTGAAAGTAAAGACACTGGATTTATAACCGGGAAGTAGTCGGGTGGGCTCA